>VBSM01003176.1:25389133-25441376 GCA_008086735.1 Cheirogaleus medius
AAAAAAATAAAAAAAAAAAAAAAAAGAAAAAACAAAGAGAGAATATATGTTAAAGCACCTGGCATTTAGTAGATACAATTTGTTTCTTATCCCTTTCTCTTAAAGCCAAAGACTTTTTTCAATTTTATAGTCCTTCTTAATCTCTGCAACACCGGGCATTGCTCTTTCTTGAAATTCTGTTCACATTTTGTTACACGAGCATCATCTCCGCACTAGGTATGCAACACTTATACTTTAAGGTTCTCTCCTCACCTGTTTGTCTCTTTCCTCCACTTATTTCTCAAATGAAAGTACTAATTATATGCTCTCTGCCCTCTCCTCTTTGCTACATCTATACTTTTCCTCCTAAAAGGCTTATCCCAACTCGTGGCTTTAACCCACAAAGGGAGGATTTTCAAATCTCTATATAATCTCTGGGCTTGACCTCTTTTCCAAGCTCCATTTCTGTATCTCCCTATCTGCTAGATAATTTCACACGGACATCCTACTAGCATCTCAAACTCAGTATAACCAAAACTAAATTCACCATTATTCCTTCCAGCTGTGCACCCTCTTTCCTGTGTTCTCTAGTTAGTGGTGGTACTACTTCCCAGTCCTCCAGATTTTAATATTCATGGTCATCTCTGACTCATGCCTTTCCTTTAAGTTGATTTACCAAGTCCTACTGATTTCAGATCTTAAGTCTGTTAGCAACCTTTTTTGCCTCGATTTCTTAACCCAGGTTCTCAACTGTTCTTGCTAACTCTAATCTATCTATACCCACGGTTTTCAACATTTTTAGATTGTCTGTTATTGCATTACACCCCTTCCTATCCTGATTCAAAATCAATGTAAGATGTATAACTTTATGTACCACCAGAAAGGAAAAACCCTACCAAGGAAATATCATAAGGCATTGATTGTACAATGCAGCCTGATTTCAGAGATCTGAAAATAAAGAAAAGTATCAGTACTGGAATCAATGAAATATGGCATATTTGGTAAATGTATGAACACAGAGGTAGTTTTCAAAAGTTATTTTCATTCATTTTCAATGGAAATACTATGAACTAAAAGCAAAGCAAAGTTCTCAGCCATTAGATTTATAGTGGAATATGTAAACATGTCTTAAGAGCAATAATGTAAAAACTGTTTAACCTTCAAAATAAAATTTGTGAAATGGTAATGACAGATTTGAAAGATGACATTATTTCTGCACTTAAGAATTCCAATAGAAAAGGGAAAAGAGGTAAACAACTATTATGCAAAATTGTATTTAATACTAATAATATTTTATAGAGTTAGGAAAAGAGATTAAACTAGCTGTGTGATCTGAGCTAAATCTTGAGGGATGAGTAAGATTTTTCATCTTTAAAAAAAAGGGAAAGACCTAGGAGCAGTTCTAACAAAATGGATGAAAAGTCATGAGCAGAGAAAAATAACTACTATTTATTGTGTGCTTCCTACATGCCAGGCACTATTTATATATACAGCAATTTAATAAAGAAGATACTTACTATTATGTTCTCACATATCAGAGGAAACTGAGGCTGAGAGATTGAGTAACTAGAAATGGAGTTCACAGCATGATTAAATAACACTATATATTAGAAATGTCAAAACTATTTAGGTCAGAATAGGATACAAAGTCATAAATACCATTTCAAGAGTTGGGTTCCTTATAAAGGCAATAGACAATCCAGCCACTAAAATTTTGAGAGCAGATTTTGTTCTCACACTTGGACAGGGAAAAAAAATTTAAGAGTAGAGAAATGACATGTTAAAGCATGGCTCAGATACAGGGAACAGGAGGGATCAGTCTAGAAACTTTATAGTAAAAGCTGAACAGTGACAAATATAACAAAGGGAAAGAACATATATGGGACATTTTTCTTTTCTTTTTTTTTTTTATGTTTTTATTAATTTTTTTTTTTTATAATTTTTTTTTTTATTTCAGCATATTATGGGGGTACAAATATCACGGTTATGTATATTCCCCATGCCCCCCTCCCCCCTCGAGGCAGAGCCTCAAGCATAACCACACCCCATACGTTGCACATCTCACTCATTATGTTTGTATATACCCATCCCCTCCTCCCCCCTCCCACCCACCCAACACCCAACAAATGTTATTCCTACATGTCCACTTAGGTGTTGATCCGTTAATACCAATTTGCTGGTGAGTACATGTGGTGCTTGTTTTTTATGGGACATTTTTCTATTTCTACTTTTCTGACTATTTCTTCCTTAACTGCTATCACAAAACAGGTATAATCAAGTTCCACTGCTTGTACAGTCAAATTTTGTTACCAAACACTAGATAAGTCAGAATAGAGCTGAAATTAAAAACCTGGATAACTGCAATGGGAAGAAAGATATAACGAGAAAAATGAGCAGAATGAGACAGATTTCTGCTCTCCCTTTTGTGTGGGGGAAAGAAGAAAAAAGTTGATAAATTTACTTTTAGGCAGGCTCCATCTGAAGACACCTAATTAACCATCTCCTGTGAACATGATCAGCAGATAAAAATGAAGAACCGATGCTCAGGAAGAAGTTAGAGCTAGAGCTATGTACCTGAGACACATTCACAAAGATATAAAAGTTGAATCTGTAAGAGTGGATCATTCTTATCACAGGGGGAAGGTGGGAGGGATTATGGGAAGAAAAAAAGATCCTTCCCCATCAATAACTAAGTGTATTCCTTCTGGAGCTTTAATTTTCTCATCTAGAGAGAGGTTTGGGAATGATTCTTTTCATTTGAGCCCTAGACCACAATTTCATATAATTTCAAATTCACAAAAATGTCTTACTGTAGAATATAGCTGACCCAGGAATGGGAAATGTGAACTGTTTCTAGCTGGTTTCTATAACTATGTAAAAAAGTTCAGAGGACACACTACAACAAGTTAATAACTTTAAAGAACTTCATTGAGCTTCTTCAGCTAAATATATTTCCTATTCACCCAGTGGCCAAAGGAGAAAATATTATTAAATTTTACAGTGGTACCCTTAAAAAGGAATTGTATATGATTTTAAAAAGCAAAGCTATTATTCTAGATTAATTTCTAAAATAGTGCATATATGAAACTATACCAGCAACATAAAACATTTAAAAGTGTTAATAATAAACTTTGTTCTAAAATTAACAAAACACAAATTTAGACTCTAACATTATTTAATGTTTGGTATTTATAATTTTTATTAAAGAAAAAGAACCATTATTTCTCCTCTATCAAAATAAGCTGTCAACAAATTTTTAAAAAGAGACAAACCTAGAAGAGAGTCTTGTTATCAGTCTTGTTTAAGGTAGCATAATGTCATAAGAATACGAATCTTAGACTCTGACAACCTTGGGTTTAAACAACACCTTTGTCTTGGCTGGGCACTGTCCTTGGGTGAATTATTGAAAGCTTCTGAAACCTCATTTTACTGTGAAATGGTAATAATAAAACTACCTCAAATTTGCAACAAATTAAGTAATGAATCGCTCTGAGCCGGGCATATACAAAGTATGGTACTAGATACATCTTAACAGCTTCCCTTACTATAATGGAAATTTCAAAAGCCTAAAAGTATTGAAAGCTTATTTTATTTTATTTTTTTAGAGATAGGGATTTTGCTATGTTGCCCTTGCTGGTGTTAAACTCCTGGGCTCAGGCAATCTTCCTGCCTCAGTCCCTGGAGTAGCTGGGAGTACAGGTGCGTGCCACCAAGCCCAGCTGAAAAGCTTATTTTTAAAAATTATAAACAAGGTGGCAAAAAGAGTAACATGATTTAAATATTAGTTTAAAAATATCACCTTTAATCCTTTCCGGTTCTTATCCCACAATGGACACATCCTCCTCCCAAAAGATTAAAAGAATATTTAAATAAAGTGACAAGAATGTTAAAATTTCACTTAACCAGTTACTTGAATTTAACCAAAAACTTTTGGTCATTGTGTTTGGTTAATTAGTAAATATCATGATGAAATATGATATGTATGTAAAATATCTATAGAATACTCTTAAAAAAAACCCAAATAAAAACAAAACCACCAAATTTCAAGTTAGAACTTTTCATTTACTCATAGAACATATTGCTAGGCAAGCTTAAAGACACCCCTCACTCCCCCCCCACCTTTTATGAAGCTTAGTGCCCAGAGGGTGCTGGATAATAAGGAATCTTGTCATCTGATTTTGAAAAACCTTTGCTATTTTAGGCCTTTACAACACATGGCAGGTCTATATTAACTCCCACACTGAGTCCTCTCTCAGCTGGATTTCTAGCCACTTGGGCAACTAATCACCATTTAAGAATAGTAGGATAAAAACACGACAATCTCTTTTGAAAACTTTCTAGCACTATTTAATTTTAAATTTGTGTATGTGCGCTTATGTACATTTTCAGTTACTAACTTATGTTTATTTACCAATATTACATATGTGAATACTGCACAGCAGCTTCTGTGGATACAGGGCTCTGTCTACTGGGTCTGTGGATTATGGAGAATCTTGTTGCTCTCCCCATTTTGTTGTTTTATTATCATTTTCACCAAGCAGCACAGAGAAAAAAAAAAAGAGATTTCCAAAAATGAAGATGAGGCCGACTTCTGCACATTCACATCAGGAAGGAAATAGAACCTTAGATTTCAGTGCAAGAACACAGCATATAAAAACATTTAGAGCAGAAAGTTTCAACTGAATTATCCTTAGTCTTACATTAGCATTTCCTAAACACCATAATGTGCTTGTATGTGTTTCCTACATGGCTGTACTGCTTTGGAACATAAAAATGAAGCACTGTTAAATTTTAAATTAAGAGTGGACATTTCCAAAACTGTAACTAACTTATTCATATGTCTATGTCAGTTACTTTCCTTTTCAGGAAATATTCAAAATTAGTAGGGTTCTCCCCCACCCCACTACCCCCTGGGAATGGGACCTTCACGATAGCCAAAGGAAACTGGCAAATAAGAGAGAACTAGTTCAATGATCAGATTTCTTATTTCAAATGTCTGAGAACTAAAGTCGTTCATCTGGTTCCATTGCTGTCACAGCATCTAACATACAGTGCAAGCAGTTGCACAATCTTCCTCTCTTCGGAAGAAGTCCTAGCAGTAAGAGGGGGTGCCACCAAATCTGCCCCCAGGGGAAATGCTGCCAGCAAGGGCAGAAAACAACTATGGGGGGGGTCTTTTGTGAGCAACTCCGCTGCCTCCTAGGGAACATGGGAGCTGCAAAGCTTACAGCTAGAGCCAAGAAAATAAAAAAACAGAGAAAAGAGAGAGACCTCTATGGGGAAAGGAAAAGCCGTACAGAATTACGGTTTCTTTTCAGAAAAGAAGCATTCTGCTTTGGGGAGGGGGAAGTAGAAGCGAGAAGTGAAGGTCTGCTTCCTAAGCGATTTTTCTCCTTACCCCTCACCCGCGGCTACACTCCCAGGCCAGGCCTCCAGGCTGGGCACTGCCCTTGGGCCGCTCCCAGGCCCGGAGACAGACCCCTCCGCAGTCCCCAGTTCCCGGGGCAGGGAAGGGAGAGGGTCCCCGGCGGCCGCCGCCCTCCGCCCCCGCCCGCCCACCGCGCCAGGCCAGCAGCCGCCCGGCTCCCGCTTCCTATTTTCGGAGCACACACCCTACAAGGAGCGGAGCGAGCAGGCCCGGCAGAGACCTGCCCCCGCGCGGGGCCTCGGGTAACTGACAGGGGCAGGCACTCGGGCGCAGCGAGGAGGGGGGAGGAAGGGCAGCCGAGGGCACAGTCCGATGGCCAATGCCCTTCCCCGGCGGCCAGACTCCGGGTCGATGCGGACCGGCTCCCCTCGGACCGGCTCCGCCGCCCCCGCGGCTCTTACCTTCTCTTCATCAGACAACTGCTCCTCCAGATCCGCCATCTTCCTTCTAGCGACAAACCGCGGCGGCGGCGGCAGCGGCCACCTGACTTCCCCCTTTCCGTGCGGTCCTCCGCGCCGCGCGCCCCCGCCAAGGGAGGGGCCGCTGCTCGGGCCGCCGCGCACGCGCCCAGGGAGCCCCGCCTCCCTCTGCCCGGCCCTCAGGGCCGGAGCACGGCTGTGCGCCTGCGCGGGCGCCTAGGCGGGGAGGGGGAAGGTGTCTGCTAGAGCTTCTGCTGCAGACTTGTCAGCATCGTTGAGTGCAGCATTGTCTCCCCACCAGTGACCATATGGACCAAGTCTGCGATGAGTACATTCTGAGCCCTTGATTATGTTCCCATCAAGTCCTGAACTCTACCGGCTAAAATGTGAAAAAGTGAACAAACAGAAGCTCTTCAAACACCCTGTTTTTTTTTTAATATTGGAAAAAAAAATCGCCTTTTATTAAAATATGCACACACAACCTGGTCCATAATTGAAAGATTGCTCTTGATTTATTCATTTCTTCATCCAACAAACGTTTATTGGTCTTTTAATGGTGTGCCTGGCACGGTGTTAGTCTCTGGTGATATACAATGTTGACCAAAATTACCCAGAGAAACCTCTGTTCTCAAGAAGTTCACTTTCTCTACTCATGAAACAAGCATATATTGAGCAGTTGGGGAAAGCACTGTACTATTCCAGGGGGATAAAAAGTTACATTAGATGTGGATTCTACCCTTCTGAATAGTGTCGCCGTGTAAAATACAGGACACTTAGTAAAATGTGAATTGCAGATAAACAATTTTTTTAAAGTATGAAGCATATGAGACATGTATACTAAAAAATTATTGTTTTCAAATTTTACTGGACATCCTTTACTTTTATGTACTAAATCTGGCAACCTTACTTTTGAAGCTTCACGTTTACAAGAGAGAAAAGATACAGTCAAAGCTGTATATATGAATCAACTGGGAATCTTATTAGAGGGAACTTGCTAACTCAATAGATTGGGATGGGACTGGAGAATCTGTAATTATATTAATAACAAGCTCTCAGCTGATGCTAGTGCTCCTGGCCTCGAGACCACATTTTGAGTAGTAAGGCCTTAGTGTTTAGATAGGAGTTAAGACTGTATGAATTGAAAACTCTTGAACTCTGACATAACATGATCAGAAATATGTCCAGAAAGATGAATCTGACAGCTGCATGTAGATGACCTATGACAGTACCTTGAAGAGTTCAAATAAATATTCAGATGCAAGACAACTATTATTAAGTAATTTATTGAGTGTTAGTAGTGTGCAACTCATTGTTTCTTATGGATGGAAAGCAAACAGCTATGCTATTGAAAAACTCATAGTATATTTGGGGAGAGAACAGGAAGGGGAAGCATGATGACACATGCAGGGAAAAGTAGGTGTCCTGTTGAGGATAACAGTTGTGGAGAAGACATGAAAGAGAATAAATCACACACTTTGGCCAAGGATATCACTGGATGTAAATCAAGAACATGTTTACTCTTTTACAGTTTGTAAGTCACTGCTTCATTGATTTCTCACTGCAATCTCATGAAGGTGCTTCTCAATATATTATATCCATTTTACTGAAGAAAAAACTGAGGCTAAATCATTTGTCCACGTTTGCACAGCTCCTAAGTGACCAAGCTGGGATTGGAACCTAGGTATCTTATTCTATATTTCATGTTCTTTTCACTGCAAGATCTTTCTTTCTCCCTTTTAAGTCTGGGCACTCTCCACCAAATAAAACTTAATCAAGACAATTACTGTCACAGCCCATCAATTCAGCCTGCTTCATCAGTAGTACCTCTGGTTTCTGGAGGGTATTTTTTCTGCAATTTATTTCCCTGTTTACTCAGCAACGCCTATGTCAATAATTTGTACACAGTGGATACTCGATAAATGTTGTTGCTTAAGTGGCTGCTCTCTTCCTGTAGAAACCTCACCCAAATCTGGTAATGTTTTACAATAATTTGAGTCAGAGCATGTTTATAATTGTAACCTTGGTGATACTTTACATGTGGTTTCCCATAGTGACACAACCAACAATCATGTGTAATTTCTGATAATGTTTTCAGTAATCTCCCAATACCACCCTCTTGGTACAATTAAAAGAAATTATAGAATTCACGTAACCTATGCATTCAAGGAAGATTTCAAGCTGTCACATATGGAATGATCATTATATGGCTGCAAGAGAGAAATGTACTGATATTCTTGATAATCAGTTATTTTGTGATGTTGAGAAAATAAACAAAATATTCCTCCCATACTTCTAGTAAGTGAAAATTTCTACCTTTTTCTTACTTAATTTCCTTTCTTCTACTTATTAGTGGTGCGATCTTGGCTTTTCCAATTAACTGCACCAGACCTGTTTTTTTAAAAAAAAAGTTCTTTTGTAGTGTTTATTTTTTAATTACTTGCATACTTTTTAATCTATTTTTCTATGGCAATGCTCTAAGTAATCAACTACATTTTAAGCTTGTTAAGATCACAGGTTACCTAATTTCATAGAATCACAATCTTAGGCCCAACTACTGCTAGCCTCATTTTATAGGTAAGTTGAGACTTAGGTAAATTAAATGACTTCATAAAAATTGCATATCTAGCTGATACTTTTTAAAGACCTAAGTGTCTTGATGATCAGATTCATGTTTTTTCATGTGTATGTATACATATATGTGTGTGTTTATATAATACATTCATCAAATCTTTAATAAGGTGATATTTTAGTATTACTGATTGACCACTAAATGGTTATACAAGATGTAGACTTCTATAACACTGTTTGATTTCATCTCTGCACAGAAAGCAAATATCTGCAATTTAAAAGTTTGACTTACCTGACTTCTGATAAAGACTACCAGTGTTAGACAACTAATAATTGGTTGGTTATTACTCTCACACACCTGGTCTCAAATAAGGTCCTTTGTCGCTGTGGAAAAGTATGAGAAATCATGTATATTTTAAAAGTACTTGTCTTTCTAAATCAAATAATTGCCTAAACTATTGCTTACTTGTAGTTGAGTGTGTCCTACCTGTGATCCATTTCCTCAGTTTTGAGAGGTCCACCTAAGTGGTGCCCCTGGAGAAGGATGAAATAGATCATTCTAGAGCTACCAAGGAATTTTTGAAGAAGCTTCTTTTTCAACTCTTCCTGCCTCCTAAATATGCTGTCCTTCCTAATTTGGTTCCTACCAATCTTGCCAAACCCACCCCTGCCACTGCCCCAAATACACACGTCACTGAAACACAAAAAGCTAGTTACGTATCACACTTTCTCATGCTTCTGTCAAAGCTCTTTCTGGAATGTTCTTTGCCACCTATCCTTTAAAATTCTGTTCAGTTACCTCTTTTCCTTGAAACCATTATTGAATCCTCTAGCTAAAGCTAATAATTTCTTCTAGATTCCCATAGAAACTTTCCACTGATTTTTGCATGTACCCTAGCAATGAGGTATACAGATTTTGGAATCACTAAGTTCTGGGTTCTGATCTTCATTCTAGCTTTGGTTAACCTTAGACAACGTACCCTGGCTGCTTCTCTTTCTTCACCTATACCCTGGGGATAATAGTGGTACCTCCCTCATAGGGCTGTTGTGAAGATTTAAGGAAATGCAGGCAAAGTGCTTAGCACCCAGCACAGGCCTTAGTAAAGGTCTCCATAAATATTAGCTATTATCATCCTATTATAATACCAACCTGCTCTTTGAGGACATGGGCTATGTCTTTAATTAGCTAGCTGTCTGGCATATACAATGTCTGGCAAATAAATGCTTAAAAAAGCTTGGTTGGAGTGCATATTGATTAAATGACTCTTTCATTTTACATCCCCAAATGAGAGCTGAAAAATTGAGCTAGCAACCCATATGGGGTTTAGCTATCATCCTAAAATGTGCATTGGGGAGACCAGAACAGGAAAGCAAACAATTTTCCGAGAAACCTCAAAACCATACAAATACCTCCTACTCTTTATTACTCCATATTCACTCACCACTTAAATATCTCTCTGATTTCTTACTCTTTAATTCCTCTGTCACTGTGATCCTTCCAGATGCCATTCCCTTTCCTTATTCCAGGTGACCACCAACCTGAATCTTGTGTTTATCATTTCCATGCATATTGGTTCTTTTTCAAATCAGGAACGTTCCTCTTTATCCACCTAATTTTAAAAGTACTTATAAAATGAATTATGTATGTATGTATGATTTTTTTTCATAGTCTTACAAACAACATGGATAGTGAACATTAGACTAATTAGTGGCTTTAAAAAATCTCCCTATATGGCAGTGTAAGTTGTGGGACATAAAAGAAAACATAAGTCAGACTTTTGACCTGGAAAGCTGAAACAACACAATGCACAGATTTGCTGATAGCGAGTGAAAATACAGATTCAATATCTTTTAAGTTTTTACCTTTTATGTCTGATAATACATTTAACTCTTATTTGGACTCAGTTATAGCAGAATAGCAGTACAGCAGAAAATGACGTTTGTCATTTGCTTTTCCCCAAGCCACACTTTCTACCAATAAGATTGTATTTCTCTAACTCAAGTCTAGTCCAAGGAATTGCAGGAGTACCTGTCCAAATTACTTCCTCTTGGTTCTTTGGGGGATGCCACCATGATTCATGTGCATTCAGAATTACAAACGCTGCCATTTTCTTCTGTCTTTTGACAATGACCTTTATCACCTCTGCAGCTCTCTATCTTGTCAGACCTCTCCCAGTGTCATAGCTCTGAAACCTTTCCTGATGCTCTGCTCCTGGGGCAAAAGGCTCTGTGCTTGTGTCACCTCTTGTGACATTAGCTGCTCCCATTGCAGGTAGGTGCTAGACTGTCCCCAGCATCTGTCACAGGCTGTGTTGTAGGGGACCCAGTTTTTTATGGTCTTTTCTCAGGAGCTGCTTCTGACCGATAGAGCAGCAGTAGACACTAAGTGCTCTGACCAGATCCCCTAGGATCACTTTTTCCTATTTCTGTGCTTCAGTGCTTTTTTGTCTGCTTCACAGTACCTGAGTTTATTCTTTGGAGGACTGCTCTTGTACTACTGGGGCTACTTTACTAGTAAACTGAGAGCTAGGAGCTTAGGTCACCTGGGGCAACTCCTAACCAATGACTGTCAGAGTAAGAAAACCCAGCTCATTTGCTTCAGGTCAGTATGGACTCTGAGGTGTAATTTATATTCCAGATTCCTCTTGAGGGAGAAAGCCAATCTCAACTTTGCCTTTTCTCCCTTTCCTGGGAGTGACTGAGACATTATGAAAAATCCTCAGATTAGAAACATAAGAACAATAGAACAGAAAGGATGTTATGCATGTTAGGCCACTTTGGGCTTCAGATTGGGATGGAAGGCCAGTTATCAAACTTGAGCGGGTCATCAGGGTTGTCCTAGCCTTGAAGATGAGCCCCAAAATGCTTATTTAGAAGGACTATAATCTACTCTTGCTTCAGTTAGATTAGCCCTGGGAATAGAATAGGGCTAATTCTTCAGGTGACTTTAAATGGAGAGAGGAATAGCGACAGAAAAGCCAAGAACTCACCTGCATTGGGTTTGATGCTGCAAAGCAGAGAGGTGGAGGAGAGAAACATTTTAAACTGTAGGACATGATCCTTACATTCTTGTAATTTACTTAGGTTAGAATTCAATATATAAAAAGGTAACCCTACAAAGCAATGTATGGTAAGTAAAAAAAAAAATGACACAAATGAAAAATGTTTTCTTTATGTATATGAAATTCAATGTAAAACATTGAAACAATGAAAGAAGGAAACAGAAACTTTTAAATTCTACTTGTTTTATGTATTTCTTAATCTGCTATACTGCTTATCTTGTGAACAAAGTGTGAGTTTAAGGCATATAATGATGTTAAACTATTTTTATTTTTGATCTAATTCTTAATATGTTAACTGAAGAAAATAATGAGGTTCACAAATAAAGGAGAGCTTTATTTGTCACAAAGGGTCACAGCTTGTGGTGGCCATTCTGACAGGCTGGAAAGCAGAGCCCTGGCCAGAAGCCAGGAACACGTGCTTTGAGGCAGGGACAACGGGAACAGGACTTTATACTAAGCAGGCTGGCCAAATATACATATTTAACAAGCTATAGAAAGCATCATGAATATTTATGAAAGCAAAAACATATGCATGCATAATCAAGCTTTATGCCCCTTTATGGGTCCATGTTCAGAAAATGGCAGCTCTCTGGTGTCAAAAGGTGAAGCAGATGACATGAAAACCCTCTCTGGGCATGTTCCATAGTCTGATTAAAACCACTCCCTGGTTGGTGGTCTCTTATTAGGAAGGAATGCTGGTTAGTTGTAGTGCCAAAACCACAAATACGGAGGAGTAAATCATGATATTGGTTTTAGTTTATCCCTTAAAGAAAAAAGCTTGATGACCATTAGCAAGGGAGGGGGTATAATGAGGCATGTTGGACCTCTCAACCCGTCGTGGCTGGGAACTCAGTTTTAAAGTTTCTCTGGGGTCCCTTTGACCAAGAGTGAGTCTGTTCAGTCAGCAGTATTTCATTTTAGTTCCAAATACTTCCAGAGAAAATCTAAATTCTAAAGATAAATGTACACATGATGGCTTCCATGAGTTGATTTTCCAATTGCTTCTTAGATGAATTGGCTTATTTTAGGAAACAGTTTCTTAATTTCACAATATTTGACATAGTAAGACAAAGTAAAGGATTAATGTACAGCAGAACATACTAGAACATATTGAAGAAAGGATGTCTGCATCTTAGGAGAATAATTTCCTTTTATGAGAAGGCACCATATTTTCAGTCTAACATGTCTATATTTTAACTCAGGAGAATTAGCTGTGTGATTTCCACCTATTAGTTAAATTATTCTGAGCCTCAATTTCATCATCTGTTAAAAAGGAAACAATGGTAGTATTTACCTCATTGTGTTTTGTGAGGATAAAATGATATATAAATTTTGCATACTTTATATATATATATAAAGCATTGCTATTTTTAATTCACAGAATGATGGAAATTGAATTCTCTTCATTCATCTTCACTGTGAAAATTATAATAAATAAAATATTTTAACAGATGTTTAATTTTTCATATCAAGTAAGCATTAAAAAATATTGCCTTTAATTTTGCTGTTGACATTGTCCTACCTTGTAATTGTAACGAATAAAAAGGCCTTATGAAATAGAGGAAAGAGTATTGGCTTAGAACTCCCATATTTCAGGCCTGTATTTTCACTTAAAAAGTCTAATGATCTTGGACAAGTCTCTTAACCTCTTCATTTAATTCAAAGATTTATTGTGAGGCTTCTATGAAATAATGTTTGAAAGGTGCTTTGTAAATAAAAAGTGCTGAATAAATATAAAGAAATATTATTAAAGTACATTATACCTTGTGACATCTGTAATCTGTCACTCATCTTTCTTCTGGTTGTATCTCTTATGTACTGAAGTTTGACAGTCCATGAGTAGTTCTTCAAAAAACATTTACTATGTTTCTATTCTGTATCCATACTCTGCTGGTCATTGGAGATGTTGCAATGAACAAAACAGATATGGTCCTTACCTTCAAGGAGCTCATTATAATGTTCAGAGGAAAAACAGATAAACAAATAATCACTCAAATAACTGTGTCATTGTAATTGTGATAAGTGCAAATGTACAGGGTGATTTTAGTAGGTTGAGGAGATAATTTGCAATGGATTTTTCATGTTTCTGTGCATCTTGCAAGCAGACCAACTACCTTTGTAAAGGAAGTTTGCATAGCAAACGGTGTTGGAAGATAGCATCTCCAGAAAAAAAGCACAAGCATGCTTACTGCCCATTTTATAAAAGATTGGGGTTCCATAAGCTCAAGGTTCCTCATCTCTAATACACCTCATGGTGCATGCAGGCTTCCATCTGAATCCGTCTGGGTTGCCCCATAACATGCGGTGATAAGAAAAACTAATGCAAATATGCTGATGCTCTTGTTGCGTAATGTGCTATGGGTAATAAAATCCTTAGTCTCTGAATCAGGGGTCTCATGTTTTCTGTCAGCGTTCATGAAACTATATAGCAGGATAACTTGCTAGCTTGGCAGTAGGGCAGAATCATAGGCCCATTAGAAAGAGAATCAATTCTAGCAAGTGACATTTAAGCCTCTATTTTAACCTCTCTTCATTTTTAAAATAAATTTAATATGAAATGCTTCAAATATGCAGACAAGAATAGAGATTAATAAACACCTGCATGTCTACAGCCCAGCTTTATCAAATGCTGCCATATTTGCTTTAGATCTGATGTTTATGAACAAACATGCATCACGTGTGCAGCTGAGGTTCCCTGTGTCCTCTTCCCTGATCTCATTCTCCTGGGTCTGTCCCTCCCTCCCTCCCTAGAGGTAAACAGGCTCATGAATTTAGTGTGTATCATTCTGTGGTGGTTTTTCCCTCAATCAAATATTTTATTATTTTTATCTACAACAGTTTACATGTAAATGGATGTACAAGGTGATTAAGAACCTTGGCGCTCACACATATATTTTACTGTGTAAGGAGCTGACAATATTGCCAATGATAAATGAAGGCTTCTGGGAGAAGATCAACTAAACTGTCTCTGAGTTATAATCTGGCTTCAGCTTTCCTGTGAGTTTACAAATGCTTTGTCAGAAAAGTCAGGAGGCAAGGCCATGAATGAGTCCTGGGAAAACAGTGGGTACTAGAATGTGGATGAGGTTGGAGATATCTGACAGAAACAAGTTAAAGGAGGGTGAAGTTGGGTTTCTTTGTGTGTTCTAATGCTAGGCTCACTATGGCTAACTTTCCTCTCTCTGGATTAGGTTGAAGTAGTGTACTTTTGTGGGGTGAGATGGTGTCTTCAGATGGTCCAAGTAGATAGATGTTCCTCCAGCTAGGCATGGAGAGGAGAGCAGGAACTTCATCTGAACATGGCCAAAGTAAGCCAAGTGTAGATACAGATCTGAGACAGGCTCACTTCACACTCAGACCTCAGGTTATAAGACAGTACAGTTGCAGCAGGTATTTTGTTCTTGATGTCCCTCAATGGGTCCTATCTGTCAAGGACATGGTGCTCCAATCTGGATGCATTCCCCTCTTTGCCAAGTGCATAGGTGTCATCCTGCTGTCTCCCTTTCTCATCCTCTTGGAGATTCCTTTAGTAACCTGTGTTGACTCTTCTCGAGATCTCCTATTTTATATTGGATCTCCTATTTTCAGTGTCTAATTACTTCCTCTCTCTTGATTTATTCATATTTATAGAATATATTTTCCAGAGCTTCCCAAGAAAAGATACCCAGGAGGTAATTTTTTTCAACTGTACATATCTGAAAACATCTTTATTTGACTGTCTTGTTTGGTTGATAGTTTGGATGCGTATAGAATTCTAGATTGGAATTAACTTTCATTCAGAATTTTGAAGGCATTGCTACATAGTCTCTAGAATATTTTGGGTACATTCTTGTCAGGAACAGCCAAATAGAAGAAATGTATAGGACAAGGCATGTGGGAAAGGGTGTGGCACCTCCATGCCCTCTCTGGGCATGCCACCCTCTCAGCACCTCCATGTATTCATTGGCCCTGGGTGATGGACTCAGTCTCCAGCCCCTCTTCTCTCTCTGGAGTTGGGGCTGAAAATTCTGACCCTTTAATCACATGGTTGGTTCATGTGACCACCAGCACCCATCCTCCAGGGGGAACCTAATTAGCATAAACTCAGGTATGGTCGAAAGGAGCTTACTATGAATAAAATTGTGAAAAAACTCTCACCCCTATTACTCAGGAAATCCCAAGGGTTTTAGAAGCTCTGTGCCAGAACTGTGAATGAAGACCAAATATTAATATGTGTTTCTTATTACCATACATTACAACATCACAAGCCTGTGGGTCCTTCCATTCTGGAAAATCATATTTTTCAGTTCTGAGAAATTTTCTTAAATTATTTCATTGATGCTTTTCATTCTTCTACTTTCCCCGTCCTTTTTTTACCCCTGTAACTCCAGTTATTTGGATTTTCTACCTCTTAAATTGATGCCCTCATTTTAAAAAAATCTTTTCATTTCTATACTTACATATCTTTTCTTTTTTGTCCAACTTTTTGAGTAACATCCCTGACAAACCTTACTATGGAGTTTTCCCTGTCATTTGTTATCTGCTCATGTTTACGAGTGTTTGACTAAATAGTTGCATTTTACTTTGGGAAGATCTGACTGGGCCATTTTATGGTTCTCATCTTGTATTGGTCAGAATCTCCAGTGTAGACTCTCCTCACCTTCGTCTAGAAGAGGAAAGGGCTGGCTGGTGGTATCTTAAATACTAAGTGGAGAAAGAGAGCTGGATGTCTCAGCATTCACTATCCAGATGTTCCCTTAAGTCTGATTTTTGGTATGATTACCACCCTCAACTCTGCTTGGTGTCCACCAGTCCAGAATCCTTGTATTTTACCCTCTCCAGAGAATAAAATTCCAGACTTTTGCCAGGGTGGGCAAGGGACAGTTGCTCAGCAGCACAGAGCAGAGGAGGAGGATTGAAGTACCTACTGGTTTCCCAAACAGTGTTTCATCTGGTCTTCCTGATCTGTGGCTCCCCTACACCCACATTTCCAAAGGTGCTTGGTGCTATCAAGTTACAGACCCTCGAGGACTGTGGTTAACAAATAAAGCTGGTTCTTGGCTTTCGCCACCACCAGTCTAAGATTTGGCTTTTTGAGATCTCCAAGTGGCCTACAATCCTCCATCTGCTTTCTAACCTCAACATTTCTGGAGCTCTTGTCTCCTTTCCTTTTTCCACATCGCATGTTTATTAATTGAAAAAACCCACAAAACTTTCTAGTGGGTTTTGTGAGGGAGAAAAATTAAATACACATGTTCACCAACTTTACCCCAAACCTCCTATCCAGTTACTATATTGTAACTGGAAGGAATGTCCTGTTTTGGTTTTATGGATACACTATCTTATCACAGTGAGGAGATGTGTGTGTGTGTGTGTGTGTGTGTGTATGTATGTATATATATATTTTTTTCTTTTAAGACAGTCTTGCTCTGTCATCCCAGGTAGAGTGCAGTAGTGTTATCATAGCTCATTGCAACCTCAAACTCTTGGGCTCAAGCAATCCTCCTGCCTCAGCCTCACGAATAGCTGGGACTACAGGCGTGCACCACAACCCATGGCTAATTTTTTGATTTTTAGTAGAGACAGGGTCTTGCTCTTGCTTAGGCTGGTCTCGAACTCCTGAGCTCAAGCAATCCTCCCTCCTTGGCCTCCCAGAGTGCTAGAATTACAGGCATGAGCCACCATACCCGGCTATGGTGAGGATATTATTCAGGAGTTTTTGTTTTTTTAGTTTTCTAAAATACTGTATTTTTCAAAATACAAATCTAATAGTGCCACTTTCCCCACCCTACTTCTATTTCAGCAGCTTCCTTCCTACAGCTTTTAGAGAAAGACAAAATTCCTAAGCATGACTTCCAAGGCCATATGGGGGCACAAATTTATAATGAAATATATATATTTCTGTAGCACAATGTTGTTTTGTTTCAAGTCCAAATTGAATTTGAATGTCTCTAGGCAAGGATGACACTCTCCATTTTAGCACAGTTTTTGCGATTCCCTCTTGTTCAATGCTGGTTATTTTACACATCATCTCCCTAGCCCCTGAAGTAGCAGAGTCATTTACCTCTGCCCTGCAGGTTTTGGCATCTCCAACTAATTTTTCACCACATTCCCTCATTCTCTAAGCTCTACCACACTGGCTTTCTTTGGTTCTTTGCAAGTCCCTTCATCACTGGATGATATAAGTCAGGTTAAAGTGCTTTGTGCTTTTCAGGCAGCAATAGGGAAGATATTTTCATTATTTGAGTTATGCAGATAAAAGCAAAAACAAAGCTAAACTAAATTAAGAAAACAAACTTAAAAAAATAAAACCACTGTATATTGCAATGATTTGCCTGGTTCTTTATTTAAGCATCAGGCTTTTTGTTAAGAGTGCAGCAACAGCAACAGCAACAAAAATGCTCCAAAAAAGCAATATAGTAAAACACACAGTAACATTGGAATGTGAAGCTTTTTCCTCTTTAGATACTTTGATAATTTAGACCCAGTACACTTGAAAATTCTGAAAAATAAAAATAGAAGGTATAAATGTTGGAGACTTACATAAATTAAAGTTCAATTTGATATGGTTAGTTTGATTCTCTTTAGTGAGAAATATTTAAGATTTAACTACACTGTAATTAAGTGTTTTAGTGTCCTTCATAGATTAACTATCCTAAAATCATAGATCACTTAATCGCCAAACAAGAAAGTAAATATTCATTTGTCTTGTATAAAAAATTATGGTAGTAAACAGATGGAAAAATATATCATGCTCATGGATCAGCAGAATCAACATTGTTAAAATGTCTGTACTACCCAAAGTGATCTACAGATTCAATGCAATCCCTATTAAAATACCAACATCATTTTTCACAGATCTAGAAAAAATAGTTCTATGCTTCGTATGGAACCAGAGGAGACCCTGCAGAGCTAAAGCAATCTTAAGCAAAAAGAACAAATCAGGATGCATCAATTTACCAGACTTCAAGCTATACTATATTACTACAGTAACCAAAGCAGAATAGTACTTGCACAAGAATGGAGACATAGACCAATGGAACAGAGAACCCAGATATAAAACCATTCTCATATTGCCATCTGATCTTTGACAAAGCAGACAAAAACAACACTAGGGAAAAGAATCGCTATTCAATAAATGGTGCTGGGAAAACTGGATAGCCACATGTAGAAGACTGAAACAGGATCCGCATCTCTCACCAGTCACAAAAAACAACTAATGATGGATAACAGACTTAAACCCAAGGTATGAAACTATAAGAATTCTAAAATAAAATGTTGGAAAAACTTTTATAGACATCAGAATAGGCAAAGAATTTATGAAGATGACCCAAGAAGTAATCACAGCAACAACAAAAATAAATAAATGGGACCTGATCAAATTAAAAAGCTTCTGCACAGCCAAGGAAACAATCACTAGAGTGAATAGACAACTGATAGAATGGCAGAAAATATTCACATGCTACACAGCCAATAAAGGTCTGATAACTAGAATCTATAAAGAACTCAAGCAAATCAGCAAGAAAAAAATCAAACAACCCCATTAAAAAGTGGACAAAAGACATGAACAGAAGCTTTTCAAAACAAAATAGACTAATGGCTAAACAAACATATGAAAAAATGCTCAACATATCTAATCATCAGAGAAATGCAAATCAAAACCACAATGAGATATCACTTAACTCCAGTGAGAATAGCTTTTATCAAAAGTCCCAAAACAACAATTACTGGCATGGATGCAGAGAGATAGGAACACTAATACATGGTTGGTGGGACTGCAAACTAGTACAACCTCTATGGAAAGTAGTATGGAGATATTAATATCTCAAAGGACTAAAAGTAGAACTACCATTTGAACCAGCAAGCTCACTGCTGGGTATTTACCCAAAAGAAAAAAAGACATTCTATAAAAAAGACACCTATACTTGAATGCTTATAGCAGCACAATTCACAATTGCAAAGATGTAGAAACAAACCAGGTGCCCATCAATATATGAGTGGATTAATAAAATTTGGTGTATGTATACCGTGGAGTATTACTCAGCCATAAAAAATTGGTGAACTAACATCTCTTGTATTAACCTGGATAGAAATTGGAGACCATTCTTCTAAGTGAAGTACCACAAGAATGGAAAAAAAAATACTACATGTATTCACCCTTAAGTTGGAACTAACTAATCAACACTTCTGTGCACATATGGAAATAACATTTATCGGAAATCAAGCGGGTGGGAGAGGGGAGGAAGGGACGGGTAAATTCACAACGATCGGGTACAGTGCACACTATCTGGGTGATGGGCACACTTATAACTTTGACTCAAACAGTACAAAAGCAATTTATGTAACCAAAACATTTGTACCCCCGTAATATTCTGAAATAAAATTAAAAAAAAATTCTGGTACTCACACTCAACAAGATAAAGTCATTGAATTATGTTTTAAATCACATTATCAGTATTATAATTCTATCATGTTATATGGTCTAAAATTATTAACATATGAGAACTTTAATAGAAAGATAAACTTTGAAATAATTTACACACACAAAAAAACACACAATTATCACATACCTATTAGCATAAGTAATTTAAAACATGATACATAAAAATAGGCTCTGTAATCAGTTACTATAACCAGTAACTCCAAATTAGGCCAAATTCTCATCTAAATGAACTTTTGCTGAGAACTATTCATGAAGCCTATGAATCCTAAACTTTCTCCCCACCTTCCTTCTAAACACCAATGCTACTGGTTTTGTGTACTACAAACGTTTGGAACTTTAAGGGATGGTATTCTAACAATGTAAAGTCCTAAAAAGTCCTTGTATGCAAGTAACTATATCCCAGAGAAAAAGAGCATGCTAGCTGTACTGGTGATTAGAACAGGAAGTAGGTTTTCCTTATTTTTCAATTGCTTATCACCTAAAATAGGGTGCCTTTCAGTCAAAAAAATTAAAAGTAGAGGGATCAAGAGAAATGATGTAGAATGTTAAGGGTTTTTTTTTTTTGGTTTGTTTTCATGGTTGATAAATATTTACCATGCTAAAAACTAAATTTAATTTCTGTGTTAGCTATAATTTTTATTTATAAAGAACAGAAACAAGCTCAAGTTGCCTGAGTTATAAGGTATTTATTACAAGGTATTTAGTAAACTGGAGTATTAAGGAAGATGAGGATCTCAGTCAGATGATGAGGTATCATAACAGGAACTCCCCCAGGTCTCAGTAGAAAAATAGGAACCCAACTGTACCTGAGCCTTTGGAGATAAGACTTTTTCAGGACCTGCAAGGTCATTTCAGACAAGCTCAAGGCTCTTGCATCTAGGTTATCCGTTCACCTCATCAGTCCTTACTCCGTGCTTAGCCATTAATGTGATCCAACTCCTTTCCACCCTACTGTTACCACTTCCAAAGCTATAAATTAATTAACTCACTTCCACACCCCTCTGCTTATCCCTTTCTCAGTTGCCTGGAAAAGCAACAAAGATAAACCAGAGGTGATGCGGTTGGGGGGAGGTAAGTACCACTCAACTTGTCTCCTATCAATTCCTTGAGAGGCTTCTTGGTTACTCAAGGATTTTGGTCCTTCGAGACCCCTATTGGTTTACTACTTTCTATGTCTCCACTTCAATAAGGAGAATATGATTGGTAGAGTTAGAACCTGTCATTTATGCTGGGCAAGGAACTCATTTACATGGCCTCATAGTCTAGCCAGGTGCCTTCCTGTGGCCAAAGAAGATGTATTTTTTCCTGATGATTAATAAACGACACCTATTATGAAGGGACATTCTGAAAATATTTTTGATGTTGAAAATATATCTTCATACTTGAAAAGTTTGGAAACTACCATGCTATACCATATCATTTCATTGTTGGTAATCTGTTTCTCTGTTGATTTGAATGCTAAAATCATCTATGGAAATGAATGGATTCTGTGCTTCTTCAAATAAACTTTATCTTGTTTACTAGAATCTAATTGATAATATACAAAATTTTCCTTTTATTGATAAGTGATAATAGTGATTTTCATCTTGGGTAATATACAGTTTTTTTAAAAAAAACACAGAAGAGGCATATTTTTAAAAAATAGACTTTATATTTTAGAGTTTCACATTGTCAGAAAAATTGACTGAGAGGTATACATATTTTCCATACGTCCTCTGCCCCTAAACATACATAGCCTCCCTCATTGTCAACATTGCCACCAGAGTGGTACATTTGTCACAAGATGAACCTACAGTGACACATCATTATCATTCAGAGTCCATAGTTTATATTAAGGTTCATTTTTGTTGTACATTCTGTTTGGATAAGAGTATAATGATACATATCTACTATGGTACTATCATACAGAGTAGTCTTACTACCCTAAAAGTCCTCTGTGCTCTATCTATTTATTCTTTGCTCCCCACATGGATCTTTTTACTGTCTTCATGGTTTTGCCTTTTCCAGAATGGCATATAGTTGGAATTGTACAGTATGTAACTTTTCAGATTGGCTTCTTTCACCATTTAAGTAATGTCATTTAAGTTTCTTTTCATGGCTTGATAGCTCATTCCTTTTTAGCACAGAATCATATTCCATCGCCTGGCTGTATCACAGTTTATTTATCCTCTCACCTACTGAAGGACATCTTGGTTGCTTCCAAGTTTTGACAATCATGAATAAAGCTGCTATGAACATTTATGTACAGGGTTTTGTGTTGATATAAGTTTTCAGCTCCTTTGAATAAGTACCAAGAAGTGTGATTAATGGGTCATATAGTATTTTATGTAAATATAATAACTTAAATTTTGTAAGAAACTGGCAAACTGGCAAACTGTCTTCCAAAGTGGCTGTACCATTTTGCATTCCTACCAGTAATGAATGAGAGTTCTCATTGCTCTATATCCTTGCCAGCATTTGGTGGTGTCACTGTTCTGGATTTTGGCCATTCTTACAGGTATGTGGTAGTATCTCGTTGTTTTAATTTGTATTTCCCTGGTGATACATGGTGTTGAGCATCTTTTCATATGGTTATTTGCCATCTGTGTATCTTCTTTGATGATGTGTCTTTTAAGGTCTTCGGCTCCTTTTTAAATTGTTGTGTTCTTATTGTTGAGTTTGAGGTCTATTTTTCAAAAACATAAGTCTAAGTCTAATAATTCTTTTATTTTCTGATAAAGTTAAAGTAATTTGTAGGCTAGAGTCTCCTGAATAAATCTAGTGCTCATGGGAGGGAAGGATAGCCCAAGGAAATGTAAGAAATTACAAGGCACATTTTAGTCAAGTTTAATTTTCTCTTACCCCTAGCCCTTCTTTTCAGAGAATTCTTGGGTTTCACTTTTACTTCTCCTGTAGAGGTGGTAATGAGTGCAGTGGGGGGGAAAAGGAGAAAAAGTACTTGCATACTTATATAATTTAAGATGTGTAACTCTCGGAATGTTCCAATCTCATAATTAAGCAAAATACTAAATTTATTTTTGTTAATTTTAGTGAAAGAAATAAGAAAGAGAATATATTAAAAAGGTATGAAACTCGTACTGATGCCAATTAAACATTGCAAATGAAGGCAATGGCTCTACTGAGGTGAAGTGTCTTGTAGTTTGGGTGTGTAATGGGGACTGACCTGGGAACCAAAACAGTGGTTAGCCTGGAATGGCTCAGGAGAATTTATTGTAACTCAAATTTGTATGCAAACCAAGCAGGCAGCTCTGGCAGATCTGAGACAGGAATAAAAGATTGCATTTCTATCCTCATAAGTCACAGAGGAGGTTATATTTTATAAAAATTATCCTGCAATTTGCCGTGCTTATTGTCACATGTAATATCCTATTGTGAGGTAGACAGGAAGTTTTGAGGAAGCTGAGATTCTGTGTAATCAAAACTTATATACATATTTTGGACTGCAAATTCAGAATTGTTTTCACAAGTATCTAGAGCCTACTGGAAGATGAGAATGGCCTTCTGAGACTTTCTTTGGCTGGGCTGGAGGAGGCTGGGATCTGGGGAGTGGAGTTCTAGGGGAGTAGAGGGGAAAGAAGAGTGAGAAGAAACAGGAACAGGCAGAGTTTTTTTCACCCTCTGAATCTGACAAGAAAAGGGAAACTGGGTTTCCCAGGCCGAGCCAGTGAAACTACAGGGGGCCCAGAGTCTTGGTGATTAGAGCAAGCCCTGCACCAGCACAGGCAGAAGTGTGAGCAGCCTGAAAGGGCTTCAACCCTAGGGTGATACAAATGTCAGAAACCTGGAAAACCAAGCCTAAGCCCTGGGAGAGGTGTCTGTACCCAAATCCAAGGTGCAAAGTGACGAGAGTTGAAACACTGGAAGCAAGATAAGTAAACAAATTGCTGGCCAAGTGTCTGAGACAAGAATCCCCAGTTGTCTTTTACAGTTTAAGAAGGGTTTGCTGTAACACTGCTATAGGGGAAATAAACAGGGAGATGAGATGGTCACTAGGGGAGGTGGAGACCACTCAGGGTGGCCGTGGAAGACTTCTCTGAGGAATGCCATTTGAGGTGAAGCCTGACAGGTAAAATGAGCCAGCCAAGTGATGGAGCCGGGGGCAGGAAGAGGGAAAGAAATGTGTGAGGAAGAAATGGGTTAGGTTCTGGCTTCCACTCTGATAGTTCTAAGTCATTTTCCCACACAGCTTACTGTACAACAGATGGAAAGGTGATCAATTATAGAAGAGTGTTATGTGTTGAAGAAATGGATAGAATTCAGTTTACATGGACCAAAACAAGCAATAAGATCACTTCTGCCCTCGTCTTCATCACTAGTGAGTGGTACTTTCTTATACCTCATTTTGCTTGACTTCTACCAAACACATTTCTGACAACTTTCCTTCTACTTCCCAATACTCCTTTCCCACTGTTTTCTCTTACGAGATGCCTTAGAAATGACCTAGACTAGCTGTTTCTAAACCTGATTACAATTCAGAATCATGAGAGGGGTGGGAGGAGGGTCCTAGATTCTTCAGGTCTTGGGTGGGATGCAGGCGTCTGCATTTTAAGGCACTGTATGTGATTTTAATGCAGCAGGCTTAGTGCACTAATCTTAATCAGCGATTCTCAAATTATTCAGCAAAACATTGGTTCCAGGAGATATTATCCGTGCTCCAAGAATAAAGCATTCTCTGGTTAAATAAGCTTGAGAAAATGTCTCAGATTCTCCTCTTGGCATTTCACAAGCCACTCTAGGTTATTAAAGACTCTGAGACATACTGAAGTGAATAAGACTCTACACTTTGTCTAACAGCTAAATAAATAGAATCATTTGTGAAAGGAAAATATTTTTCTTAGCTTCACCCAGGACAGTTTTCCCTAAACAATAGTATGAAAAGCATTGATCCAGAAAAACTGTTTTAATTTCCACAGAGATATATACATATATATAAAATTATAGTAAGTGTAATGCAGGGCAAGGTGTTTCTTCACTTAAGAAAGCAGCCTTAGAGAAAGCATCTAGTCCTAGGTGCAAATAGAACTGTGATCAACCCAACAGTTGGTCCTGAATACCTTCCAGATACCAGCTGTTTGCTTCTGCTCTTGTTTTTCTTCAAGGCTCTGTCTAAAACCTCTATACTGTCTCTCAAATTTACATCTCGAGAATCAGCCTGTCCCACATTTCTAGCTGTTTATAAAACAGCTCCACCTGGATATCCTAGGCTTACTTTCCAACACAGAAAACAAAATTCACATTCCTTTCCAGTTTCTCATGATGAGTTCTCTTCTTGACTTCCCCATTTGTATTGGTGACTGCTATTGTCCTAGTGATGTAAATCTCAAAATCTTGTGGTAACCTTTGCTTTCTTACCCCTTTGGAAATTTAGATTCTTTTGCCAATCCCTGTGGAATCCCTCAGAGTCATTTCTTCCTTCCCATTTTTACTGTTAATGACCATATTTTTTATCCTCTTTACTTTATGCATAGATGATTTCAGTGGTCTCCTATCAGAATTGTCACTGCACAGAGATTGTTTTCCCACCTCCTCTGTCAGGTTGTTTAGGAATCTACATGGTTTCCTTATGGTCTACTGGATTAAGAGAGACAATTTTAAAAAATAAGATCTTTTAGCAACCAGTTCCATTTGCTAAACAAGTTTCTTCTTCACCTTTCTCTGAACTGCACTCTGTTCATGTTATACTTGCCATGCTTTGTGACATTGCTGAGTTTCCCCCATTTCTCCAAAGGCCCTTCTCAATCTCAAGCAAAACTCATTTGGTCCATTCTCAAATTTTAGTGTATATTATTTTAGAGTCATCTGGAGGGTTTGTTAAAACACAGATTGATAGAGTTTCTGATTGAGTAGGGGGTCAATAATTTGCAACACCTCTAATGAGTTCTCAGCTGCTGCTGGACAGAGATGCCCTTTGAGAATCATTGACCTAGACCAATAGTTCTCAGCCCTGCATTCCACATTAGGATCACCTGGTGTAGTGGAGGCTGCGGCTCTGCCCAGTTCTCCCTTCCAGGATAGAGACACTCATTTTCCCCAGCTGCTGGGTGTTGGGTGCTGATGGCTCACAGCTGAATTCCTGAGAATTATCCTTGTGTATATCCTCCATAATGTGTCATCCAGATTAAAATTCAAAAAACCAAACATCTCCTGCTCTCTAGGAAGTTTCGCTGTGCTCCTTTCCAGACAAGTCACTGAAAGGTGATGTCTATTGCCATAAATTACTTTTATCTGTTCTCAGAATTTTAACAACTGAATTATTTAGTATGTACTATTTTGTCTGTCTTCTTTCACTCAATAAAATGTTGATGAGATTCATTCACCTTGTTCCATGTGTCAATTTTCTTATTGCTGTGTAGTATTCCACTGTATTAATGTGCTACAATTTATTCTCCTATTGGAGGACATTTGTGTTGTTTCCAGCTGTTACATATATGCATTGTTAGTACCTTCACCCAATCTGTGGCTTTTATTTTCACTTTCCCTGGTAGTGTCTTTTAATTATCCTAATTTTAATTGAGTCAAAATTATTTTTCTTTTATGATTATCCTTTTTTTGTCCCTTTAAGAACTCTTTATCTAAACATGAGGTTTTAAAAGATACATATACCAATGACTCACCCAGACCAATTAAATCAGGATTATGATTTAATCAGGGCATGTTTTAAAAAGCTCCTCAAGTGATTCTAACATGCAACTAGGTTTAAGAACCATATGACTCAGACTGTGAACTTCTTGAGGGTAGAGGTGGTGACTTCTCTTTGCTTATACAGCCTAGGACTCACGGCCTGACACAGTGGTGCTTGATAAATACCTGATGATATTTGATGAATTTAATTTATCTTTCCCAGATCACTTCAAGTTCTACTCTATGAAATCCTTCCTCACCATATGACTATCAATAGTCTCATTCTCAGACTATTTTTCCCCATAGGGAAAAATAGTTGTTTCTCAGTTGTTTTAAGTATTTATATCTTCTCTCTCCAACCAATTTGCAAAGCTGTTAGGATAGAGAATGTTTAAGGGAGCCCTTATTCTCTCATGCTATTTCCATGGGAAGATTTGGCTCCATCTCTGGAAGGAACAGAGTCTTAGTCCATTCAAACTGCTAAAACAAAATGCCATAAACTGGATGGCTTATAAACAGAAATTTCTCAGTTATGGAAGATGAGAAGTCCAAAATCAGGGCACAGGCAGATTTGGATGTTTGGCATGGGCTTTCTTGTTCATAGATGTCGTCTTCTTTCATGGGGGAAGGCGTAAGCTAGCTCTCTGTGGTCTCTTATATGGAGACTATTCTAAATTCTGAGGACCCCACTGTTGTGATCTAATCAACTCCCCAAAACCCTGCCTCCTAAACCATTACCTTTGGGGTTAGGATTTTAACATGAATTTTGTGGGAGGCCAATATTTACACCACAGCAAACAGTTTTGGATTATTTCCACCTCCTCTCCCCTGTCTTCCCTCCCCTGAAATGTAACTAACATGCTGGTAGAGAGAGTCCAGCGGACTTCCCACTCCATGGACAGTGAAGACCAGGATTCTTCTTATTCTCTCTCTTCCCCTATCTGCTGCATACATTAGTAAGACAATGCCAAGCTCTCTTTTGGCCTCTTCTATGTAGTTAATCTACAGAGTTGAGTTAGCCACCCAAACTTCTCCACCTACCTGCATTTAGTTGGTGAGGTTATATCCATGCACATCCCTAGGTCCAGGGTTGTCAAAGGATGACAAGACCATCACTCAATATTAAAAATAAAATGGTAAAAACCAAATTGATTGCTCTCTATAGTAAATCTCTCTGAGCAAGCTGCTAACTTATACAAGGTTTCAAGGAAGCATGGAATTCAGGGATTGCTGGAGTTACAGAGGCTTAAGAGCTTCAACACCTGTAACCATGGTTATACAGATGAGGCTGTTGTTGCTTGGTTGTTAGTATAGCATATTTATTGGTGTGAGTCCGTGATTGGCTGACTTCCAGAAGTCAGCTGATGCTGATTGTAAACAACTTGTAAAAGCTGTTCATTGAGGCAAATTGTTGTTGATGACTTGACTAGGTTCCAAACTGGTTCTCAGTGCCACTTATTGGTATGGCTGGAGGACAATCAGTCCCTTCCTAGGGGTATAGGAATTTGTTTTTATTTTCTCATTCAGCTTTTCCAGTAATAAAGCTGGTACTGTCCTTTCATCATCTTCAGGCTTCTTGTCTTCATTTCTCCCACTGGTTAGAAGCTGGAGAGAAGTGATTGGTGCTCCCGAACTTCCCCAGGCAGAGAGGATTAGGGCTGAAACAGTCCATGTTACAGCTGGAAGGAACTTAACCAGGTTTTTTAGTTTATAGGATTTTCAAACTTTCTAAAATAATATAACCACTTCTTTAAGAAGAAAAATTAATGTAACCTAAGAACTAGCGTCTGTCTCCCTTTTATCTAGGACACAGGGAGAAAGCACATGTTTTGATCTTATATCCTAAGACGATTACTTGGAAGCTGTACTTTGGTGTCTCCTGATCTTCTGCATTGACTCTGGCTCCACTGTGCACCTTGCTTACTATACTGCCCATCGCCTCTTTGAAACCCTGTGCACAGGCCCTGGTGGGATATGGTCCCCTCACCCTGGACCTAGCTAGGGGAAGAAAATGTGGTGTTAGTAACTGTGATTCCACTGTGCTGTCCCTTCAGCCTCTGGAGCATCATCACACCAGGTAGCCAGGTGTTCGGACTTAGACCATAGGTAGGAAAATTTAAAGACCCCATTCCTGAGTTCAGTGAGAAAATCACCATGAAAGGCAAAACCTCTGGGAAGGGTTCCCTTGTGTGCCATTCCGAGTCCTGGCTCCCCTGCTCCCATCCTTACCCCTCTTTACTCGAGCTTCTACCCTCCGCTAAGGGAATCCCAGTTAACCTCAGGCACTGATCTCGCTCAGGGGCAGCCTTTTCTCTTCGCAGCTCTCATGTCTCTACAGCTGAATCATTTGGTTTCCTCCTCTGCCTCACACATTTTCATGTGCATATAAGTCATTTGGGGAAAAAAGACAGATTCTGGTTCAGTAGGTCTTAGGTGTGGCTTGAGGTGATGCATTTCTACCAGGTCCCAGGTGATGCCCATACTGTTGAACCACCACCACAGTTTGAACAGGAAGGTTCTCTTAATATTTCTTATGCAAGGGACTCATCAGGATAAACAGGGGAGGTTGCTGGCATGACTCACTCCATGACACAGTGCAGAGTCAGCACGCAAGATGGAATCTAGGCTGGGCTTGGGGTCTACACATCAGCCTTCTTTTGACCTTTTACTGCTATCAGTTGCAGTCCCCCCATTATGACATTAGGCAGCTATAGGTCCTTTGCCTTCATGGACCCCTCCTCCACAAAAAATATGAAAAATTACATTTTATGACTGCATTGGCATAAAGATGAGTGTAATCTAGCCTGAATTCATTATTACATATAATTATATATGTATATATTAATATTTTTCTGATTTTAATAGAAATGAAAGTTAAAAATTATTTCTGGGCCCCTACAAGTATCCTGGGCCCCAGGTACCATGCCTAATGGAGAAGTCAACCATGGTAAGTCTGCCTGTTGGACTAAGCACACATCTGCCATGAGGAAAGTACTTTTCAGAGATGGTGCTGTCTAAATTACCAAGCAGGATAAAAATATTTTCTTAACAGCCTTAAATTTGCAAAGCATCTCCCTTTCTGTGGCACTCCATTAATATTCAGTGCAGGAATTAATTCAATTTGTTCATTCCCCTCCCTGCTGCTTTCCAAATTGTGCTCATTTGGATTTGTCATGAATAAAAGAAAAGGGTATAATATTTTAATGACTGTGTCCTTAATTACAAAAAGAGGAGCTTTGAGACTATTCTCCAGGAAGAGCTTGATTACATTTTTAGTCAAGGGCTGGTAGTTCTGCTGCATTTCCATCTACAGGTATTTTATTCTTACAGCTACAATGATATATTTAAAACAGATGCAAGTGGAGCTGCTCTGGCTGAAGTGGGGGCTGGGGTCCTGTCTGTGTGACATCCCCTCCATATCTCCTGGGAGAGACCTCTGAGGAATACTAGGACTCTAGAGAACACAATTTTTGAGCCACTGATTAAATCAAAAGCCCCTACCACACTTTACTGATAAAGAATCAGAGGGCCAGAGAGTGTGATTGTGTCTTCTATTGTTTAAATGATAAAGTTTGACGTGTTTCCAGGTATACTTATTAGCTTACTTGCCTTCCTTCTAGACAGAATGATGACTTACTTTGTTACTCTGAATGATTTTGATCCCAGAACCACGCCCTGATTTCCTGGAGAAAAAAAAGAAAGGCCGGAATAGAATTGTCAAGGCAAACAATGTCCCGCACTACCCGGGAAGAAATAATATTAGCACATAGGTACTTAAAACAACCGGAGTCAGGCCCGGTTCTAAACACTTGACACATGTTAGCCTGTACGCTCCATGAGGTGCAGAGAGTTTCAGGAAATTGTCTAGGGTCACTTGTTACTCAGTTGTGGAGTTAGGCCATTGGCCTAGTCAATCTGCCTCTAGATCTGGCTCCTAGCTTCTCTTTGATGGGGTTAACCCTAAAAGTTTGCATCCCAGTATTGGCTCTGTCTGCTTCAGAGAAGAAATTCCTCTATCCCTTCCCCCCATCCCCCCACACTTAGCTTCTGTTGCTTCTCCAAGGAATTGAGAAACCTTAAACATTTTTCCTTGTCTAGTGATACCGCTCACCTTACTTTCAAAATCCATTTCCAGATAAGAACTTCATGTCATGATCCCAGTTGCTCCCCATTTTTGTGCTCATCGGGGAGTGAATTTGATGGAGAACTGTCTTGGGGGCTCAGAGTGCAGCTTCTGGGGGCTGCTGTGGAGGCAGAGACAGAGTCAGGTTAAGGCTGTCTCTGGTCCTCAGAGATCTTGCTGTCAGTCACCCCGCAGCCTTTCACTGCCTAGGCACACCCTACATGCCTAGATGTTATGTCTGCATCTCGGTGCTGAGCCCTTCCAACCTGACCGGTAAGTCACGCTGCATCCATGCCCAGAGAGCTGTGCGACACACAGAGCTCCTGTCGCCATCGAGGTTGATGCTCCCTGTCTCTGGGAGGCAGTTGACTCTTTGGACAGAAGATAGTCTCTCGGGCAGCCTGGCTAGAGTAAATGCTGGTCCTATTAGTTACTAGGTTGGAGGCATTGAGTAAGCAATTTAATTCACTTGTGCTTCCTTTTTCTTATCAATAACATAGAAAATAATTATAGTTCCTGTGTCACTTATCTGCTGTAAAGAATGAATGAAATAATACATGTAAAACACTTAGAACAGTGCCTGATTCATAGTGAAGAATTAATCAACATTAGCTTTTATTAACATGAGATGGTAGGTACCAGGAAAGAAGAAAAAATGATCCCCTATTTTAATTTGAGCATGTTTTAAGTCTAGAATTGTCCAGGTATCTTTCGCCATTGAGTGGGCCCCCTTCCACTGTATAACCAAAGAGACACAGATCTCTCCAACTGACGATAAAAGTCCCCACTTATGCCCACTTACAGTTGGGTGGGGACAAAGCAGGGGCCCAGTTGGCCACATTAATTTCCTGGGAGTTGTCAAACTAACTCACCCCATGAAGCTGACTCCACTATGTCTGTTAATCATAGTCTGGGTTCTAGTACCAAGTCACGTCTGATTCACTGGCTTCACCTCCATCAGCAGGAAACCTGTGTGTTGCTGTGTGGACAGACACTCCCAACTCTGTGCTCAGTTTTCCTCCTCATCAGCACTCCACCAGGTATGTTCCTGGCTTTGTCCTCTTCTATCTGAGAGTCTGCACTACTCCTAAACAATGCCCTTTTACAGCTTGGCCTTCCTGCCTTATCCATTTTCTTTTCTTTTTAACAATTTTTTGTTGTGAAAAATACCATACCTAAACCTGTGTCACAGTGTACACTGTGATGTACTGCTTGATTCCTTTCAGGAATGAGGGACTTTGTCCCCGCTGCTGGGAGCATGGCCAGCAAAAAGCCCTTAGTTGTCAGCACCCTGTGTGGATGGCCACAGCTGAAGAGAGCTGCTTTGCCCAAGGTCAAGACCTTCTCCCAGGTGGGCTACATGCCATGACTGATCAATGTGGCTGTATAAAGACCTGTCCCCCATCACCAAATTAGGACAACTCTGAGGGACTATCCCAGCTTTGAAACTCCCTATATGGTTGGCTGAGACCTCCATTGAGACTACGTTGCTGATCAGCTTCTTTCCCTACTCAGTTCCGCTTTCTTCAATTCCCTTTCACAGTTGTTGATTCCAAGAACATTCCCAAATAAATTTCTTGCACGATAATCTCCATTTCAGAGGCTGTTTCCTGGGATCTCAATTTGTGATAGGTGTATAAAGCATTTGCATTGTTTAAAGAATAATAAACATCCATGTACCCTCCATCCAGCTAAAGGTACAAAATATTTGACAAGTACTTTGTAGCCCACTGTGTGCCCCCGCCCCCATTGCATCGTCTTCCCTGCCTTCACCCCAGGTAACAACTATCCTGAATTGTGTGTTAATCACTGTTTTGTTTTTCTTTATATTTTTATCCCATACACACAGATACACACACACACATTTTTCCCTTGGATCTGAACTTTAAAAAATGTATTCCCACACTATATATATTCCTCCAGAACTCAGTCCTTTCCTTCAATGTTATGGTTTTTAGATTAGCACAAAGACTGGCACAAAAGATGCTCTGCAGGTATTTGTTCTTATTTTTCTTTTCATAATAACAGGTCTGCTTCTTAGCCCTCAAAAAGAACCAACCTTATTGATACTTTGATCTCAGACTTCCGGTCCCCGAAACTGTGAGAGAACAAATTTCTGTTGTTGAAGCCACCTGGTTTGCGGCACTTTGTTACAGCAGCCCTAGGAAACTAACACACTCCCTCAGCCTCTCTGTCCCCTCCCTTTGTATATTCTATTGGCCCAGCCATGAAAGAAAAGCTGTAAGAGCAGGGTATACATGTTTTGAGAAGTCTGAGATTGTGTCAAATAAGGTAGTCTAACTATTAGTCTCAAACTTTTATGCTAAAGTATTCTCAATGGCAAAAGAAGTGTACCCAGGAGCCTGAAAGTGTATATCACCTTGAAATTTGTATTCTGTGATGTACTTTCCAACCAGTCTTCCAGTAAACTTGCCACATGGCTTCATTCATGTGCCATGTATTGCTATTGGCCCTAAAGGTTATATACACCTGGATGAGAAACAGAGGTACATGGATTAGGGGAGCCCTTCCCATTACTTAGGGCCTCTAGAGAGATCTACAGACCACAAAGTGGGGCTTGGGATAACCAGATAAGGTAGATAATATATAAAAGGAACCTATGCTAACATGTTGATTTTCCCAGTTTACATTTATTTTCCAATAGATATTTCACAAAGGACCCTGAGTGATATAATGGCCAAGACAGGTCAGCAAGGGAACACTATGTAGGTAGATACATTTTTTAAAATAAACTTTTCATTTGATAATAGTTTTAGATTAACAGAAAAAATTGCAAAGACGGTACAGATTGTTCCCACATAACTCCATACCCAGTTTCCCATATGATTAACACCTTACATTAGTATGCTACACTTGTCACAACTGATAAACCAAAACTGATATATTATTATTATTAACTAACATCTATACTTCATTCAGATTTCCTCAGTTTTTATCTAATATTCTTTTTCTGTTCCAAGACCTCATCTAGGATATCACATTATATTTAGTCCCCTTGCCTGTAACAGTTGTTCTGACTTTCCTTGTTCTTGATGACCTTAGTAGTTTTGAGGAGTACTCGTTAGGTATTTTGTTAATATACCTAACATATAGGACAGCCTATATGTAGGCTGTCCCTCAATTGGGATTTTTCTGATATTTCCTGCATGGTTAGACTGGGATTATGGGTTTTCAGTAGGAAAACCACAGAGGTAAAGTGCTATTTTCATCACATCACATCGAGGGTACATACTATCAACATGAATTACCATTTTGGTGTTGACCTTGACTGCCTGGCTGAGATAGTGTTTGTCAAGTTTCTCTACTGCAATGTTCTTGTTCTTTCCTTCTTGCCATAACTGTATTCTTTGGAAGGAAGCCACTAGGCTCAGACCCTACTCAGGGAGTGGGAAATTATGATCCACTTCTTTGAGGGAGGAGCAGTTATATCTGCATTGGAGATTTGTCCCTCCTCCCCCATTTACTTATTTAGTCATTTATGTATGTTGGTATTGATTTATGAATATTTATTTTATATTTTAGGTTATATTGATACTTCTTTATTTTGTTGCTTAAATTGTACCAGGTTTGGCCACTGGGAAACTTTCAGCTGCGTTTTGTGCCCCCCATCGTTGTGTGTGCGCGTGTGTGTGTGCATATGTGTTTGAGCATTTTCTTACTTTCTGGCACTAGAAGGCAGGCTCATCTTATTTGGTTGGTTTTATTCAGGACCCACTAAAAGAACATCAAACATCTCCCTTTCTTTCTTTTGGCATCTGTTCAATTTTGTTCTGTGTTTCCAAGGACCATCTTGTTTATTTCCAGCCCTAGTCCTAAGTGCCTGAGTTAAAGACCTACAAAACCCCTCTGTAATGAAATATTTTTCTTGTGAAAAAGCAAGAGACAAGACAAACACAGAACTGCCTGTACTTACTATACTACAGCAGAACAGACCCCACAGCCAATAGATGCCAGAAAGAACAGCACGAAATCAATGGGAAATATTACAAGTTCAAAACATACATTAGAAAGGGTCATTGAAGACAGATCAGCCCTAAGGTAGAAACAAGTGGCAGGAAATGGAGAAATTAAAGACAGACCAGTAAAAGTCGTTACAGTCAATGAAGTTCCCTTTGCCAGATTTGGTATAGGTTCTAATATTGTTATCAAGTATAATCATTTACGAAAACATTCATTTTGTGTGGGTTTTCCTCCTCCTAGTTCTGACATTTTAGGAGGAGTTCTTGATTTTCTCACATTTCCATTAAAAATGCAAATATAGTGTGGTCTCATCAGTCAGTTCTCCAGTAAAGCACTGTAAATGAAGTTGGCCCAGGCTAGGAACCCTATCTACTGATTTTAATCTTCAATGCTTTTGAGCTTTTGCAGTCATTAACTCAGGAGTCCTCACTTTGTCACTATAAGGTGAGTAAGCACAGAACAAAGACTGCTTTTCTTCAGGGGACAAAGAATTGTCATGTGTCCCAGAGAGTCTGGAGGTTGGAACCCAACTCTCCTCAGGATAGGATGTTTTTTAGGAAGTGACAGCTCTGGTTTCTTTGTATGCAATGCCATTTTTCATCACCACATCTTTATGTAAAAATCAAGGCCTGCCTTAGTCAAAAGCAGACTGAATTTTGACTCAACTCCTATCCTTCCCTTTTCAGACTTCCTTTTCTGGCTCCAACTTCCTGTTTCTTATCCTTCTTACTTCCTGGGTGCTGCTCTCACTTTGAAAATATGACAAATGAACCAGTCAACGTAGTCGTGAGAATTAAGTTTTGCATGGGAGAAAACTTTCTAGGTGTTTTTAAACAGGGATTTTATAAAGATAACATGCTAACTTTAATGGTAAGAAGAACAGATCTTAAGAGGTAGAAAAGATAGTTTTGTCTGTTTGTTTTGGGCAGAAGAGGCCTTATGCTACAGTTGAGATGTATATCTTGCTTTAGTCTTTCAGATATTTTTATGGACTAACCCCCTCCAAAATAGAGGCTTATATTTATAGTGCACTTCCACCATTGGCACCGACTCTGCTGTCCAAGTGCACTCTGTGTATACGTATCAGTGTTCACAGTATTTTCAGGACTCACCAGAAGAACACTAGGCATTTCCCTTTCTTTTGGCATCTGCTCGGTTGCTGTGTATTTGCAAGGACTATTAAAAGAATTGATTTGTGCATTTGCTCAGGAATTCCAAAATAACCTGGAACTCTCATAATAAACAGGCTGCTGGTTATTTATTTTTTTTCTAAACAAAGCAATTATAAGATGCATGCCAAGTAAGGATTTTGTTAACTGGACCTTTTCAAAGTTACAAACAGAGGAGACAGGCAGGTGATGACAAATGGTCCTCAAAAAAATTGCACTGTACTCCTTAAATTTATACAAATAATTAAAAGAAACTGTGGGAAGTCTCTGAGCTTTGAACTAAATTGTTAAGCAGGGGTTGTAGAATATATAATTTTTATTCATCATTACTCTTTTATGGTAAATACTGACAAGTAATTATGTATGACATCTTTCATTGATACTTTTTAAATGATAATATGGAAGCACAGCTTATTCTTTATAATGCATGTTTGTTGAGTGGCTGTACGTATTTACCTTTAGTGTGTTTATTTTCTCCATCAACAAATGTTTATTAGTAACATATTATTGTATTCCAGAAAAAGTGCTAGAGATGCAAGGATAAAACGTATTTTCTGTCACCAAGGAGCTCACAATATGGTATCAACCTAATAAATTATTATTATATAGCTCAAAAAATAAAATAACAAATGTATGTTTTAAAGTGGTAGCACAGAAAAAACAGGACTCACATGGAATTTGGTAGTTTGGAGATGTTTTTGCAGAAAAGGAGATCCTTGAGTTGGGTATCAAAGGAAAAGGATGAGTTTAACAAACAGATGAGGTCGGGGCTGATGGAAAGGCATTCCCAGCTGAAGGAACAGTCCATGCCAGAGCAAAGAGGTAAAAACAGAAGGACATTTGAAAGTCATTTTGGAATGGCTGGAGCAGAGTGCATGTGGGGAGCTATGAACTGTGATGCTCACAGAGGCAGAGGCCTGATCACAGACAGCCTTTTCCAATCTTATCTAGGACTGTGCATAAAGAGTGAGAACTCTGAAGGCCAACTGAAAATGCAAGTGTTAGAAAAAATGGATCCTGGAGTCAGAACTGCTGAAACAGGAAGGATAAGGACCAATTAGGAGACTTTAAGATGTTAAGGTAAAGATAACGAAGGCCTGTGGTAAGGCAGTAGACATGGGCAGAAGAGGATGAGAGAGAAACAGATGTTTAAGAGATAGAATTGTAATAACTAGTTGAGCCTTGGGAGACACTAACATTTAAAATATGGGCGGAAGCAGAGAGAGGGAGAAGAAAGGCAGATGGATAAGGCAGAAGGAGCTGGCCAAGTAACAAACACTGAACCAAAGAGAGGGTGGTATTCTATACCATCTGTGTCTCAGCTTTGTACACATGCAGGGCAATAACAACCACTGTTCATTCATTCATTCTTTCACTGAAAAATATTTTTAGTGTCTATTGTGTGTTAGGCTCTGTCTGGGGGCTAAGGATACCAAGATGAGTGACAGAAATCAGTCCCTGCTCTCTTGAAGTGTATATTCTGATGGAGGAGAGACAGATAATACAGAAGTAAACATGTGGATAAACAACATAATTTCAAGTAATTATAAATGAAAAAAGAAAATAGAGCAGGGGTACGTGATAGAGCTTCATTGAGAGGGTCGGTGCTACTTTAGACTGGGCGGCCAGGGAAGGTCTCTCAGAGGATGATAAGGGGCCAGCCCATGGAAAGATCTGGAGCAGAGCGTTCCAGGCAGAGGAGGCAACTAAGGCAAGGGCCTGAAGGGGAGTGAAGTTTAGAAGAGAGAAGGAGGGCTGGCGAGGAGGGAGGGTAGTGTGCTAGCAGAATGAGATGAGCAGGACAGGAAGCCGAGGCTCAGTCACATAAGCCTTAAAGAACGATGGTAAACAGCGTATATTTCACTCTAAGTGCAACAGACAGCCATGGAAAGATTTTAGTTGTGTAAGTGACAACGACCTGACTTGTGTCTTACAAAGTTCACCCTGGCTGGTATGGAAGAATGCACTGTAGTGGAAGCCTGGAAACCATTTCAGCAGTAGTCCAGGTGAGAAACGATGCTGGCCCAGTATTGGGGTTTGGAAGCAGAGCTGAGACAGATTGTGGATGTATATCAGGAATGGAGTTAATAGTATGTGCCGATGGGTGGGATTTTGGCAGAGCACCACTGACTGGATGGTGGAAGAGGAGTGTGTATGTGGGTGGAGTGTGCCAAGAGTTCTATCTTTATTGGTTAAACTTAAGGTGCTTGTCACACAAACAATGATGCCAATAGGCAGTTGACTATCCGGATTTGGAGTTCAGGGTAAGATGTAAATTTGAGATTCAACAGATTTGAAACTGTAGGACTGGATGATGTTACTTACAGAGGCAGCAAGAACTGAGCCTGAGACTCTCCAACATTTAGTGTTTGAGCTGGGAAAAGTGTTCAGCAAGGAGAGTGAGAAGGATCTTCCTGGAACATAGGTGGAAAATCAGGACAGGATGGTGTCACTGAAGCCAAAAGAAGAAAGGTAATCAAGGAGAGAGGAGTGATCGACTGAGTTAAATGCTGCTGAGAAGTGATGTAAACTGAAGACAAATTCAACACCATTGGTGACTTTAACCAGAGCAGATCCTGTGGAATGAGGGATGGGAAACATGATTGGAGCAAATCAAGGAAAAAATGAGGCATGAAAGTAGGGGTTGTGTCTCTCAAGACATTTTACTGTGCAAAGAAGGAGAGACATTTACTGTTGCTACTATTTACTGACACTATCCTGTGCTAGACATTTTTGCAGATGTTATTTACATTTTTCACAACTCTCAGGTATGTTTTATTTCCATTGTTTAGGTAATTACACAGAGGACCAAAAGGGTAAAGAAACTTTCTTGAGGACACATAACTAGCAATGGCAGAGCTGGAATTCAAGCCAACGTCCATCTCAGTCCGAGCCCTCTCTCATTCCATTATACCATATGCCCACCAGAGTAGCAGACCACCCATTTGGCATGATTTGCAGGGACCTAAGAATTCCATCTCAATTTTGGGCTGGAAATATTTTTTTTTAAAACTTACTATCTTCCTGAAATTTCACTAATAGGCGTTTTAAAAAATATCTTTCCTTGAAGGTTTTTCAGATTCCTGTTATTAATCAAAATGTCAACATGAAGCCAGGTGCAGTGATAGATATATGCCTATAGTCCTAGCTACTCTGGAGGCCAAGGTGGGAGGATCGCTTGAGCTCAGGAGTTCAAGATCAGCCTGGGCAACATAGTGAGGCCCCTCTCTAAAAAGAAAAAGTCAATGTGATTTTAAGTAGTGTCTGTAAGCTCATGATATCCCATTTTTCCCCCTCAATCCACAACTTTCCTTGGGGTTCTGAGCTCATACATTTAACTTGACAATTGAGGGTATTATAGGCATTTCAAAATTAACATCCCAAATGCTACTCTTGACTTTCACAAAGCCCTCTTCCAACTTTCCACATATGAGTAAATGGTGACATAGTCCCCTCACTTGCTCGTTTCAGAAACCTAGTAGTCATCTTCTAATCCTCTCTTTCCTTTTCCCCTACATCAGATCCATCAAGAAGTTATGTCAGTTCTGCCTTTAAAAGATGCCTCAAATCTGTCCTCCTCCACCTTCAGTATCCCCACCCTTGCTACTGCCCACCCAGAGTGGGTCTCTCCCACACCGTTATCTCACCTGTCTTTGTTACTTTCCTGCTAGCACTTATCCCATGCTATTATTATTTAGCTTAATGCTTTGTTTGTTACCTGTCTCCCTTTCTGGAATGTAAGTTCCACAAGGGCAGGGACTCTATTTTCATTACTGTTGTATTCCCAGGGCTTAAAGCCATTAACACAATGCTAGGCAGTAGATGCTTAACTAATATTTTGGCACTTGGATGAAAGGATTAGGAATACATAGTTTCCATGTGGAAGGTGGGGACTCAAGTCAAGGAAGTGGCTCCAGCCAACTGACCGTAACAACAACAACACAACTCCTTCCCTGCCTCCTCTCCAAAAATCCCACCCAAAATCGGCCACGTCAGTCTGTCCAGAGTCTTTGAGGCACTGTGGCCACTGGGGCTGGCTCCCTTGGGGTTAAGTTGCACATTCTTCTTCTTGACTGTAGTACAAAGGACAGCTTATTGCTTGGTAGTTTACAGAGCCTGTGCATGTGTGTTACTTTAATAACCTGTGAGATGGGAACTCAAGTTTTACAGACGGGAGATGTGAAGAGTAAGTGAATATGAGTTGGTAAGGGCAGAAACTAGTGTTGGGCCCTCATCTCTCACTCTAGGTCTTTCCACATGGTACACTTATTTTCTATCAAAAGGATATTATAACTGGTTTCAAAGTATAACAATGTTGTAAGGTCAATGCCAGGTGATTTGCCTAAGTGCAAACCTTTTTGTTAAAAAGAGGCATCTACTTCAGAATTTTACTTAGGGTTGATCTTGCTCATTTCTGAAAACTAGGAAAGAAACTGAAGACTGAAATGACTCATAATTTACTGAGACTTTTACATATAATGATCTCACCTATTCCCCAAAAGGACCCAAGGAAATAGGTGGAATAGGTTTTATTATCCTCATGTTGGAGGTAAGTTATCTGAACCTTAGGAGGGGAAGGGCTCAAGGTTATCCATTTATAGACATTGATTAAAAGCATGGGTTCTTGGAGGAACACTACCTGTGTTTGATTTCTGGTAGTTATATAATCTTTGGCAAATTCTATAACCCTCTGTGCCCCAGTTCCCTCATTTGCAAGGTGGAAATAATAACAGCATGTACCCCATCAGGCGAGGTGAAGATTATATTTGTTAATCAATGTAAAGCATTTTATATAATGTTTGGCACATAGTAAGCTCTCAATAAAAGCTGACTATTAAAAAGTGACTGAGCCAGGGCTTGGACCTAGTTCTTGGCTCCAACTCCAGTGGTTTTCCTGTCATTCAAGTTTGGCACATACTGTACTTAGAAAATCCAGTTGAAATACATTTCTTTTGAAATGTTCTTTTCAGGAGCATCTGAGGCCAAGGATGTCTTGTTTAGATTTTTACTTAACTTGTACCTGAATTACAGAACAGGGATAAGAATTTAATGTTGCCACATGTTATGAAATCACTGCCTAGAATGTAATTTTGGCAGAGAGTATGCTGAATATCTTAATATCAACATAAAAGTTGTTCTTTTTCATTTTAACCTTTTTCCAGAATTTCAGACCTTGAGGAAATGTGGCAAAGACTTTTTGTTATGACATATGCTCAGATTTATTGTGTGTCAAAGGACACAACTTTTCTTTCAATATTAGACATTTAACACCATATCAGAGGATGCATCAATTATTTTTTAGTTTTTTTGTCTCCTTTGGTTTCTGCACAGAATGTGTTATTCCAAGACCTGGATTAATTTAAGCAATATTTTAAAAAGCCCAATGGGAATGATACCAAGAACAGAAGCCATGGTCCTTGGAGCCTAGGAACTTATAAATTATCATGATTGTGGTTACCTCCTCAGACATACTAAGATATGACAAATCAATATTATCTGCCCTTATTAATAGGCTACTTTATTTAAATAAGAGGCCTAATTGAGCAGATACCTCTTTCTTCAAATTCCCATGTTTGGCAAAATCCTAATCTTTGCCACAGTTTCTCAGTTTCTTGGAAGGAGAGAAGAGAGATTCCTTTTTCAAAGGAACTTTGATTCCTACTCTACTCTCATTTTTTGTTTGTTTGTTTGCAATCTCTGTAGTGCATCTGGACACACGTCTTCCCAGTGATCTCCTAGGGACAATGAAGTTAGAGAATGTTAGAGAACACTATGCCATTTCCATATTCCTCCACATTGGGAAAGTCTTCCCAGATGTCCACTGACAATTTTTATTCTGAGGTTAATACTGAATTGGATAACAATGTTCATCTCCGACATGTGAGAAAATCTGATCTAGTTGGCAACCTTCTATATTTCAAGCAATTCTGAAAATGTTCCCTAAGGCTTTTATGGCCTACTTTCTAAAAAGTGGGAAAATAAAGATGACCTTCTACTCTGGAATTTGGCGGGGGTTATAGCATGAGAAGGTTGAGACAGCTACTTTTTGGAACTAAAAAAACAGAGCTAAAATCTTGACTCTATTACTAGCTGATTAATAGGGGTGAATTTTTAATCCATCTTTAGTTTCAGTTTTCTCATTGATAAAATGGGCATACAAATACCTATATGGTAAGATATTTAGAGGATTAAAAAAATGATGTATAAAAGGTTCAATGCCTGATTGACTATGAATGCTCAGTAAGTCCTTGGGCCTTTTATTCCTTTGTAGTGGAAGTGCCATGAAGGAACTAAGCTTTCTATCAGAGGCGCACAGACATATCTGGTCTGGCCTCAGCAATTTGTTTTTTAAAAAATGGGTTAACATACTATGAAGTTGGGAGATTTTATATATAAAAATCTGGTCGGTTGGCTTTTCTTGGAGGAAAAAAAAAGGAGAATGTGCGGTAACATCACCCAAGGGTCCATCTTGGCTGGAGTTTAGTACTGACGGCCCCCTTTATGCAGGGTGTGCAAGCTCCATTGTATCACAGCTCCCAGTCTACCCTCTATTTCTTAGTGGTTAGGCATCATCACTTTCCATTATCTGCCAGACTTCTGTGGGGATTTGTTTGAGATTCCTAGAGTTAAAAACCCAATCATCATTAAGACATATATTTGAAACTGTTGTTCTGGGTAATTGGGGTCAGGGAGACTTTCTAAGATCCTTTAAGGGTAGAGGAGAAAGAAACCATGATGCCAAAAAAAAAAAAAAAGAAAAAGAAAAAGAAAAACAAAAACCAGACATATTGGACGACATGAAAATTTTAAAATTTTGTATGGCAAAAGACATAACCGTAGTCAAAAGACAAATGACCTGCTGGAAAAATAATTTGTAATAAAGATAAAGGATTAATAGCTTGAGTATACAGGAAGGTTTTACCAACTGCTAAGAAAAGAAAAGCAACCCAGGAAAAAATTGAGGAAAGGATATGATGGGGCAAAGCCTGTGAAAAGGCAATTTAAAGAAGAAATGCAGATGGCTAATAAATACAAATATACACATGAAGTTAATATCACTGTTAATCAGGGAAAGGCAAATTATGACCATAGTGAAAAAACATTTTTTACTTACTAAATTGGCAATAATGAAAGAAAGCGATAACATCTCACACTGGCAGGAAATAGGGAACTCTCATGTAGTGTTTAGGGGTACGAAAAGGTGCACTCTTTGGGGAAAATAATTTGCCTGTATCTAATAAAATACACACAATGTTTGATTGAGCAATCTCACTTTTGAGACTATCTTAGATGAATAAAAGTCCAGTATATCAGAGTTTACGTAAAAGATAATTTTTGCAGCATTATTTGTAATGGTAAACACAACTAAACAAACCAAAAAAAGTGGAAACAACTTAAATGCTCATGAAGAGGGGAATGATTAAATAAAATTTGAAGCATCCATTCTATAGATAATCAGGCAGAAGTGAGAAAGACTGAGTTATAAACTGGAAGAATACCCTTGATATGCTATAAAGTGAAAATATACTTTTGCAGATCATGCATATAGCATGATCCTATTTTCATTTAAAAACTATAAAATCAATATATATGTCCGTCTTTCTATAAGTATGAGAGGCAGGTAAATATGGAGGCAAGAGACTATTGGAACAGAGGTGGTCTTGGAGGGCATTGTTAAAATCTGCAAGCATGTTAGTTTTTTAAAAAATTACATCATGATATTATTTTACACATAGTATACATTACTTATGTATGCTATATGTATTTTTATGTAATAAAAAATAAGATAAGAAAACATTTAAAAAAATGTTTTTCTTTAGCAGTGGCCAATGTACACATTTACTCTCCTGAAGCCCCGTGATCTTGAGGAAACAAAGATAAGATGCTTTGAGGCACACAACAATAAAGCTATCTGTCCTGTTTAGGGATCAAACCTTCGACTTTGGTCTCAATAGCACAAAACTCCAACTAAACATATAACCCCTGTTTTACACATTATCATAGCAAACTCAGAGACTGCTTGCAAATTATACAAATATATACTGATACAGGATCACCTATGTCCTTAATTAACTATAATTTAATTATTATGTTAGTTTTTAATTCATTAAAAAATTATGATATTGCTGGTCATGGTGGCATGTCTCTGTAGTCCCAGCTACTATTGGAAAGCTGAGGCAGGAGGATCGTTTGAGCTCAGTAGTTCGAGTCTAGGCTGGGCAAAATAGTGAGACCCTGTCTCTAAAAAAAAAAAAAAAAATTATAATACTTGAATTTTAGTATAGTGTGAGGCTAAAACTATAAACTCCCAGCTTCAGATATAATAAATGTAATTGCCCTTTTTAAAAAATGATTTACCCAGTATTCTTTAAAATGTGGGTTTAATGTCATTTAAGCTGTATCTGCTATTGTCACAATCGCCTATAGGTTTCAGATTAGTAAAGTCTTTGAAATATGACTCTCCTCACAGAAAGGAATCCGCAGTACTTGGCATAAAGATTCTAATCTTTGGCTTCCTGTAGTAAGATTTACAACGTGACCTTAGGCTCTATTTCTTTTGGAGTGTAGTCACTTTAAGTTACCAGTGATAATTGCTTTGAGTTACTAGGTCAGCGTGAATTGCCTAATATAATGTCAGATTCGTGCTTCCCAAAGGCTGGGCGGTATTAGAGACATGAAACAAAGTGAATTTTAATGTCCGCAGAAGGCAGTGCTCTGATATATGAGCAACCTCAGCAACATTGAATTTCCATGGCAGGAGATTTCAACACCACTTCCTAACCTCTTCCGTGTTCTCCATGTTTTAATTCGTGAAATATTATGAGTTCACTATTAATTAGGTGAGATAATCTGAAATTAGCTGGCAAAAGACATGAAAAGAGTTACAAGATAGAGAACTGCCCTAGGGTCAACCTTTTCCTAGGATGATAAAATGAAAGAGTTGTATGAGGGACTCAATCAAGCTGAAAGCAATGCCCTCCAATTCTGTGTACTCACCATGACCTAGATGTTGAACAGAAGCCTTCCTTTCACTGCAGTTCAAAAATGAATATTTTGTTTGTTTAAAATTCATAGTTATATCTGGGTGGTAAGCAATAAAGGCAGTTTAAGAGTTTGGTTTTTGCTATTCAGACATTGTCTAGTTTTCACAAGAGGAAGTCATATACAGTGTATGAAACCAGATGGTTCTTTGATACACTACATTTAAATATGTTGTCAACACTAGATGGCACTCAAGGGTTGCTTTTCTAGTATGCTCCAAGGTCCTTCATCATTAATTACCTCCTTTAAAAAGAGCAAACATGCTATTTAAACAAAGCGTCCCTGTAGTTGCTCTGTAGTTCTGTTTTTATATTTATAGTCATGTAATCAATATGTTGGAAGACTAATTAATTTTTAACCTCAATCTATGGGGAGATCAAATGTTAGTGGAGTTAATGGGTGGAACAGTCTTCATTATTCTAAAGTAACACTAATGATAAGTCAGGGAAGAACGTTGAGGGTTGTAAACAATTGTGCCATCAAACACAATCATATAGCAACAGTGCAACGTGATCATGGGATGCTGACCTCTTGCCATTCTTCTCCAATATAGCCGTAGCTTCTGTTTCAGTCATCTAGACCCCCTGCGTGATTGAAATAGTTTCCTAACTGATCTTTTAAGATAGCTCCTTTTCCAATCAGTGCTGTTGGAGTTATTATCCCAAATAATAATTCTGATTTTGTTACCCTTCTGTTTTGAAAGCCTTTCATTATTCCCTATTTCCAAATACCTAGGGTGATATTAAAGGCTCCTCATGATTTGAGCCCTCTCTATACTCCTGGAGCGTACACCCTAGTGCCAGAAGTGTTGTGTGACTCTTCATCAGTTACATGTTTGCAGGGCTTATTGTGTGCCAGACTGTGCCAAGAGAGATAACACCCCTGTGCAGCTTTGGTATTGTATCGTATCCATGGGCACAGAGAGGGACTTGTGGATACAATATAATACCAAAGCTGCTCTCAGAGAGTCCCAGGATAGGGGTGAGTTGGCATGGCCAGAGTTGAGGGGCTGGAAGGCAAAAGAACAAAGGACTCACCTTCTTTTATCCTGATTGTATTTTCCCATAACCCCCCCCCCTCCATCCTTGAATTTCCAAATCTACTTCCCCATATCAAGAGAATATAAGAAAGATCATCATGTTATAGGCTTGGGAGGCTCACAGTCAGTGGTACTCCAAGGCTTATTATTGCTGTTTTCCCCCAAATGTTACTTTCTCTTGTTCCTTAACCATTCTTGTACTTTTCTGACTTCTTTGCTGACACAATTCTCTCCAGGGTGAAGGTCCTTTTCCTGCCTATCTCTCTAGGCCAACTTAGATGTGTCTTCTTTCACACAATCTTCTCCAACCCCTTCGGTTATAATGAATCTCTTTCTATGATGAAGTCCCAGATTTATTAATTTATATGCCTATTACAGTAACCTATTACAGTTGGGATTTCTACCCTTATTTTTCTTTTCTAATAAAAGTGTAAATAATGTGAGGATTTGTTGATTGTTGTGTCTCTTACATTAGCTAATCAGATGCCCCATGCAACAGACAGTCTGTAAATGTTGAATCTACTGAAACTGGGTAAGATAAAACTTGATCAAAGTACTCAGGTTGGATGATTGTGTCAGGGATAGCTCATTTTTTTTGACCAATCATTAAAAGAGGAAGATTTTTTTTAAATTTGAAAATATTAAGGGGGTACAATTTTTTTTTAATGGATATACTGTATAATGCTGAAGTCAGGGCTCTCAGTGTACCTGTCATCTGGACAGTGTTCATTGTACTCAACAGGTAAGTTTTTATCCCTAACCTTTCTCCCTTCTGCCCCACTTCTTAGTTTTCAATGTCCTTTACATCTGTAAAAGAAGAAGATTCTTAAATGGCTTATTTCATAGAAAACCTTTGGTTAATATTGGTCTTGCATAAACACTATGAAAGACTGTTAGTTGCCTCTGAACATTCTCTCCTTCTACCTTAACAGAACACTGGTTTTTAGCTGGGCATCTTGGACATTCTTTATAGAGAATAAAGAACTAGTCGCCCCATGCATCTAGGTGTACTTCTAAGTCTACACCCTGGTCAAATACATTAGTGGAAGAATTTTGAGATCTTTTAGAAAGGTTCTTAAAGTATGTTGACTTAGGTTTTCCTCCCTTTTCCTGAAAGTTAGGAAACCGTCTGGGCCACAAGAAGACCTTGAGGTTAGAAGCCATGCACTGGGATGGCAGAGCAGAAGGATGGGAGCCTGGGTCCCTGACACCACCTGCAGCTTCCACACTAGCCCCTGACTGCCCATCCCCCAACCTGTTGTGTGTAAGAGAAAGAAATTCATCTCCTGTAAGCCAAAGTTGTTTTGGGGTTTTCTGAACCTAATCTTGATTAATTATACCTCTATACTGATTGTGGGTCATTACATCTTTTTGTTTTTAGGGACTGTCTGAGTATGATAATGGTCATGAAGTCTTTCATCTAAGCATGAGCAGGAGTTAAGGTGTTTCAAGAGAACATTTAAATGCAGGATGCACAATTTTCCCCTTTAAGGTAGAAGACAATCTTGGATATAATTTGTGTCAATTTAGTAATGCAAACTCTAGAGCAATTTGAACGAAATGAAATTCTTCAGAAGAACAGAAGAGACCTGTCATTTGGAATTCCTAATTGTGACAATAGTTATGGTCGTTGCTCACCCATTACATTCAGTTGGGACCTAGATAAATTGAGCTAAACACTTGAGGTAAAAAATAACTTTAAAAACTATTTCACTCCTTAGGGTATGTAGTGGCTCAGTTCTCTTTTTATAGAGCCAGAGATTAATTATATTTGCATGATGGGAGTGAGGAGGGAAAAGATTGAAAAAAAAAAAAAAACAGGAAGAAATTAACATTTGTTGAGTATCTTTAACAGTCTAGTAGCAAAACATACGTAATTTAAAAAAATACTTTCATAGATGATAACCTTGCATTTTATAATGAGGTAAGTAACCCCTCTCAATCTCACCTCCCTAACTCTAAACATTGCAGTTTCCTGAGAGTTCATCCTTGGCCCTCTCTAGCTACAGTCCCTAGATGGTCTCATTCTGGTTCCATGGCTTCACACCACACCACCTCATGTTGAAAGTTCTGATGTTTATCTATCTTCCTTCTCTCTTTCTCTCCTTCCTTTCTCCCTCCCTCCTTCTTTCTTTTCTCTCCTTCCTTCCTTCCTTCCTTCTTTTCTTTCTTTCCTTCTCTCTCTCTCTCTCTTTCTTCTTTCTCTCTCTTTTTCTTTCTCCCTGCTTTTGAGTAAGTGCCCGTTGGGGCAACAGTTTTGGCTAGGCTATTGCTTGCTGTATGTTCCTTCCTTAGAACAAAGCCTATTATGTAGAAGCCTCTCAATAATATTTTTAAATTGAATACATGAAAATCTAAAATTGTCCATGGGCAAATGGTGAGTAGGTGGCAGAGCTGGGGTGGGAACCTGGCCCTATCTTGTTTCAACCTTTGTTCTTTCATTACAATTTCTCCCTACCAGTCAACAGGACTCAGAGTTCTTCTCTGGCATTAAATGAAGAACAACTTTAGCTAAGTAAAGTAAAGAATTGCAGTAATAATTTGGTTAATAATTTTACCTGCACTTCACAGATGCTTTAACCACACATTTTTATTTGAATTATTTAAAAAATTGCCTCAATTCTCACTGTTATTTTGCTCTCATTTATTATTCTTTCTATGTATGAAGAACCACTTCCTTTTAAAAATAATGTTGTCCATACCCTTATGAACTAGTTAATTTTCTTTCCAACATTTTCTTTTGGGCTATGTAGATATGACCTAATAGTCACCGCAATAATGCTGTTGTTTCAAAGGGTAGAGACCTTTTTTTCTTACAAAAAATTGAATGTGAAGAAAAAAAAACCCACCTCATACAGTGTGAGAATGCCTGTTTTTCTTGGTAATATTTCATTTCCTTAGCAAGAGTATTTTCTTCTGCTTTCCATTGTCAGCAGACAAAAAAGATACAATTAAATCAAGGAAACCTGGCAGGGCCGATTTTGGAAAATAAAGTGAATTCAGTTTCTGATTTGAACAAAGAGCAATTTGTTATGTTGGAAAAACACTGCTCTGATGAGATTCAAACTCAATATGTCTCATGTTAGCACAGGACACTACCTCGGGTCTACATTTGTGTTTATCTTTGAGAAGGGGCAGTGATTTCGCCCCCAAACTTTGAACTCCAAAGAGGACGTGGAGTTGTTTAAGGGTCAGCTCGCAATGAGCACCCAGAATGCCCGAGCGGAGGCCTGGGGCCAGGTTTGCTGCCTCCTCCAGCACTGAGCCCTTTGATTCTGGGTACAGATTTGTGTAAACAACTCCAGCAATTCTGTTGGAGCAAATGAAATGCTGGGGTTGCTTAGAGGAAATTTTATGAATCAGATAAATTCTAAGGAGACTTTTGAAGTAAAAAATATATTTTGATAAGTCTCATAACCACAATAACACTTTATACTTGTAGAAAAACTTATCACAACATTTCATATTTACAATCAACACTGGGAGGTATAATTATCTTAGTTTTTCATAGACAAGGAAAGTACAGTTTAAGATTAAATGCCGCGGAAGATCATGCAGATTGTAAAATTAGACAGGACTAGGCCCCTGTTCGTCATAACAGGTTGGTATTACTAAAAAGGATGAAGAAAACCAATATCTGCTTTCCTGAATGTTACCTGCACACTTTTCTGAGCTGTGCCGAACTTTGGACCTGTTTGGAGGTACAGGCAGTCCCCGGGTTACGACGACCCGATATATGGGGTCGTGCTTTGAATGGGCTCCCAAGGCTCCCCATAAGGATAATTTATAATTAAATAGTTAATAATTCAGGAACTAGTTTCTTCTGTGTATGTAAACAAACCCACATGGCATAAGTGGCTTGTTGGTGCAGCATCTTGATGCTAGCGGCTCGTCTCGTTTATACGGTTGCTGATGCACAGCATCGCTTTCATCTTACCTTTTTTATTTCATTTTGTGAGCCTGTGTTTACCCTTATGACCGTGCCTCAAAAGCAAAAGTGCACTGCAAGTCCAGGTGAGCCTTCAGCAAAGAGAAAGGTGATTACAACAGAAGCAAAAGTTGAAATAATTAAGCATTCCCAGAAAGACTAGACGCCATTGTTCATTGGTAAAGCATTAGGCTTCAGTTGCTCAACTACCAGAACAACTATAAAGTATCCATAAAGTGAGAATAATAAACACGTGAAAGGCAGTGCTCCAATGAAAGCATCAATTATTGCTAAGCAGTGTAGTGGATTAATTATTGAATGGAAAGGTTATTGATTTGGTTAGAAGATCAAAATAAGCATAACATTCCTATTAACCTAAGAAGTGAGAGAAAGAGCACAATAGTTTCTGTAACTTATTATTATAGTCCAGGGTTATTATTATTACAGTATTATATTGAATTATTATTACTACATATGAGCCATTATGCTATTGCTATTATTAGTATTACCGTATATGTGCTGTTCATCAGGGATCCGAATTGCATACAAATCTGACCTAAAGATGTTCTCAGGAACATATCTTGTCCATAACCCGGGGACCACCTATAATTTTATTCTAGAGTCTTCTACATTGGATCTTTTTGTGGAGTAAGACAGGCTATAAAGAATAAGAGGAAAAACAGTAAAAATCAAGGTCTCCAGAAATAATGACTGCCACTTATTGAGACCTTTGCATGCATTGTTTCATGCAATCTTTGCACAATCTAAGAGGAAGCCAATATTATAATAGTATTTCTATTTTACAGATTTGGAAATTGAGGCTTAGGAAGGTTAAGCAATTTGTCCAAAATCACGCTACTGATAAGTGGTGGCAATGATTCAGACCTAGCATGTCTGATTCCCAGGTGTGCCCACCTAACTTCTGTGCTATATATAGTGCCTCTGTCCAGAATGAGAACGAGGGGTGGGTGGGCCTGCCAGGCAAGTCACTGGGCGCCGAATTATGACTAGATTACGTCAGTAATACCCGTACGATGTCAGGAGATTCAGGTTTCCACGTGTGGCTCTTTATGTAACAGTCAAAATTAGATTGGGTGTGCTTCTGCCAAAAGGACAGTCGGAGTGAAGGAAAATAACTTGCTACAGCAAACAGCTCGTCTCTGCAATGTGTGTTTGCCACACGTAAGTACAGTTCCAGTGAGCTACAAGTCGTCAGTCAGCTGAGATTGTGAAATAAATCCCTCCCAGAATGCTGCTTATCAGAAATGGGTGATTTATTTTCATTACCTAAGTTTAAAACCTTTTATAACTTCTAAGCAGTCTGGAAACTTCCATTGTAAACTTCCATTGAAAAAGAGAACTAGAATTTTAGAAAAGTGTAATATTTTCCTGATTTTTAAAAAATACATATTTATTCTGCTTTGGCAAATGGAAAAAAGTAAATCTTGCTTCTGTAATTTTTTATTAAGAGAAAATCATTTCAATCTCCCCTCCATTTAAATGAAAGTTAAACAAAAAATTTAAGAATATTGATTTGAAGGGATACCAAATTACAGGCCAATGCAGAGGGTGGGTGGTTCCAATATTAGTAGCTTGGTCTAGCCCTGTTTATACAGCTTGTATCGCAAAGGGGGATATTTCTAACGGGAGTTCAAAGTCACAGAGGTAGAGAGACAGTTTCCTTGCCTGGGAAGAGCATGCTGAGTAACAGTTCCCTCAATAAGATAAAAGCTACTGACAGATGTACTGAAGTGTCTGGTTTAGTTTACGCAGGGTGGAACATTTCTGGAAGAATATACGCGAGTGGTAACATCAGTTCCCCGTGTTGAATGAGGATGGAGGATGAGAGAAGTGGTTAGAGGATATCTCCTGTCCACTGTACATCTTTTTGTCCAGTTTAATATTTTTTCCATTAGGATGTATTTTATAAAAACAATAAAAATAAAACAACATAAATGATTGATGCAGGAAACATCTAAGCATGGGCACAGGTTTTCAAGCAGGAAAGCGATATAATCAGATATATTAGATAATTTGGGCAGCTGTTTTTAGGTTGTAAGGAAGAGGCAATATGGAGAGGGTAGAATCAAGAGGTCAGCTATTAGAATAATCTTGAAACAAGATGTTGAGTAATGACTTCTAAGCCAAATATAAATTGGAGACAATATTTGAAAGCCCACATGGAGGATCTATGTTTTCTTGAGATCAAGGTATTTAAAATAAAATGATTCAAGGTAAACATAATTTTAGGAACTTCAATATGCCTGCACTAGAGGGAGTTGCATTACTATTAGCAGGTTAATTCTCTTGTCAATAAAACAATCCATAAATAAACATATCCTCAGGGTAAAAATACGAGACAGATGTATGAAAGAAAAAAAGGATAAAGGAAATGTATGTTCTGAATCACAAATGAATAAAATAAATGAGTAAGAGCAGCACGTGACACATTTTTGCATTAG
>VBSM01003176.1:25441386-25644383 GCA_008086735.1 Cheirogaleus medius
CCCCCCCCCCCCCCCCCGTCAATCAACCAGTCTGGATGGCGGCAGACCTGATTTTTTACTTGCTGTCACTTTAAGCATTCGTTTACTAAACCAACAGCATTTCATTAAGCAAGACTAATTCTTGAGAGCATTACCTTAGCCCATTAGCTTTTAGGCAGTCATTAATTCCTGTGACATGTCCTGGGATGAGATCATTATTGTTATCATTATTATTTTTAACAGCTAAATTCATTTTTGGAAAACATATCTATGTAGTTTTAACACTGGATATTTTATGTCTGAAACATGTTGTTTAGTGTCTTTTCGACAGTGACTTGCTGATTCTTCAGCAGGTGTTTCCAAAGGCACTTTGGAGACCACCGAAACTAATTTAAGTTATCTATGTTTAATCCTCACAGTTTAACAAAAAATTAGAAGCAGTTTTGCCACCATATCACAATAGGATATTTGGGTTTCTGTGTATTTTTTCTTTACTGTGACTTTGGAAGTCATCTCTAAAGACCATGTGACTAACTTCAGAAGTGTGGTCTCTTGGGGCAGGATTTCACAAAGGCTCTGAATTCAGCATTTCTTGTTTACAAGAATTGTACCACTGATGAATATGGTGGTTGTTTAGTCCCAGTTCTACAGAAGGAAAGCCCCAGCTGGAGTACAATGGAAAGAGCAGATGTCACAGGGACAAAGTGGCAAACGTCAAAGTGAGAGCTTTGCCTGGCGGAGAGCAGTCTGTCCATGTCCACTACCTAACACTCTTAGTATTAGAGACAGAGAGAAGAAAACTCATAAAGCAACTGTGAAAATTATAAACAACCAAGAAAGGTAAATGAAATATGGTGCTTGAAAATTTCAGGCTGCCCAGTAAAAATAGGAACTCATGTGACAGATCCCATGGACCATAAATGAGGAACACAAATGGTTTGGGGAGCCAGTGAAAAACAGTTCTGACATGTTTGGATGCCAAAGATTTTTAAAGTTGATCTCTTTTGGCCTGGTAAGATTTTATGCATTTTTGTCGTTCCAGCCGAGAGGTCTAAGGATTAGGGGATGTTTCTGCCAGCCTGGAACTCATGTGGTGAAAAGAATGTACTCATGTGACAGTGAAAAAGGGAATGCATAAAGACAAAGGGCTTCTTTTCAAGAAAGGGATAAAAATTAATTCTCATTGTAATCTGGGTCCAGTGCTACAAAATAATGTCAAATTACTAGTTAACTTAAAAGAAATTTCTGTTTATGAATTCAAAATAAGGCTGCTTCATCTCAGAGTTGCTTCTGTAATGGTACCTAGTTTTCAGAATGCTTGACCAGGTAGGGTTTACCTGTCTGGGAGAATAGGACCTATTCTAAATTGGGCTATATGAGAAAATAGTCCTTTATTAAGATGATAATAATAATAATAATAATAAAGGACTAGGAACTATTTGAATGTTTGGATGCTAATTTTATATGGACAAATAACTAATTCATATCAGCTTTTTTTAAAAAACCTACACTATTTATTGAGAAGAAGGAAAACACATTCATCAGAATAGTTCAGAAACATCCAATGGAGAAAAGGGAGAAGACAGAGGATTTTTTCTATTCCCAATATTTGTTAAATACGTGTGGTGAAGTCAACACAATACTAGTTGGATGACAAGATAGTTAAGTCCTATTAATGATGGACTTTTCATTTCTGTAGATATGCTTTTGCAATTTTCCTAGATTTCTGCTCCAGGGTCACATGGTAAGTCAATAGTAGTTATAAACCTCTCAGCGTTGTGATCAATATCTTTGGCTGACGTAATCTAGACCTCTGGTATAATTTACAACAAAGGACAGTTTGGGCAAGCCTCTGTTTTATTACCTTCAATTCACCAACTGAAATATTTCACCAGTTTATGACTGAAATTCTTTCCAATTTTTTGATAGATAGGGAATTGAAATAGTCATGAAGAAAAACCTCAGGTATGAAAAGGACAAACAGCAATAAGCATTTCTTTCTTTGGGGCATAATGCCTGCATACCTCTCTATGTCCTGAAATTATCTAAAATGCCACAACAGTGAATCATGTGTGTCTGTGTAGCTACCTATGTGTGTCTAGTTATCCAGGTGGATGAGAAAATTCATGAAGTATTCCTTGTCTTCTAAACACACAGCATACAACTAAAACAATACTGTCCGTAGTCTACTTCTTCCTGAACCTGAATAATCATTAACTGTCTGTTTGAGCAAAATAAGGAACAATAATAATCTCTAGACACCAATACTGAGGACTGTGATTCCTATTATTGCACCTTCATGCAACATCCCTGTAATTTAGATGGATTGTTCTTTTCCATGTCTGTTGTGTATTCTAGGCCCAGAAGCTAAAAAAGAGAAAAGGAAATCAGTCATTGCAGAAGTGATTAAAGGACTAGTGGAGAGTTCATAGAAAGGAAGGTTGGAGGTATCCTGCCCTTGGGGGAAAGGTGTCTCTGTCTTGTCACTGTCTTGTCACCCTTCTCATCCCACCCTCACTATCTTATCATGCTCAGGGTGAGATAAAACCAAAGTGTGTATGAGGTGAAGAATGGGTAAGGATTAGGATTTAAATACCTGTAATGTCCCTTTCAGGCCTTGTTTCCCTTTTAGCCAACCACAGGCTACCTTTACATGGGCTTTTATTGTCCAAGACTAAAGATAATGATAATATCTCAATTATTGAGCAACTATGGTGTGCCAGGTGCACATTCCTTTTTTAGTCCTCAAACAACTTTGTGAAGTAAGCAGGGTTAACCGATTTGTTAACCTATTTGACAGATGAGAGCACAGGGTTAGAGAGGTTCAATATGTTGCCCAACTTGAGGCAGGACTTGGTCTAGTTGCCCAAGAGCCTACACTTTTTTGTATGTTTAAACCGTTAGGCCTCTTCATGACAATTTACAGATCTCAGAAATGCATAGTTCTAATATTCACTAATTTTGTAATTGTGTCTACCTATTTCATGACATTCCTTGGGGTGAGAGGAACTATTTATTTTTATGTTCACATTACCTAGCACAGTGCCTGCCATACATGGGTGCTCAATAAATATTTGTTGAGTTAAATAAAATACTAATCAATTTCTTTTATAGAACGCGAACTTGTGTCCTGAACCAAATTGGGTAGATTAGCAAGGTGAGATGTCAGCATTAAAACATTTGATGTACTTGTACAGGTTTTCTATCCCTTCCCCATATTTCAAGGATGGAATCCTCTGTTTAGGTCAGAGACAACAAAAATATAATTGACACCTACATTGTGAAGTGAAAAATCTCATGGTGATTAAAAATTCAGACTATCAAGCAAAACTTTGCAAAGGGATAGCTTTTTATTTCCCTTTCCCCGGAAAGGTCTGCCCCCTCTATATCATTGTTCTCCGTCGTGGGACCTGCAGAAAACAGTAACTTTGTCCACGGTGATTTAAAGTGATTGAGGATAAGAAAATGCTGTTTCAGTTCAGCATTTGAGAATCAACTAAGTGCCAGAGATTAGGGATATAAAGATGACAGGTGCTTGTCCTTGAACTTCCTATGGGAATGCATCTTTTGGCTGGGAGAGAGTTTGGCTGTGTACAGAAGTTGAATTGTCTCCCAATAAAGAATCAGCCCGCATGGTATTTTGTAAGCATTGTTTCAAACTTGGGTCTTCCAAAAATCAGATTTCCCCAGAGTACCACACAATTCTTGGATAACTGGAATGTCACCTTTGAATTCCTTTCCTATTACAAGCATACACGTGGAGATAACCTGAAAATAGTTTCTCCGGTAACCGAGGGTTTCTGAAGGGTGAGCACCTGCATAGATGGAAAGAGTAGTTTTGAGGGGGCAGGAAGGTCTCTCTCTCTTTCCAACACCCACCTAGGAATCTCTGTTCCAACCATGGGGCTGTGTCTCCATTGTCCAATTTCAGTCTAAGGACACACCTTGATGGAGGGGAATACCATGCCAAAGTAGGAACCAGGTGCTCTAGCCATTGGAAGACTGTCAGAAAAATACAGGTAATTCAGCAACTCAGAGCAAACCACCCTTAGAAAGACAGAGACTTCCTGAGATTCAGGGATGCAAGTTCTTTTAGCTACCGCCTGTGCATTAACTTGACTAAGCTCTCCTGTATGGATGAACTCAACGCAGCCAAGTGAAATCAATCTTGAGCTTCCTCTGTCATTATGCAAATGGAGTAGATAATCAAGCATGACTAGCAATAACCAACTCTCAGTATACAAGATGTTACATCACTTTAATGGTATGATTTATCAGAACAACAACTATTAACATACAAAGTACCATTCAGCTTAACTGCAGGTATAGGCAGTGATAAGTATCTAATTCTTAGAAGAATCACTTACTCCTGCAATCTGCCCAGACACATTAACCTAAGGACAAGTTTATAAATAGCAAACCTGACTTTCACATTGCAGTGTTTTCAAACATGTATATACAGGTGTGCAGTCCTGTTGATGGGTTGTTTCCACAAGCTCTTTCTGATCTTGATGCATTCATTCTCTTGATCTCGGTAGAGATAGTTATTTCTTTCCACAGAGTTGATTTTTTTTTGTCATCACCATTTCCAATACTCTGTAAATTAGTATTATTTTTTACATTAATGAAATAGTAATAGTTGAACTGAAATATTTCTGCAGTTCAATTCCTTGTGTCTTTTGGCAAGTCCAACCATTGTCAAAAAAGCTTTTGGTTGTAATTATTTTCCTGCAACAACAGCCAAACTCAACTATTGGGTTTCAGCGTGACACACTCTCTTTGTAGCTTGCTGTGTTAACCCTTGGCTTCAAGTCCTGGTGATGTAATGAGGGTGGGGTGTACTGGCAATCAGTACATTTCCTTTTCACTATTTACACCCATTTAAAGTCATGCTGTTATTAATCTGCGTCTGACATACCTTTTCTGAAATGTTCACAGTGCAGTATTTTTTTGTGGCCTAACAAAATTTCTCTTATATCATTAAAAATAAACATTTTTATAAAAATATAATACTTTAAATGTTTACATCGACAAAACCAGTTAGAGTAACCTACGCCACATGCACTATACAGTAGTAAGCACAAAATTCCACAAAACAAAACATCACAAAAGGCCTGCCCAGAGTAGCTATTCATCCAGGTGAAATAGCCAGAATTTTCAAATTGCTCTTTTTTGTCTGTTTCTAAAATATGTTTTGCTTAAAACAAAACACGTCCTAATGCTGCGATCCCCAACCCCCTGTGGGGGCTGTGGCCTGGTACCGGTCCGTGGGCTGTTAGGAACCGGATGTTACGTCACTGCCTGAGCCCCGCCTCTCCCCCCAGTCCATGGAAAAATTGTCTTCCATGAAACTTAGGAACTGGGGTGGGGTCGGGAGACCACTGAGCAGGAGGTGAGCTGTGGGCAGTGGAGCCAAGGAAGCTTCACCTGTATTTACATATTTACAGCCACTTGCGTCACCGCCTGAGCTCCGCCTCCTCCCACAAACCACGGAAAAATTGTCTTCCATGAAACCGGTCCCTGGTGCCAAAAAGGTTGGGGACTGCTGTCCTAATGCAAAATAGGACTCCCCAAAATTTGTCTCCAGTTGCTTGTGAGGTGGGAAGCTGTCACCTGAGAAAAAGTCTAATATTGCCAATCCATTGACCCTTTCTTTGCTCTACTTATGAGCCGCGATTGGAATCAATGAACTTAGTAAAATGTATTCTGCTTTAAAAACATGCTCAGTTACCTTTAAAAATATTTATCATCACAAATTACTGGTTTTATTTTCAGAGTCGTTATTAAAAAAAACCAGACAAAACACCTACGTCTCCGCATTCATTAGATCAAAGGAGTATCATTCTCAAACAGTTGGTTTTTAAATGACAGCTAAATATTTCATTGTGACTAAGCTATTTCTTGAAAATCTTCTTAATATTGTCTATGTACAATACGTAAATATCCCTGTTCATTTACAAACACATTTTGTGTCATGCTATTTTGAAACTCTGACTGCAATGCCTATGGGTATTCCTCCAACAAAAGGAATGTTTATACAAAAATTTAAAAGGGAATGTTCACCTAATGGGTGAATGACAACATCAGTAACAAAAATTGTTAGTGACCATACAATGCAAAAGAGTTGTTTGAAATACTGGAATTCTAAACGACTGGCCTGGTCCTGGGGCTGCCATGTCTGTCCTGGGCATCACCATTTCTTCTGAATTTTCTGTGATCTAGATGCCCTTAAAATCCATTGCCTCAGTTCCTCATATGACTTCAAGTAGGACCCTGCTTTTTAAAAATTTCAACCCAGAATTCAGGTTTTGGACTCCAGTGTGACAGGAGTGTCATCATAGCTGCAGAGGTGCTGTTGAGTCCCTGGCCCATGGGACCAAGCCTCTGGTTCTGATGCTTTGTAGGATGAGAAATTCCTTAGATTCCAGCAATTTAAATAACAATGCGAAGTCCTGTAATAGTGCAATTTTGGCAAAAGCAACAAATATTGATGGCCTTTCAAAGGCCAGGCAGTGAAAAAGCTATTGGACAAAGCGTGGACTGCTGTTTGGACTAATGCTATGGTGTCCCCCAGGAAGAGGCCTGTGGGGTATCCATCCATCATGTGTCCACCTCGCCATTGATGTTATCTTGTGATGACAGCAGAGAGGGATATGGAGCAACGCATTTCACATTCACATAAGTAGCGTTCACGTGGACGTAGTGTTCCCCGATGAAAGTAGAGAAGATTGCTGAGATCCTGGAGACCAGTTCAGAAAAGGATGGGCGCATTTCGGCTTTAGGGTGCCAGCATTTTAGCATCACTTCATACCTGTTTCAGAAAGAAAGAAATGCTGTGAGAGATCCCTTGACAAGCATTTCTGTAAAAGTAAAGAACATAAGAGGTACAGAAAGGAGATCCTGTTGCAATTCCTACTTACAAGGGGTCTGGGCAGTACTCCGGTTGTAAGAGCCTTCTGCCTTGCAACAAGTAAACGGTTATATCAAAGGTGTTCACGTCAGGATAAGGTGGGGCTCCTCTTGTCATCAGCTCCCAGAGGAGCACACCAAAGGACCACTAGTAAAACAAGGAAAAAGAGAGTCCAGGTGAGAGAAGTGTGACCACACAAATATGAAAGAAAATCAGTAGGTATTCATAACTAAGCCTGGCTTAACATTCAATACTATTGCTGTTTTAGGCAAAAATTTCTTTAAAGGCAATTATTAAGCTATGTATTTCATGACCTGTTTGAACCAGAATCAGATAATGTTTAGATTACAAGTAAATTGTAAAGTTTTCAAGAAGAATATCTGAAGTCTACGTGATTAAGATTTCATCTGTAGTGAGTAGAGAACATTTTCCAAGTTCTCTTTTGTAGGGTCAAAGCACTAACATGTTTCTATCCTTCTCTCTTCCAATAGTTTCATTATAATTTTACATTATTAGTAAATGAGGCAAGAATTTAAATTGTGGGATTTCAAAATGATTAGAAATACTCTTCAAGAAATGTGATCATATCTAAATGTTAATGTTAAAAGGGAAGGTCCAAATCAGTATAGGTAAAAATCCACATTGAAAATCAGAAATAATAAAACTCCTAGGCAGCAAATCTATTAAAAATTAATTTCAATAAAACTATAACTTGAAAATGTTATAGTATGAAATTCACATAAAAGAGCTGTATCAGTACTTTACAGGAAGATCACAGGGATGCAGAGAGGTTATGACTTGCTAAAAATTCCCCAATATATCTGAATATATCCACATTGGGATAAACATTTAGGAGTTCTTGACCTTTGGGTCTTGGTTGGTCTACTGAACTTCAGCAACTACGCAATTTCTTGATTTACATCAGTCTACCCAGAATAGTTCAGGTCATACGTATAATCTCCCCCTGGATGTGTGTGCCCAGGCAAGAACAACACAAGGAGAGTAAGTCTGCATGAGTAGGTCACCCCTGTGCAGAGGACTCAGGAAGGCAGTTCTCGCTTAGTATCCACTTCCAGGCTACTCCCAGACTAGGAAGCACAGTGGGAAGAAATGAGGCCCTAAAGAAAAAGAAGCTTAGAGAGGAAGGAGGATCCAGACCAGACAGGTGGACTAGGAAAAGATAAAACTGAGAGGCAAGTGTAGCTTGTCATATTCAGCAAAAAGGAGAATGAAGCATGCCTTTGAACACTGGGCCTGAAAGAAAGAAACTGGGTAGATACTGTAGTTGCTGATACAAATTTCCAATAATGACTCTTTGTCTTTGCCCAAGTGCAAGAGCCCTTGAAGGCCGCTGACTGCCTTGATCCAGATAGAAAACACAAACCACTTTCCAGGTGGCAGCAAGAGAACTTTGCTGTCTAATTCAGCCTTTTGGAATGGAAGTTTTAAAAGCCTAGAAATCTTAAGAGTCACTTCTGACAATATCACTGTGTTAACCTTTAGGTTTCAGAATTTGCATTAAAATTGAAATCAATTTAACAAGCATCTGCTGAGCTTTGATCATGTACAAGTAGGTTACTGTCCAAGTTACTGAATAGGTCCCAGGGCTGAATGAACCCAGGGTTAAGAGTATCGTGTAGATAAGTGTCACACAGGACAATAACTAATATGGAACAATAATATCAAAGAGGTACAAAGGTTGTGAAGAGTCAGATAACAGTGGGGTCCTGAGAAAGGCTTTCTGGAGAGAGTGATAGTAAAGCAAGTCTTAAGGAACAAGGAAAATATGTTTTATAGCAACATGTAATCTAAGGGCAGAAAGAGAGTTGCAGGTGGAGGGAGTGGGCCCAGGCATAATAGTACACATGTTTTTATTGAACGGTAAGAATAATAGGTCACACTGCTTGACGTGTTGAGTAAGTGAAAGGATTAAGGATAGATAAGGTGGAAATGGCTCTGTGCTCGGGAGGTTTTTAACTCCCATCCAAGTACTAACCAGGCCGAGCCTGCTTAGCTTCTGAGATCAGATGAGATCAGGCATGTTCAGAGTGGTATGCCATAGACTTGGGAGGTTTTTAAATGTTGAAAGTGGGTTAAACTAAAATCGATGAGACATGACTGAGTTGTGCTCTGGGAGACGGCATCTGTAAATACTATGCTCAAGATAAAAAGGAGAAGCTGATACAATATACGGACACCAGTGAGGAGGTTTCTGAATAGGAATAGGTGAGGGTGCTACTGCAGACTGGCAACACGGAAGCCTAGAGAGATGTCTTTGGAATTAGGGTGGTGAAAGAGAGTCGCCTGTCATATAATGATTCATGCACAGGTGTTATGTCCTTTAAAAAAACATTATCTTATTTAAACCTTATAATGGATTGCATTTGGCTACAACTCTGTAATGTAATTGGTTTTGTTTTAAGGATGAGGAAACCAAAGTTTTGAGAGGCTGATTAATTTTGTGATCAAATTTTCCTGATAGCCTAGGCTATATATATAGATTTGGCTGGAGACATAGTCACAAAAAAGGCAGCAGAGTTGGATAAATTTCTGCATAATTATAGGACTTGGGCGATAGCTGGTTATCAGAGAAGCACTGGAGGAAAGTAAGACATGAACAAAAGGAGGACAAAAGAGATAATATGAACAAAGGAGATGCTGAGTAAGAGAACATTCTATAACAACAACAAGATAAAGGTGACTGCAAGTGTCACAGAATGTTAGGGTGGATAGGAAAGTGAGACATAAGTAGAGAAGATACAAAAACAGCGTAAACAAACAGGATGGGGAGTAAGAGAACATACTATAACAATAACAAGATAAAGATAACCGCAGTGTCTCAAGAAATGTAACAGAAACAACACAGGCCACGTTATAGGACATTGCAGCTTGTCCCCCCTCCCCCATGGGCTTTGAGTGCCACCACACATCTGGACCTAACCAAATAAGGTAAAAATTCCCCCACCCAAAGGCAGGGAGGAGACAACATCCCCACTGGTCAAGAAAAAAGGAGAAGAGACAATGTCACAAAGGAGGAGAGGCCAGATGGGAGAAAAAGGGATGACACAGAAACCTGGGGCCACTGTTTGTTTAAATGTGTGTCCACTCCTACCCTCTTAGGAGTGTACTGCTGCTTGCTAATAAACTTCTTTGCTGGCTGATGTAAACTTTTATGTCTCATGCTTTCATTCTTTGATAGTGAGGAGACAAGAGCTGAGGTGTTCACATGAACCACCGGTAACAATGGGATGAGGAGGTGAGAGGGAGGCAGTTTCCAGGAAAAGTACTATATTATAGGCAACCCAACTCCCCTCACAGCAGCCAAGAGTGGCAAGAGGGTGGGGAGGTGACCATGAAGGAGAAGAATGATGCTTGAGAGCTGACCAAGAAGAGAGAAGCTGGTGTGTGTGTGCTCACGCGTGTGCGAGGTGAGAGGGGAGGGAGGTGTGCAGTGTGCGTGCATTAGGAGAGGTGGAACCAGGTCAGTTTCAGTTTCAAGGAAGGAGAGCTCTGTCATTCACGCTTACTGTGTGGCATTGGTCCAGCTAGTTTGAACATCTGAGCACCAGCATCTGAAGAAGCTCTGGCCAGATTTTACCAAAAGTGAAGATCAAAGCAGCTATTAGATGTAAGAGACAGTTATAAGCTATAAAAAGTGATAGGAAAAAAATAGGCAAAAGATCTTAGTAGACACTTCAGTGAAGACAATGTAAGGATGCAAACAAACACACAGAAAGATGCTCAACGTCCTTAGTCATTAGAGAAATACAAATTAAAGAGAAGATGAGACACCACTATAACCAATTAGAATGGCTAAAAACTAAAAAACTGACAATGCTAAGTGCGGGCGAGGATGCTAAACAACTTGAACTCTAATAGACTGCTGTAGGAATATAAAATGATACAGCCACTTTGAAAAATAGCTGGCAGTTCTCATGAAGTTGAACATACATCTATCTTATAACCCAGTAGTATTACTCTTAGGTATTTACCCAAAAGAATATAAATTATGTTGACACAAAAACCTTTAAGCAAATGTCATAGCATTAAGTATAAGTAATTGCCTGAAACTTTAAAGAAACCAAATGTCCTTCAACTGGAGAATGGATAAATAAAATGTGGTACATCTGTACAATGAAATACTACTCACTAATAAAAGAGATAAACTATTCTGCTATGGAAAACTCAGCTATTCAGTTTTTTGGTGGTTTCTCAAAAAATTGAATTTAGAATTACTGCATGATCCAGCAATCCCACTTCTGGGTATATATCCAAAAGAACTGAAAACAGGATCAACAGAAATATTCACAATATTCACACCAATGTCCATAGCAGCACTATTCATAATAGCCAAGAGGTGGAAGAAACCTAAACATCCATCAACAGGTGAATAGATAAAGAAAATGTGGTATATAAAAAGCGGAACATTATTCAGCCTTTACAAAGGAGGAACTCTTATCATATGCTACAACATGGATGAACCTTGAGAACATTATGCTAAGTGAAATAAGCCAGCTACAAAAAGACAAACACTGCATGATTCCACTTATATGAGGTATCTAAAGTAGTCAAATTATTAGACAGTAGAATAGTGGTTACCAGGGGCTGGGAGAGGGGGAATGGAGAGTTGTTCAATGGATACAAAGTTTCGGTTTTGTCAAGATGAAAAAGTTCTAGAGATTTATTGTACAACGTTGATATGGTTAACACTACTGTACTGTACACTTAAAAATAGTTAAGATGGTAAATTTTATGTGTTTTTGACTACAATATAAAGAGGGATAAACTATTGACACAATGATGCTACTGATACAACAACATGGATAGTTCTCAAATGCATTATGATAAGTGAAAGGAAACAGACTCAAGAGGCTACTGACTGTACCATTCCATTTACATGCTATTCTAGAAAAAGTAACACTATAGAGAAAGAAAATATATCTGTGATTTCCAGGGAGGCTGACCACAGAGGGGCATAGGGAAATTTTCTGGGCTGATGCAACTGTTTTAAGTCCTGATTGTGGTGGTGGTGGTTACATAACTGCATGCATTTGTCAAAACTTGAAGAACTGTACCCTAAAAAGGGTGAGGACCAGGTAAATCACACACTGGTGATGCCATTAATAGAAATGAGGAAGTGAGGAACTGCCAGTTTGGCAGGAAAATATTTGATTTTGAACATGGTAAATTTGTGATGCTAATGACGACATACAGGTAGACGGGATCAAAGGAAACTGTCGATGGGAATGGTTGCAATTATTAAGGGACAACGACCCCTGATGACAAAATTCCTAGGGGACACCTACATCTAGGCAGTGAGAGAAGGAAAAGAAGCCATCACAGATAAAGAGAACACAACCGAGAAGCAGGAGGAAAACCAGATGGTGCGTTGTCCCAGAAACCAAGGAGAGAGGAGATTTCAAAGAAAGGGGTGGTCTACAATCTTAAGTACCTTGGAAAGATGAGGCAGGATGAGGGCTGAGAAAAGCCAGTGGGACTGAACAATGGAGAAGTCAATACAGACTTTAATAAAATAACTTGTGCAACACCGTACAATACCAGCTATGAGTAATTTCAAGTGTAGTAACCTGCCAATTTTGTTTGAATGGACTTAAAGAGTATTCAGACTTTAGTCAAACTCCATTTGGGCATTTGCTAGAAAGAGAACCTGATCTACAAGCAGGCAAGTCATTACTTGTAGGTTTCAACACACACACAGCACATTACATGCTTTTGGAAATATTCCCTGTCAACATACAGAAGATTTTTCTGTCCCAGAAGTGAAACTTTGTGCAAATTTATCCATGCAATCAGTAACCATATTCCAAAGCTGCATTCTGTACGGATTATTCAGGTTCAGCTTTTATGTAGTACAACATAGTGTCTTTCAAAGAGAAGGAGAGAGAAATAGCACTGTCCTAGCTGCAGAAGCCTATGTAAATTTCCAGTCAAGTACTCGAGTGACGGATACTATGTGAGAAACACTGGTCCCTGTGCTGTCCGTGTTTGTCAGGGAGGAGGTAGAGTGGGGTGTGTGTGTGTGTCTGTGTGTGTGTGTGTCTGTCAGAAAAAGCTCAGAATCTCAACTCTTGCCTTGAACATCTAAAATTTCATCTCTTTTTAAAAACAGCTTTGCTGAGTTATAATTTATAGTTCATAAAATTCACCAATTGTAAGTGAATATAGTCAATGATGTTTAGTAAATTTATACGGTTGAATAGTTATCAAAATCCAGTTTTAGATCACTTCAACACTCTAGAAATTTCCCTCATGCCCATTTGTAGTCAATCTTCATTTCCACCCTCAGCCACAGGCAACCATTGATTTGTTTTCTCTCTCTATAGTTCTGCCTCTTTCTAGAAATTTCATACAAATGGAATCATTTAACATGTAAACTTTGGAGTCTGCTTTCTTTCAAGTAACATAATGTTTTTGAGGTTTACCCATGTTGTAGCATGTGTAAGTAGTTCGTTTATATTGCTGAACGGTTTTTCTCATTGTATGGATACCGCATTTTGTTTATCCACTCACCAGTAGATGGACATTAGGATTACTCCCGGATTTTGGCTATTATGAATAATTCTACTGTGGTCATTCATGTTCAAGTCTTCATGTGAGCACATATTTTCATTTCATGTGCTTATTAACTAGCTATTCGTACATCTCTTTGGTGAAATGTCTATTCAAATCATTTTCCTACTTTAAAAAAATGGGTTATTTTGTCTTGGCTATGGTTTGAATGTATTCTGTAAAACTCATGTGTTGGAAATTTAGTCTCCCCCAATACCAAGAAGGGCTCTGCCCTCATGAGTGGATTAATGACATTATCTCAGAAGTTGGTTCATTATTGCTGGAGTGGGTTTGTTATAAAAGCAAGTCTGGCTACTTCTTGCTCTCTCATGCATACATTCCCGCCCATGTGATGCCTTCCACCATGTTACTATGCAGCAAGAAAGCCCTCACCATATGTAGCCCCTTGATCTTGGACTTCCCATTCTCCAGAACCATAAGCCAAATAAATTTCTGTTCATTACAAACCACCCGGTCTGTGGTATTATTATGGCAGTACAAAACAGACTAAAACAATCTTCTTATCATTGATTGTGAGAGTTGGCTCCAGCTCTTAATGGCAGACTAACAGTCAGGTCTGAAAGAGTAGTATGGTCTTCCTACCTTATGCCTTCACCTGTCACTGTCCCTAACATCTCCCCAGCCTCTCTCCTTAGCACCCACTTCTTTCATTTCTTTCAGAATCTTTCTGGATTAAAATCCCAGGAATTAAGCTCTACCAGGTGCTATCACTTTTTCTTATCAATCTTATGCACCCTGAAGTCCCAATCCTCCACCATGACCTATGATACACTTATTTACTGAAAACTAGCCCCAGTCACCACAACTTATTCTCTAACATTTCCTCCATCTCCTCACAGGTGCTAAAATTTGATTTTCAATGGAAGACCACAATTTCTTGGAACTCTTACCAATGGGGGCCACACCTCTCCCTCTTGGTGATGCACAGACATGGAGGTGGGTGAAGTGACTTCTCACTTCCCAACACTGCACTCAGATCCTTGCTCCTGTCATCTCTCAATAGCTGCCAACCTTTTCTCTTTTCAAGTCCATGTCCCCCAGGAACCTTATTTCCCACCCACCTACCTTATTTGCTGACATCAGGGTCTGTGCATTTTCCTTTTTCAGTTGTTATTGTCAAGGACTGAAACATCAAATGTTTCTCTACCTGCAGACATCCCAGTCCTCTTGACTTACTGCATGTGAACAGAATAAATGTCCTCTCCATTCCATTTGACACCCGGGGGCCTCAGCACACTCCAGACCACTCAAGTTACTTGGCTTCCAAGACCCTTCTTGTGCACTGAGATGCAGTGGATCCTGCTCACCATCCCATTTCTTCTTGCAACTTTCTCTTCTTCTGCCTTCCATGGTGGTCTCGTCTCCTGGGTCTCCTATCTCTCTGCTCTTCTCCTTCACTTTATATATGTAGTTCTACTGGATAATTGCTTTTGGACTCTTAAATGCATATTCCCACATTTGATCCCTGCTATGGACTGAACTGTGTTCCCCAGAAGTTCGAATGTTGAAGTCCTAACCCCTAATGTGATAGCATTTGAAGACAGGGCCTTTGAGAGGTAATTAGGTTTAGATGAAGTCCTGAGGGTGGGGCCTCATGACGGGATTAGTGCCCTTATAAGAAGAGACACTAGAGAACTTGCTCTTGTTCTCTCTTGGTCATGTGAGGACATCGAGAGAAGGTGGCTACCTGCAAGCCAGGAAGAGAGCCCTCACCAGAACCTGACCATGCTGGCACCCTGATCTTGGACTTCTAGCCTTCAGAATGGTTAGAAATAAATTTCTGTTGTTTAAGCCAACCAGTCCACGGTATATTTTTACAGCAGCCCAAGCTGAGTAATACAAACTGTTTAACAATCTGCAGATCCACATTTCCAACTGCCTGATGGACTTCTGGGTCTGAATGGCCTACTCCCAAGTTAAGCTCAGTGTGTTCAAGGCTCAACTTGTTATTTTTCTTCCTACTCTGCTTCTGTTCCTGTGCTTCACATATTTGTTATTGCACCAGGATTAACTTCGCTTATCTTTGGCTTGTATCAATTCCTTGATAAATACTGTTGATTCTACTTCTGAGAGGCTTCTCCTTCCATAGTTTCCTTTCCATTCTCGTTTCTATGTAAGTTCTACCCCTCACTTTATCTTACTGCTTCCATTCCTTTCAAGTCATCTTACAGAATGAAGAAGGATTGCAATCTAATCTGATTACATTTTTATGTTTCCACATGGCCAGAGAGTAAATTCCAGACTCTCTAGTTTGGTTTTCAAAGACTGCTATGATTTAATAGTATAAATATATTTTTCTCAACTTCTTACAACTTCCCTCTGTGCCTTCCATTCTTGCCAAATCACCAATTATGTACTGTGTCCTTAGAACTTTAAAGATGTTCATACTTTCCTGCTCCTTTGCCTCCCCTGGATTGGTATTTCCATTCACCCGACTGCCCAATTATAAACTTGCTATACTTTAAGGCCCATTTCAAATGTCACCTCCTCCTTAAGGTATAAAGGGGTATGGTGGAACTGGCTGCCGAGGTGAGTGTCTTGCAGGGACCATACCCTCACTGCTAGGCCTGTCTCAGTTACAGCTTCCAGATTTCTCAAGCTGGAATTCCTGCTGCCCCTGGGCTATGAGAGTCAGGGCTAATTCCAGTCCACTTGTGTCACAGTCACTGATGGTCATTTCTTCTCTTCCCCATCTAAGCCAAAACTCCCGAACACTGGGTTCATGCCTGGTTCAGCTCTGGGCTTCCTAAGGAGCCAGTAGGGTGCCCCTCTTGATAAATATTTTTGAATAAATGAGTGAATTTATGAAAATAAATATGGGTACCTATCAGACAAGTCCATGTTTACATGTGAAGAAAACTGAAATTAGTGGTGTGAATTTTTTATTTTCAATGAAGTAGAACTAAAACTACAAAGAAAGTTGGGTGTGAAAGCAAGAAAAGAAAGTCAGGCATGATCATCAGTACATTACCACATCTGACTTGGTGGTAAACTTCTGAGTTTGCAGACTTTCCAAAGCCATCCACTTCACTGGCAGTTTTGCACCTGTCTTGTTGTGTACACTGTAGTATTCTTTATCGTACATATCTCTGGCAAGGCCAAAGTCAGCAACTTTGACAGTGAATTTTTCATCCAGCCTACAGAAAAGACAAAAATTATTACTGGTGGCTGAAACAGAATAATTTAGAATGATGCTGAATATCTATAGATTAGAACAAGCGGCTTCAGTATTTGAAGTCTATAACTTCTGAAGGGAGTGTTTCATCTGGCTTCTATTGACTAATGCTAAATTATAACAGAATTCTTGAAAATGTTTGACATTTACATTACAAATTCAACAGGCCAAGAAAAGAGATCATGCATGGTATGGCATAAGAAAATCCTTTTTTTGCTTTAATGGAGAACTGAAGAAGCAATATAGCTGTCTCTCCCCCCAGCTTTCCTTGGTTGCTAAATAGAGTATGCCAACTGACGACCCACGCAATCACCAGTCTTCACTTGTCAACTTATTAGCAATACTCAGTTTTATGGGAGAGCATGACAAGGGGCTGTTATTTTACTTTTCCATTCTCAAATGGGCTAGGTTAACATATAAAACCCATATACCCACCACTGAGGTATTACAGGAGTAGGATACACAGTAGAGCATCGAAGAAAAACAGCAAGGTTCAACAAAAATCAATTGCTGCTGACTGGGGCTATGCATCCTTTGTCCAAGCTGGCTTTTATGTTGTTACATTGACCAAAACCAAGGTGGGAAATTAATAGCACAGCTCTTTCATTCACACATACCATAAGTCATGAATCAGTGCTGTGCAAGGGAAAGCACTGAATCAATTACAAACTGTTGACTGTTGTGTCATACAGTCAGGCAGCCAGACACAAATAAAGTTCTTTGTATATTCATTCCCAAATACCATTTTTGGTAGGGCTTCTGCAGGCCGACTTCAAATCCACTCTTGGGAAGTTACAATATATTGGTATTTGTGTTGCCACCCGTCTCCTTTTCGCTGTATAATGCCGGGGATCAAATTCTCCCTCCCAAACACTAATGCAGTGTGAAACCACAACGTTGGGGGTTACTGGTGGGAAGGCCCAAGAAAAGCAAACGAACACAGCAGCTGTTTAAGACCCCCTATGGAGAATCCCTTTTTACATTCTCTGTTTGATAAAGCCCGAAAGCCCCGCCCACATCCCCAGGGCTTACTCATGGATTTAAAACTGTAACAGAAATAAAGGACTTTTGCATAAGAAGAGAAAACAGCCTCACTAGCACAGAACAGTGGGAAACAGATTGCTCCTTGTCACTTAATTTGGACTGCAGGCACAGACACATTCTAATACTTACATACAGTTTCTTGCAGCCAAGTCTCTGTGGACAAACTTTTTGCTTGCAAGATATTTCATGCCTTTGGCTACTTGAAGACCAAAGCCAATAAGATCTTTTACAGTTGGGTTCTGCAATCAAAGAGAGTTGGAAAAGCATAAACTAAGTATCTGCTGTTCTAAACTCTGATCTTAGAATTCTGAAATGTTTATTTATAAAAATTATCTTGCCTCAAAAAAATAACTTGTATGCTATTGATCGTATCAACCATTTAAGTATCTATTATTGTATGCAAAGCACCAGGTTAAATATTTTTTTAAAAAATTATGACTAATTCTCATACACTTCTGTAAGGCAGGTGTTACAGGCTTCATTTTCCAGATGGGGAAATGGAAGTGTTTTTAAAATGTAGGTTTTATTATTCTTCAACTATGATGAGGCCAACAGATCAGGAGACAATTGCCATTGAAAAAATAGTTTGCTATTCGCAGATTCCAAGAGGAGGGGACACCCGCGTCACACAGGGCCACACCGGGAGGCACTGGGGATGGTAGGCAGAGGGAGTGAGGGGAAACATGGGCATGAGCCTTTACTACAGTTTCCATGGGAAGAAACGAGTGAGGTAGGGAAAGTAGGTTTAGGATTGGCTAATTTGCATAATTTCCATTGGCTCTGGGGTATAGACACTGTCCCTAGGAGTGTGGTGCTTGGTCCTGGGGTGATTAGGGTAGGTGGATAGTGGCCCAGAGTGTGAGAGGCTGCTGATAAAGTAGGCGGCTGGAGTCTGGGCTCTTGATTGGTTGATTTGCATATGAAAGGAAGGCAAGTTGTTAACCATCTCCAGCAATTAGCTAACCCTGGGAGGGGCATCCGTTCGGGTCAGCAAGTCCCCAGAGGTCAAAGCATCAGAAACCCATTGTTAACATAGGAGGCTCAGAGAGAAACCAAACCACTCAGATGGTAAGTGGTGGAGTTAGGATTTTAACCTAAATCTGTTAGGCTGCAAAGGCTACGCTGCAGTGAACTCAGTTACATCCGAAGCCCTCCTGCTGGTACCGAAGCACCAGCCCACAGCTCCAGAGGTGCTGGACCTACACGGAGAATAGGATACCGCATTCTCCACAAGCTCCATCCATAAAATTGTCTGGACAGAGGAACGCCTTTAGTAACTATAAGAACTGTATCTGAAATGATATAGAAACCACTCAGGCCGGCAGCCCTGGCCAGAGCCCGGCTATCAGAACAGGGTATCTCCTCAGCTGCCACTGCGGAGTTTGTAAGGGCAAGGGGTAGTCAGTCCATGGGGACCCTGCAAGAAGGGTGGCAGCCCAAGCCAGTTCCTTGTGGTTTAGGCCTCTCTTTAAGGCACATCTGTGTTCGTGGTTGTCATTAGTATTGACTCCTTGGGTTTAAAAAGGCCATGACACGATTCTATACTGGGTAATAGGAAATCTCTATCATGCTTAAAGCCTGGGGTAATAATACCCTAGAGAAGGTAGCACATCTAACCAGATTAATTCACCAGGGTAATGACAAGAGTTAAAGTGGGAAAGTGGGATCTGTCCAGGACAGCTTTGTGCTTTGTAAGGTAAATTCACCTTATCAGCAAAATATTCACTGCCAGGGAGTGTTGTATTCTTTTGGCTGAATGCAAAATATTTCTTTACTGTTCTAAAGCTTATTTTCTCTGAGAACTTGACCTCATATTTGTGAAGTTGTTTTTGATTAACAGTATAGCTGCTCCATTCACTCCCACAGAGAAGGAACCTGTGAATTCAGTTCTGGGGACTCCACCCCTGACCCTGCCTGGCCCCGGCCCAGCCAAAACCTGCTTACTCCTTAGGTCCTGGCATAAATGTCTTTAAGAAAATTCCCACTTGCAAGAGCCTAAGCAGCTTTTTTGCAACCCTGGGCTCATTCATTCAACAAATATTTACTGGGAGCTATGTGCTGAACACTATTTTAGGTGTTAGAGCCACAGCAATGAACAAAATACACAAAAGCCCCTGCCTTCATGAGTTGCATTCCAATGGGATTGAGTGTGTACACATGTATATGCATATACAAACATATGTGCACATACATATACAGCTATTATTTATTTGCTTATTGTCTACTAAAGCACTATTCAATAGAAATATAATGTAAGCCACATATGTAATTTAAAATTTTTCAGTAACCATATTAAAAAAGTAGAAGGAAACACGTGAAATTAATTTTCACAATATATTTTTGAACCCAACACATCCAAAATATTATTATTTCAACATGTCATCAATATAAATAATCATTAACGAGATAGTTTACCTTCTTTTTTAAAAACTACGTATTCAGAATCTGGGATGTATTCTACACTTATGGCAAATTTCAGTTTGAAATGGCCACCTTTCACACATGACTTGTGGCCACAGTATCGGACAGCTCAGGCCTAGTGTATCAGATGATAAGTGTGATGGAGGAAAACAGAGCAGGGGAAAGAAGATTGACTGAAGGCTTGAGGGTGGGTGGGCCTGTTGCAATTTTAAATAGGTCAGGAAGGCCTCATTTTGAAGAGGGCAAAGAGCTGAAGATTAGGAAGAGAGATATGTGGATATTTGTGGGAAGAGTGTTCCAGGCAGAGGTAACCACAAACGCAAATGTCCTGAGGTAGGAGAGTGGGTGGCAAGTACGAGAAACAACAAGGGACTCACTTGTAATTAATTCTTCAATGTCTTCTAGAGTTAAAATTCTATATGGGCTGAGGCTCACTCTGCCTCTATTTCTCCTGCAGTGTGCTCAGTTTCTGGCATGTAGTAGGAACTCAAAGATGACTAAATGGACTATCAGGGGTAAGGTAGAGCAAGGTTGCTTGCAGGGCAAGTAAGAATCATTGCTCCAAGAAACCCTTCAAGGTGTCATTATCTTCGCGGCAGGATAGAAAATTTCAAGGTACATTTGAACAGTGCTAACATTCTACAAGTTCATGTTTGGCTAATAGCTTTTGAAAAGACTCAAAGCAGGCCCATTCTGAAGGGATGGCTGGCTTACAGCTAATTCACCAGTTAGTAAGCTTGGCAGTGTACGTACGTGTGTCTCATTTCGAATGAAATTTCGAAGATCTCCATGTTTCATGTATGGTAGGACCACCAGGGGAGACCCTTCGCTTCGCAGGCAGATTCCCAAGAGTGACAGGACATTGGGATGGCTGAAATCTTTCATGATGATTCCTTCAGTAAGAAACTGGGAAACTTCTCCTATGTCAGTGATTCCTGAGAAATCCAGTGGTGGAGACATTAACTTCATTATGGAGGAATGAATACTTTGTCAAGTTTAGATAGGAAGAACAATGAAATGTGAAACCACAGAGCTGACATCTTGTCCTGAGGCCTCAACCTCAGCATGTTCTTTTCACAATACATCTGAGTGAATGATATTACCTTGCACTGTGCCTTCAAGTCACCACCTACATCCACTTTTGTAAGACAGAGTCCAGCAACCAGTTTGCCTCATAGAAACTTAGTCCAATGTTTGTACTTGGTTTTCATATAAACTGTCCCTTTATTTACCTCTTGGTCAGACTTTCAACAAAATTAATCATACAGAAGGCTGTTCAGCATGGAGATTTATATTTTAAAAAAAGACTGAAATAGTTGTAGCAATAATGTATGTTGCAGGCAAACTTTCCATTTATTTATTTAAGCTTATTAATCACAATATGTTTGTAATATAGCTGATTCACATTTTTCAGGCTGCTGCAAATTGTAAGCAGAAAATTAGACATGGAAGTAGAAAAAGCAAGCATGTGAGACCTCTCAACAAAGGTGGAGCCAGGAACACTCTAGTATGTGGAGTATGTCAGGTTGAATAAGGTAGTAATTTATGGCAATAATTATAGCTCTTGGGTCATCAATAAAGATTTAGCTTATGTTTGGAAGCATTCCCTGTTTCTTAAACAAAGTATGCATTTAATCTTAAAAAGATTTTTCTCAATAACCACTAAAATTTTAAGAAATGTTCCAGCATTTAAAAGGAGGTAAGTTTCAGTTATTTAGGAAGTTCATTTATGTGGAATACCTCATTCCCCAAAAATGCGGATAAATGAGGTATTACCATACTTCTGATTTTTCAATTTTCTGCCAGCATATTTTTCTCCTGTTTGTCTTATTTCATTTTTTATCTTTTTAATGGAAGTTGTGGTTAAAAAATAATTATAGTAATGCCTCCGGGTAATATGAGTCATTACTACTCTATGTGCCAACGTGCTTCCAATAGTTTCCATAAATGTCACTTGCAAAACAAATATTAAAGCCAAACAGTTAAATGATAGTTCATCCAAGAACCTAATTTCTCTCACATTCTTACTTATGAGTGTTCTGAGGGATAATTTCAGAGGATATATTACAACAGGAGTTCAGAATAAACAAATTTTTCAGGATTAGACCCATAATTTTAGCAGTGGCTGATTTTTCTACAAGGGAAAGTGTAAATCAACATTTTATTATAAGCTATTTGTTAGTCTGCAAACTACCAGAAGTATAATCACTGCTAAGTAAAATTTAACTTACTATTCAAGGATTTCACAGCACAGTGAATTTTCTTGCCATCATTGTCCAACAAAGTCCCATGATATACACAACCAAAATGCCCTGTGTGAAAGAGGGAACTTGGTTAGTGCTGCATAATGTTTGTGCAATAATTATTTATCAAGCCCTTCATGGCCTTCATTTCCTTTTATTCTATATGGTGAAAAAGTGCATTTTAAAAATACTTTTGATTAACAACACCACTCTGTGTGTGTGTTTGCATATACATGTAGATGCAACACATTTCACCCAAGGATATAAGCAACATGATTATTATATGATAAAAGCCATAGGTGATATGACTGTTATTAAAGGCTAATATAACAAAATATTTAACCATAATGGAACCAGTGAAAACAGGAATAACATCTGCCTCATAAAAATAGCTGTTATTTTTAAGGATTAAATCATATTTTTCAAATATGAAAATAAAGTTTTAACCACACGAGGAAATGTAATAAAATAAGTTCCCTATATTCCAATAAACTGAAATGAAACAAAAATGTTACCACCAGAAATCAGATTAGAATTATAGAATAAGGATTTCCCCCATTAGTCACTGGTTAATACACAATCCAGGTTGGCAGAAACTGAAAGGCAATTGCCAAATGAAGTAAATTCACTCTGACTCATTTCATCCAGTTCTCTCTGGCTTTAACCACATCATCTTCCCAATGGTAGCCTTTCATCCAGTGGCAGTAATTTTCCGCAGAGGTGCCAAATGTCTGATAGCTGTGTAAGTCATTAATGAATTCATCCTTCCAGCTAAGACACCCCGAGTGCCTGGGATGTCAGGCATTAGGCTACCCTCTGGTAATGCAGAGGTGAACAAAATAAAATCTGTGCTCTTAAGTGCTCACATTCTCCTGGAGAAAAGCATATAAATAAATAGTAGCTAATATTTATAAAATTGTTAGTAATTATTACTTCAAAAGAGAAATAATTGCCATTTTAGCACCATTCATGATAAAAAATTTTCATTTTACAATGTGTAGAATCAGAACACAATTAGTGAGGCCACACACTCTAAAGCTGGTGCAATTACTGGGATTTATAGGCCCACAACAGAACTATATACTACTCTGACGTGAGACATGGAAACATGTTTGGTAACAGTGAAACCATTCTTTGGGAAGGAGAAGCATGGTAAGGATTGTACTCTGGAGTGTGTGATAAGAGGAATGTGTGGATGCTGCCACCTGAAAATGAGAAGACCTCAGGTTCACTTAAGGTAAATCATCCCATCAGCTCCTCCTGCATCTCGCTGGCAGTTGCCTGTGCAACCTCTTGCAGCACACACAGAAAATAAAAGGGATCAGAGGCCATTCAGTATTAAGGGCAAAAGCTTTTTGGAAATACAAGAGAAGAGTGGAGTTCAGTTCCTGACTTCTGGTTGGCTTCTTTTCCTGCTACACATTTCCTCAAATACTGTTTATGCTAGCTGTGATTACTGCCCTGGCTAGCTTATTACAAATATTCATTCCTCTTTGTATAAAGAAATTGGAGTGCATTGTGGAGATGATATATGTTGCTTCAGATCAGGGAATGCTATAAATTCCCTGTCTTCTGATGCTGTCCAGCAGTGTACACACTGCTATAAACCAGGCTTCATACAGTTTGTTGTAAAAGAGAGACGGAAGAGAGATATGAGTGAAAATATCAGAACTTAAAAGAATGATTTTTTAGAAGAAAGTAGATGGCACCTTCCAAGAAACCATAGTTGCCAGTATAACTGAAATGAAGAAGAAATGCGATTTAGTTCTCTCATGTTTGGGAGATTATCCCGTTGCTTCCACACACAGGGGCAAATCCCTTTGGATGTGATTTGCAGGGCTGCGGAACCCAAATCAGGCACACTTGTTATCAGTGTTCTGTCAGTTGCTTTCACCATTGTCTAAGTTCCTAATCTGCAAAGGCAGAAGATAAAATGCTTACTGGAAAATCGTATTTAACAAAAAGCTGAGTGGAAATACTTACCTCTTCCTATGACTTCATTGAAATGCACAATCAGGCTACTGGGCCCAATCACGACGTGCTGCACTGCCTGGACCAGCTCTGGATTTAGAGCACTGAGGTCAATGTGGACAGTATTTTGCAGTAATGGACTGGATATATCAGAGTCCCCACTAGTTAGGATGGGGGACAGGTCTGTCAGAGGATACTGCACTTGTCTGCATGATCCATTCTGAGATGAGTTAGGAAACTGGTCTGCAAGATAAAGCAAAATTATTAGAGAACAATAGTGACACCTCACTTAATGGGGACTGCAACAGGGGCAGCAAACTGAATGAACAATAAAGCTTGAATTTTTACAACTAAATAAATGGTGGCTATGTCATTGAATGCAGCTAGGAAGAGCCTTTACAAAGAAATTGGCTTGATAAAAATGTTAATACATTGGGAAAAGATACCGGCTTATATATACAAACATTTTATAAAAGGTTTACAAATTTTCTTTTAAGTAGACTAAGTGTTAACTTTGAAAGCTTGTTTACCTTCTCCATTTCCTTAGACGTTTCTCTTTTAATAAATAGCAAAAAGTCATGCTTGAAGTTTGTTTTTGAATATACTACATCCTTAAGAATGGGAAGCAGCAAAGGTAGTTAAGTAACTGCCTAGTCTCACAAAAATCCAGCTCAAATGTAAGAAAATGAAAAAGATGCCTTTTGAGAGACTAGTATTAATGGAATTAATTACTATTGTGTAAAACCTATATGGATTCCTGGCCGAGGGAGAAAAAAATACATATGATTAGAAATAAATAATGGGCTAAACTTCCAGAACTGAAAGCTTTTCGCATTAGTGGTAAATTCTCCATCGTGTGGTAATGGGGCACTGGATTTAGTATTACTGCTGTCTAGAGAGGGCAGTTAAAACTGGGTTTGGATACCATCCCCACTGTGCAGTGGACAGCACTTGCAAAGGGGCGCGGATTCCTTAAAAGTTGATCTTTAAAACCAAAGCTCTGTAAGAGCCTCAGGAAAGGTTCCCTTTCTCAAGAAGAAACTTTTTTCATTTCAGGAAGAAGGAATTGTGCTGAAAGTAAATTTTTAAGTGCCAAAGAGGGTAGAAAAGCCACCAGTTGCTTTTCCCTTCCCACTGGAATCCATACAAATCAAGGAGAGGACAACACAACCGCAGCAGCTGACTTGAAGATGAAGTAGGCATAGTATTGACATGTATTCGCAGACAACACAGGGAGAGGGTTATGTGTAGAGGGGTCCCTATTGGCACCAAAAGATGATAGTGTTTGTTTGTAAAAGGGCAGGGGAATCAGAATTTGAGAGAAGGGCATAAGAAGAAAGCTGATGGAACACTGACTATTCCTAATCTCACTTAAGCATTTTTAGTATTTTCCACAGTGAACAGTTTGATTGATAATAAATGAACTTGCCCAGAGCAGTGAATCTCAAAAGTGATTCCAGAAAAGCTTTGGGTGGCACCTATAGTCACAGTAGTCACTAGCCAGAAACACGGCGGATACAACCTTAAAGGAAAGATGTGGAACATCGGGGAAGTACTGAAATGCTGAGTGGATGAGGGAAGGAGGGAGCCTAGCTGGGTGCCTGCTCTTTTAATCCTAGGGAATCGGGTTCTCCAAACCCCTCTCAGGGAGGCCGGGAATGCAAGTGAGCCTCTCTAAACTCAGTTTTCATTTTCACTTCCCAAACCTTTGCACCTGGAGATCAGGGTTCTGAATTGTGAGGGGTGTAGAGACTGAGGCAAGTCCTTGGTGAGACAGGAAAAAAGTCCTTTGGCATGAAAATTCTACTGACCCTTAGCTAAGTTCAAACATGTGCAGAAACCAAGTGAGCCATCAATGTGTGGCACTGGTATCAAACCATGGAGAAGTCTAGATCTCCATGGCAAAGACTGGTGAGAAGGCTGTCCCACCAGATACAGAGAGAAAAGCTCTGCAGTTGCCTCTTCCTTGGGTTCTGGGTGTGCATCTATTTCCTCATTCTTCTCTCTGGATAACTGCCTTTTTGCCATTTTATCTTTTCACGTCTCAGGAGCAGGCTGAATGTAGAAAGGAAGATTGGAACTCAACTTTCTCAGCAACAAAGACAGGTTTGGTGAGTAAAGAGGTTGAAAGAAAATTAGATAAGCTTTCAAAAAATTATTTGTGAAATTTAATGATTTCAGATTAGAGCTATTAAATGTAAATATAAAATACTAAATAGATCTAAGTTTCAAAACTATAGACTAGGTTTGCTTTGTCCATATTATTAAAGGAATGGATTTTTAAAGGCGAATGGAATTATGTGGACAAAGACAATGTTTACTACGTGTATCTCTATAGAAATAACATAAACTTCAAAAAATAAGAGGCAGTGAGTATTGAAAAAGTTAAAATGTCAAGTGCTTCATTACTCTTGTACTTGTTTGGATGAGCACCTTCTAACTTTTCCAGTATCTTTAACAGTCTGTGACTCATTTTATTTGTCCAATGGTAAATATTCAACCAGGAAAATGCTTGTACTTGACTCACGTCCTGTAACTTCTAAAGATAATGCTGCTGATACAATAAGGATGTTTTGCGTTTACCAGGAGATTTTAAATAAAACATTGTGAAAAGCTCTGGTTAACTTGACCATTACTGGGTCTAGTGTTTTGCAAAACAGATAATGTTGAACCCTCCTTTTTAAATAGAATAACTGAAGGTTTTTCTTGGATAAGTCTCAAAATATGTTCAAGTCCTGGAATGCTGTAGGTAACAGGCTATGTACTAACAGTACAATGAAAATGCTTCAGAGGATTACTAACAGTATGATTTAAATGTTTGGGTTTCAACAGGTAACAGAGGTATCAGTTCCAACTTATATTTAAACACATATATGTTTTGTAACTTAATTTTTCCTGAGTTGTTAAAGAGAGCTTCACAATTTCTTAGCATCATACTCAGATGGTAAATAAGTTACCTTTGTTCAAATGGTTTAAAAATTAACCTTTTTGTGAGAAGAGAGCTTAAAGACTCTAAAATTATAATGTAATATATACATGGGTTCATTTAAAAATAAGAGCCATGTAATTCTTTGTTAAATTAAATACTTCTTTGGCAGAGGTAAATACTTCTTTAATATTTTTATAAAAATATAAAGGCAAAACCAAAAATAAACAACAATGCCACAACCCACTAAAGTATATGTATAGGTATTTCTCTGAACAATAAACTGAAATATACCTTCTGGAAAAGTAGCTCGGTAGTCTACAGATTCATTTGAAACCATTTCTGTAGTTGGGCTTACACTTCGGGCACTTACAAGCCTATCCAAATGAGGAGTGTGTACTCTTGCGTCATAGCGAACTAATTCACTGCCCAGATCTTAAAACAGAGAGAAAGAAAGAGATTGTTAAAGACTTGGCTATCATGGGTCCCAGTAGACTTTGACCCAGTGCCCAGAATTCACGGTTTTATGGATTGCATATAAGACAGCACACATGAATCTGTGATGATTTTAAACTGCAATGACTGCATTCTTAAGGTAACTTCTAGAAAGAAACAATAACAACAAAAAAATGCACCTTTAATTTGCTTTCTCTTTTTCATCCAGAGGAAAAGCCCGAGTAGTAATAAGAGTATTATTGATATTGAGACAACACCAACAATCAATCCTGTGAAATTCTGATCTGGTTGAACTATTACTTTTCCAAGGACGGTTGAAGAAACTGCTTGCTTCCACTAAAAATGATAAATAAAGAAAAGTCAGAATTTAGCCATGATAGATATTTGTACTACACAAGATGAAGCACAATCTCTCTGGGTCCCAAATATCACATGGTTATTACTACTCTAGAAGTAGCACAATTGCCTTCAGGATAATGAGAGAGTCCTTAATTCTGCTTTGGTGTTCAAATAATTAGAGCATACTGATCCCCAAAGTACTTATATGACACTTAGCCGTTCATATTTGTAAGTAGGTATTAGGGATGAAAAGACAAATAAAAAGCAGAAACTAAAGCAAAGAAGGGGAGATAGACAAATTAATGATTATAATACAATGTGGCAGATACCATAGAAGTATGACTAAATAGTAAAGGGCAGAGACAATGGAACACTAATTCTATCCTGGAGGGTGGGGTGTAGGGCAGAGAAGACTTCCTATAAGAGGTAAATAATCATATTGTGATTATGGGACAATAAAGTCTCAGAATATTTTTTTTTTGAGACAGAGTCTCACTTTGTTGCCCGGGCTAGAGTGAGTGCTGTGGCGTCAGCCTAACTCACAGCAACCTCAATCTCTTGGGCTCAAGCGATCCTCCTGCCTCAGCCTCCCGAGTAGCTGGGACTACAGGCATGCGCCACCATGCCCGGCTAATTTTTTCTGTATATATATATTTTTTAGTCGGTCAATTAATTTCTTTCTATTTTTAGTAGAGACAGGGTCTCGCTCAGGCTGGTTTTGAACTCCTGACCTTGAGCGATCCGCCCGCCTCAGCCTCCCAGAGTGCTAGGATTACAGGCGTGAGCCACCACGCCCGGCTTAAGTCTCAGAATATTTTAATTTCAGTTTTGATATACAGAAGAAATATTTGAGGTCCTCTCTGGCTCTAATATTTTATGATTTTTAGGACTTATGGTCCTTCTGAAATTCCAAGTGTAATCTCATGACTCAATCTTAGATTTTCTAATTTTTTTTATATTTTCCATTTCATAACTTCTTGAACGAACTTTGAAAACATTATGATAAGTAAAATAAGCCAGACACAAAAGGATAAACATTGTATGATTCCACTTACATGAAATATCTAGGCAAATTTATAGAGACAGAAAGATTAGAAGTTACCAGTTCAGAAAGGAGGGAATGTGGAATTAGAAGCTTAATAGTTATAAAGCTTCTGTTTGGGGTGATGAAAACCTTTTGGAATTAGATAGTGGTGATGGTTATACAACACTGTGAATTAATGCCACCAAACTTTATATTTAAAAATGGCTAAAATGGCAAATTTTATGTTATATAACCATAATTTAAAGAAGTTAACAGCATAATATACCAGAACCCATTGAACTGTATACTTTAAATGGATGAATTATATGGTATGTGAATTACATCACAATAAAACTGTAAAAGAAAAAAAAGAATGAAAAACACTCACTCTGGTTCTAGATTATCTGATTTAGCTGTCTACATGAAAGAAGTTATTGTAAAATGGCTTAATCATTATTTTACTTTGTCCTGTGTGTTCATTTTTTTGTTATGGGATTCCATGAATTTGTGATCACTGTAGAAGGCAGTTGTATAATGGGCTCTGGCTTCCTGGGGTGGTGGGAGGTAGGGAAAGGGACACTCTTGGGTGCGTCCTTATCCCTTCTGAGAATTACTGCAAATTTTGGGAAGAGTGTGGCATGATGGAGAAGCCCCACGTGTGGGTGGAAAGGACCCTCCTAAGATTGGAGAAGGAGACAGCGTTACAAATAAAAAACCTCGCTGTTTCTAAAATAACAACTAGGGATGAAGGCTGAGCTGATGAGCCAAAGCCAACACATAGATGAGCTTTAATGATTTATTTTAAGCCTGCGAGTGACATAATTACACTGGCTTCCTTATTTACATCAGGAGAGGAATGCAGGAATCCCACCTCTATATTTAGCTCGCTGTTCAATTTCAGCAGGTCATTGGGGACCGTGCATAAAACGGCTTCAGAATGTGAGTGGATATTCTCACAGCTCTTATTTCCAACTTTTAACACTTCACCTTTCACTGCTTCAGGGTCAATATCATTTCCCTGGAAGAAAAAAAAAGAGGTTGTTAACACTTCACAGTTTTGCAGGAATGCTAACAATGGTGAAGGAATATAAATATACGGCAAACGTGGGCCAAGTTGTTTGCCAAGGCACATGATTTTATGATGCTAATTTTCATGGGAATTGGCATAGTTGAAGGGGAGCATGACCATTCCAGGGCACTGATTAGTCAGGAATTACAGCATATAGCTTTTCCATCAAATTGGATATTAGAGAAAAGGAAAGAGATTCATGTTTCATATCCTTATGATGAATAACGTCCTACCCATAATCATCTTATTGTTGTATTCAGGGGGAATTGATGTTTTACAAAAAGAAGCAACTTAGAGACTTAGTTGTTGCACTGCCTAACACTGCCTAATGCAGAGATTCTCAGCCTTGACTTCACTTTTAGAATCACACTGAGAACTTTAAAAAATACTGATACTCTGGATCCCATCTCCAGAGATCTGATGTTAAATCATTGCTAATGTATTCACAGTGTATTATTTTATGTTAATACATTCCTTTTCTGTTTGAGTTGGGCATCCTTCTTGCACACTTGAATCCTATACATAAATGAATTCATTTTTGAAGAAATTCCTGTGAGATGCTGTATGACCATCATTATGATGTGAGAGCACAAGGGTGTTATTTTGAACAATTACATAGTTGTAATTGTTATAATACATGTAATACATAGTTGTAATTACATGAGGATTTTTTTTAAAAATTACTCAATTTGACATATTTAGTTAACTGGAGTTACCATCAGGCATTTAAAAAATATCAATGCTTTGTTGAAGAAACCAATACTTAGCCTTGGGAAAGAAGTGCAAACATAGGTACAATTTCTCATATCAAGACCTAATGAGTACAGTTATTTACTGAACAAGCTATTACTTTGAGGAGATATATATAAAAACATATTACTATTTTTCTTATGGGCAAACAACAGCCAGTAATAACTACGGTACTGCTACTTTATTTTATATAATCTTTAATACTTAGCAAACTCCATTCACATACATTGTCTCATATGGATCTCAATTGATTGGTAGGTCAGATATTATTCTAGGACAAGAAGTTGGAAGAAAATACTTCTTTATAACTTGAAGTTGGAGTTTAAGAAAAAATGGATAGAGACAAACTCTATCCTTATATTTCTAGAGGCAGTATGTGTAGTCCATTGGACCAGGGAAGCCTTACAGGGCAACTCAACATAGAAGCACATAAATCTAATAGGTCACTTTGGGTCATCAAATGACAACTTGTTGGTTAGGTCTGAGGAGGGCTAACGCCCTTACATATTGGAGGGAATTCAGGGAATGACAAAGAAAAGAGATTAAAGAGCTGGAGGGCTTGATTTATGAGGGAAGGACTAAAATGTGTCTTGCTTGCTTAGGTAATAACTAAAGTTGGGGGAAGGGATGAGCATACTGCAGTTCCATTTCCAATGTTCAGTTTTGAGGCTTAGGATCTTGGATGCTGCATAAAGGCTTCTCTAAAACAAAAACAAATCACACAACCACACAACTGAATCCCTTTTCATATGTAACCACCAAAGAACTCAGGGTAAGTAGTAATTTATAAAAGAGATTACTATCAGCTTTGTATATGTAATTGTTTTAAAGGCCTAAAACCCAAGATATGATACAAGTAGCACACTACTATATGACAGAGGGATCCAAAGCAGGAAAAATAAAAATAGATATAGGCTAACTTTTGCCATTTAAAATAAACATAGCTTTATTGAGATGTGAAAAAAATGTATGTTTAGAACTTATATTATTAATTTTATTATTACTTATTGAATATTAACTATTATTAAATAGAAGAACATGTTTACAAAATCAGCTCAATCTTTTGTCATTAAAATGGTAATATATGAGTTTGTAAATAAGCAACAAAAGAGGGAGCTTTCGATTTTTAATCCCCTGAACACATAGAGCAATTTAGAGTTATGATTATCTAATTTTATCTTGAAAATACTCCACCTGAGGTAGGCATTATTGTCATTCCTGCTCTACATATGTAGAACTAAGGTTCAGAAAGGGGCTAGGTCACAAAGCAAATCCAATTCCATTTGATACAAAATCTACTAACCATCTGCTGCGGGTTAGACACAGCTCTAGTCAGGAGAATATAAAGATGAGTAAGAGTTTCTTCCTCTCACTATAACATTAAAATGGATATATTTCTAAAATGACAACTAATTACTTCCAATGTGTCACATCATTGTCCCTTCTCTCTCCAGTTCTGGCCAGGTGTGACGTACTGTTTCTATCCGGGGAACTCATATCTGAGACGGCTACAGAACAGAGTAGATGGGAGTCAAAGTGGGTAGGATTTGAGAAACAGCACTAAAATAGGAGGACTCCTGCAAGTTTTCATACAACCAGGTGTGGTCATACAACCACAAGGCCTAGTCTAGGAAAGTCAGTGAAAGCAGTTCTGTAGTTCGGTAGAGGACACAGATAGCCAATGGTCCAAAGTCTAAGGAGGTCAGCAGTAGAAAATCAGTGAGTTGATGGTGGGGGACAAGATTTACACTCCATCAAGAGCTGCCATCCCCAACCCCCCAGGTCATGGACCAGTACCATGGCCCGTTAGGAACTGGGCCACACAGCAGGAGGTGAGTGGCAGGGTGGGTGGGTCAGCAAGCAAGCAAGCGAAGCTTCATCTGCATTTACAGCCGCTCCCCATCACTTGCATCACTGCTTAAGCTCTGCCTCCTGTCAGATCAGCAGTGGCATTAGATTCTTCATTATGGTGAGTTGTGTAATTATTTCATTATACATTACAGTGTAATAACAATAGAAATAAAGTGCACAATAAATGTAATGTTCTTGAATCATCCCGAAACCATCTCTCCCCTTTCCCTGGTCCATGGAAAAATTGTCTTCCATGAAGTCAGTCTGACCACTCATCTAGGGGACCTGAGTCTCTCAGCTTAGGAACCAAGTAAAGAACCTTCCCAGAAGGCTGAGAATCAAAACTGAATTCCACAAGATGTTAATAGGCATTTGGGGTAAAGTTCCCTTGTCATTTGAGACAATCTGGGCAAACCAGAATTAAACTGGTTTTTTCATTGGCTACTTGGGGACCTTTACTATTAGGCACTATGAGACCACAGGTGCTATAAGCCCTGGAATTTTTTTTTTTTAACAGAATGCCTGTTAACCTGTGCAGCACAGGGAAATACTAGCTAGAGAATAAGATATGAGCACCATTAATAAGAATAGGTCTTGACTCTGAGCCAAATGACCTCTGAGAAAAGAACCATTCACTTCCATCCTGTCTGGAGTTAGAACTGGCATCATGGTGGTTTTTACTGGGATTGGGCCTAGAGTTGCAGAAAAATTAGTCAGAAGGAGGAAGACAACCTCTGGCTGGCAGGTGGATTGGGTTGGGTCAGAACCAGGCTCCCTTCTAGATTGTTCCAAGAGTCTGGACTGTACCTGAGCTTTCAGCATTTGTTCTTGTGTTGACAGAGTCATAGCTTGAGTCCTGCTCCCTGCCTCAGCTTATACCCCTGCCCCCTTTTTCTGTTTGAGCTGATTTCTCCAGATTGGACTTTTGAAGCATCTCTATTACCATATATTCCTACATGCTCCAGAATAAGACAAAACCCAAGGGCAGTGTCAGGAACTCCTTGTTCCAGCATTAAACAGTGTACTTCTCTACTTTTCATAATATATGCTCAATGCACAAGTCAGATAATAAGATAATTGGGGGAAAATGCAGGATTTTTTTGTAAACAGAATCAATTTTTAGATATTTGTAAAAATGTTTAGAGCTATTTCACTTAAAGAATTGTATGAATATCTACAGGCCATATGATAAAAATTTCTCCATTGTGGAAGGCATTTTGGTGCACATTAAATGAAAGTTAATATGAGAAGCAATGTTATTTAGTGAATGCAGTGGAAAGAAGACCACATTTGGAATCAATCAGCTTGAATGTGAGCTGCACTTCTGCTATTTGCTTCCTGGGTGATCCACAACAAATCAGTTCACCTTCCTAAACCTCTGTTCATTTATCCATGAAAGGGGCTAATCATCAGCGACCTCCCAACCTCACAGGGCCACGTGAGCCTCAAAGGAAATAATATATGTCAAAGTACTAAGTTAACTTAAACTTCCATTCAAATATGAGCCGTTGTTGACAAGGGCATTTTTGGAGGAACGTGTACTCCCAAGGAGATGTCTACTTCTTATGACTACTGTCCACAACTGGTTCTGGTGGACCTGAAACATTGGCCATAAACTACCTTCTACATCTATAGGGTTCCTGATTCACTCTAACGATTGTGTAATCCTTGGCCCCTACTGTGTTCTCCTGACCCAAACTTGGCTGGCCCTTTCACCAGGTTTTGGCCAAGGTGTAGTTACTGGGCCAGCTGCTAACTGAGGCAACTCTCATAACTGGGGTTGGAAGCAATCACGATCTCTTTTTAGCCAAGGAATTCTTGCATGCATGGCTGCTTGAAGAGCATGAACTCTTCCTGGCAATAAAGAGCAAATATCACTCTAAACACACGATTCTCTCCAGAGCACTTTCATTGATGGAATACAAACACACTTCACATTCATGTTTTGAATGGTAATTGAGCAAGCAGAACATGAAATAAAATGGTTGCCTTTCTTTTGATAAAAAGTCCACTACTTGTGCAGAAGAGGCATTCTTTTTTATTTTCTCATGGTTTGTTTCACCGTAAGAGAGGCAGAGGTTTTAATTTGATCAACTTTAGACATTGGTTAAATTGCTGACATAACAAATATTCTCCTTTATCTTTTATTTCCTTTTATACATAAGGGAAATGGAGTAGAGGAAAAGATTGAATCATGGTACCAAAATATTACCACTGAACTGCCCCTGCTTCCACTAGATTGGTACTCTGTCGCGTGGCAGGTGCTATACACTTATGAGAGAAAAAAGAGTCATTCTGTATATAAGCAAGTAAAGAAAGGGTTTTGTGCCTGTCTCCAGAGACCCTTTGGGCCATGTTGGGAACACTACTGACAGGCTGAGGATGATGTCAAATCATATTTTTCTTGGTCCAACAATTTTGTAGGACATCGAATAATGGGTATTTAATTTACAGAATAGGAACTTTTCTCTTCCCTATAAGACTGTGCTTGGAAGGGTAAAGAACTGTTTATCTCTAATCCCTCCATCATAGATACAGGAGCAGCAAACAGAGTTTCTCTGGGCGTAAAACTATTTGTACATACACCTTTGTTTTCATCAAGAAAAACCAAATGGAATCTTTCAAATGGCAAACACAGTAATCGTTGAAAGCAAAAGGTCATGCAAGATTAGTTTTATTGAAACAAAGTGATAAAAACTCTTTCTCCTTTTCTAAAACTAATTAAAAAAGCAGATGAAAGAACTTTGCTGTGGTAAACACACAGTTCATTGAAGCAAGCTTCCATTTAATTTCATGCTGGGCTTGCTTAATTATTGTACAAAACATGATTGCAAGGTTAGTAAACTTGTATGCATGTGAACGTGTACATAGGTTGGGCCATAGATAAAATCTTTTTGAACAAAGCAGAAAAATTTCAGTATAAACATATTAATATTACTTAGATGGAGATGACCTACAGGAACCTATATTTCATCTAAATAAGGACTATCTTATTGCTTTGTGTTTGTTCATATTTGTGTTCAGATGATCTTTCAAAAAAATTCTGAATATCCAAAATAATATGTTGAAGGATAAGTATTTTGCTGTTTCTAGTGACTAGGGCTATGGGTAATTCAAGTTTTGATCATTTTGCCAGTTTTATTATTATTTGAATCCAAAACAACTGAAGGGACATAAGAGAGCTGTATTCTAGTGTTTGTTCTGCCACTATTTCATCTTGTCAAACCACTTAACCTCTCTGGGCTTTAGTGTTCTTCATTTGCAGCAGGCTAGCTTAGAAAAGATGATCTGTTTTTCACTATTAAATTATATGTAGAGGCTAATGTGTTCCTAAAGTGGTAGAAATTTAGTTCCATTTATAAACCAGCTTAGAGATGACCACACCCAGATACAAAGTTCCAGATATTACAAGGAAATACAGAACTACAATGGATGCATTTATTTTCACGGCTCTTACCTTTTATCTTATAATGAGCACATTTAAGGTGAAACGTCCAGGGGAATGTATAACATCGGCAGGCTAATGCATCACAGGGAGCCTATTTAATGGATTTGTGTCCCACATTTGCTACGTTTTCATATACACACAAGAAAGGATTTTTAAATGCTTCATTAAAATGCAGTCCACGATTATACTCATCATTTAGTCTTATGCCAAAAAGATTTGTTTTTCAGAGCTTAGATATTTGCTGATGTAGTATAAGATATAATGACCAAGTACAACAATTCTGTTCACATAGCTATGAAGTCAATCAAGTTTGAGTTGATGATTTAAGAGAGTGTTTTAAGCCTTTCTTACCTTAATTTCCAGTATATTTTCATTGCCCATTGAGATCATCACTGGCTTTTCAAAAGGCTTAAACACAGGATTATGTACATAAATGAGATCAAAGTATTTGGAAAGGATCCCATCTAACATGAAAAAGGCTTTGGTTTTCAGGGGGAGTTGCAGATTCAGCTGTTGTAGCGAAGGAGTGGTACAGCAGATTATCTCTGAATTAGAACGATGTTGACATGCCTATAGTAAGACACAATTATCCACTGTAAATAGAATAGAGCTTGACAACATCCATAAGCAACTTTCACCATTCACTACTTCAACCGATTGAAAATATATAATTTTTGAAAAAATCTGCATTTAACTTCTAATGTTCAAGTACGCATTTCTGGAAACATGATACATGCAAAATTATCCAAACAACCCATCTTCAAAGAAACACATGGTGTCACTTGCCCAGAGTAAACTATATTGATCTATTTGAGCTGGGCCCTCACTCCATCATTTTAGTTTCCTTAAGACAGGACAGTCCCCTGCAGAGGCTGTCCCCTCGTCATGCGAAGCCATACCACGGCAGAGTGGGAGCTGGACTTTGTGATGTTAGAAACCTTTGGCTCATCTTCCAGCTTTAACCCAAGCTGTGAGAACTGAGGCAAAACTCATACTTAGAAACTCAGTTTCCCCATTTAGGAACTAAGGTTAAAATGTTATTTGCGATGTGACATACTACATGGTAAAGTGCTTTGTAAATCGCCAGAAGCACCATATGGTGAACACTATAATTAAGTATGCAGTTAGGTAATCTTATTAGTGTGTTTAAAACTATAAATTATTGAATGCCAGGTTCTGTGCAAAATATTTTACAAGGTTGGTCTCATTTAACTCTCACAGTGAATCCCATAGGTAGGTGCTATGATTATCCACAGTTAACAGATGAAGAAACTGAGCTTTGGGAGCTTATGTCATCAGACCAGGTCACATACCTCTGAGAGGCAGAGCAGGGAACATAAATCCTAGGCCATTAACTCCAAAATTCACTGTCTTAACTCACATGCTATACTTCTCATTCATTATATAGTCTACATAGGTAAATCTTTTCTTATGCTCTCTTTTACAAAGGCTCTGCTATTATTATTTCATGCCCTTTCATCTCTCATTTCAAATCTTCCCCTTTGGAATTCTGATTTATGGAATTTTGGAAAATGTGGTTTCCTCTTGATTGTACTTAGACTAAACCAGCAACACAAAGTGGTACATTTAAGGTTAAATGGTTGCAGTTTTTCCCCCAAGGAAAAGACAAACAAGCAACAACATCCCTTAGATTTCCTTCTCTTTGACAAGTATAGTTGGAGATAAAACAATTACTTATGCCCACAATAGAAAAAGGACTCAGGATATACATAAAAAGCACAATCAGAATTTGGTATTTTCTTTTAAAATAATTTTAAAAACTTATCATACATTTAAAAATGCATACTGTAAGCAGATAAAACTGACAGATACAATATGAATAAAATTATATTTAGTTTTATAAAATTAATATTATAATGCTAAAAGCTATTTATTTTTATCTTAAAAAAATGGACACAAACAATTGTATTGCCATCACAATGATTCTCTACATAACAACTAGAAATTTGAGAATCACACAATAAACTGCATACTTTTGGGACATAATGCATGTTAACAAATTAATATACATTTTGTTAAGAAGGTGATTATTTTTATTTTAAAAGGATTTGAGTTTATTAGACTTGAAGTTACTGTGGCTGTATCTATATATCTAAATCAGACCTGACCAAGAGTTTTTATTTGTTAAATAATAAATGGGTTCAATTCATCATGGTCAGCTTCAAATTCTGTAAGTGGCAGAGGACATGGAAGGAACACACATCTCTTTATGTGGTAGTTTTCACAAATAATAGTAAGATGATAAATAGTAAAATAGATCCACTGAATTTTTCACTTGTTCAATTCTGATGCATTGTTCTACTACTCTGACATGTTTGTGGCTAAAACAACAGAAGTTTACATTTCCAGATATATAAACAGATATGATTTTTTGTCTCCTATCGTTGTTTGACCCTTCCTTGGTATATGCAACTCTATGTCTGATACCTAGAAGGTTTTTAATAACTATTTCATTACAGAGGAATGAATAAAGCTAGGAGGTGTTCTACATATCATCTTAATGCTGATGAAGAAGAAAGGAAATATTTTAAGTCAGTATTTTAATAATGTAGACTCAGTGGCATTTAGATAAATTAATAATTTTTCACATTTCTACTTTTTAAAAGTTACATGCCAACACTAAAGAAGGTTATTATTACTCTGATTTGGTTAATGAAAAATTGTTAAGCTTAGTTGTAGAGAAGTGATGTCCTTTAAATTAATAGCAGTGGTATTTTAACTTTGTTTGTGGCCATGTGTGGGGATTGGTTTCAAAGCCCTTTACTTCATACGGTGACTCCCTGGAGTACAATCTCTCAGGAATATGATAAAAATCTAATAATACTCTTTAGAGGTGATGCAATGTGGCTGATTGAGAAGGCCAAGAAAAATCTCATTTGAGATGACCTTATTGTTTGGTGATTTGGCTTGACATTTTTAGCCCCAAATTGTTTTTTGTAATTAAAGAACACTGTGGCTTTAGTCTTGAAGACATATTGGATGGGGAATCTGAAAGAAAGTGCTGTAATTCAATCTATCACCTGCCCAATCAAGACCCTGCTCTAGCGGGAGCACTTAGAACTTTTATTCTGAGTTGAGTGCACAAGTCCAACTAGATTATGGGATTTTACATTAGAGAAAAACATCGACAAAAAGCATGGACTCTTTGGAAATAACTCCAACCTTCCTAGGGTCTCAACTAAAACTACCACTTTCATATGACCTATATAAATTGTTAGAGCACAAAATGGGTCAATCCTTTTTAAGGAGGCATTCAGTTAAATTTTGATTGACCTTACGAATAAAATTAAGAAAGATGGAGAAACACCAAATGACATTCACATAGTAGGTCATAACACAAATATTCTAATGCTCTTTCTTGTCACTTGATAATATGCTAACAAAGGGACGAGAGGAACAGGGGGTGTAAGAAAACACTGTATGTCCATTGCTTAGAGAGACAAGGCTGTAAGATCAGAGGTTTTTCCAAGGGTTTTATTAGAGCAAAAGAGTCCACGTTCCATTATGCACAGGGAAAATGGGGCATAGGGAAATGATGTGATTCCATTTGTACCGACTGTCTTTAAAAACACTGCCTCAAGTTGGTAGTCTTCATTGGTGTCCAAATATTAGATATGTATGTATGTGTATGTACTTTTTTTGCATTGTCAGCCCAAGACACTAGATAACTTCAATTGTTGAATAAAAAAATACTATTTGACCTACAGTGCAAGGAAGGTAACTAGCAGACATTAAAGGCAAAACTGAAATGCCCTAGGCACCCTGAAAGCCAGGCAGTAAAGGCAGAGATGCAGAGCTTTAAGTAGAACCACCACGCAAAGAACTTACCACTGTAAAGTTCCTTCCTGCTTCCTGCACATTTATCACCATCCTTGGGACACTAACTGAATTCAGGTTTTTTCCAACACCTGTTATTGTGCTCCCACCACTGGTAAAACAAAACAGAAAAATGACATATTGATGAGAGGTTCTTTCCATGAAGTGTTTTAAGAGAGAGGTTCAATTTAATCCCATGCGGTGATTACGAGTCTAAGGCACAGCCACAGATGGAAGTACAAGGGTAACTCTTCTTTGGAAACAACTTATTTAACTTGAAAATATTTTTTAAAATTCATATTTCGTAAGCTTAAGAAATGCACTTGTATTTTCATTCACCAAAAGACACAAAAGAAATATTTTTCTCCCTGAAAAAAAACAAAAACAAAAACCCCGAATGTAACTGTTGTTGCTAGACTGACAGAATTAAAGGAAACAGGGCAGATTAAACTGGGTCTAATGAGATACTGATTCAAAAAGAGTCTGGTATAGGGAAAGCTGTGTGTAAAGCAGGCAAGACAAAGCTGTGTGTAAACCAGACAAGACAAAAAATACACTAAAAGATGGAAGAAAAAAGGTGATTCCAGTTTTGGGCACTAAGGTTCACATAGAATTGATGTGCATAATGTAAGTAAATACATACTATGATGTCACAATGAACTGTTTTACTATAATCTGTTTAAAATGTAGTAGAATAGGATAAAATGCTTCTTGGCATGAACTAGTATTGATAAAGTCAAATTGTACCTAGAACCTGAATACAGTTTTATCTCTCGAACTGGAAAGGCAGCCTTCAAAAGAAATGTAACAGCATCAAAGCCAGACATAAAATTGCAATTCCTCTTGACTATTCTACAGTCAAATCATCCTTGTGTTTGTTATTTTCTTTGGCCCATCAGAAGCTCTTACTTACCTAACAAAAGATTTGGTTGGATGAATTTCATAGACAATGGGGTCTTCCCGATAACTGAAGCTGCTTGTCTCTCGGTTGGCTAAGTCAATTTTCAATTTAACAGGAAACTCAGTTGAAATGATTTGGGCTGGGGTATAACATTCAAGAATACTGTTTGACACACTGAACAAAAAAAAATTAAGAAAATGGACCTTAGCTATTAGAGATACAAATTTTTAGAATTACATCCATAAATCAAAAGGATATAACTCAATGGCTCCAAAATGGGAATTTCTTGAGGTAGTCTAGAAAAAAGCCCTTTCTAATGTTCACTGTTCACATTTGACTGGATCCCAAACTTAATCTGGGCATAGACAAGTCATCCTTGATTTGAAAACATTTGAGATTTTAAGAAAACTTTAAAGTACTCTTGGTACTTGATTAAACTGAGCTCTTCCAACTCTATGAAGCAAGAATATAACCTTCCAAACCCAATCTCCTTCATTTCTTCCCACCCCAAATGACTTAGTCTAATTGTAAATCTTGATGAAAATGTTTATTTCAATTTGTTGTCAATTGCTAGGATCTCACAGCTCATGATATAGCTAGGATGTTAAGATAAAACAGTAAAGAGGGTGGATGGGAAGACAAAACTGCAAAGTGGGATTAATAAATAATAAGGGAAGAAAATAAAAAATAAGGGTAGAAAAATCAGTAAAAGGGAGTAGATGGATTTGGGAAGGAGGAACTTTTATCAGCAGGAGAGTAAACAATAAACATTTTCCTTTCCCTCTTGCCAAAAAAGACAACCTTTACTTAATTTGTCAGCTACGGATATTAATCCAATTTGACAGATGCAACAAAAAATAAATTTACAGCACCTTTTTAAAGTACATGTTTTTCCACCAATTGAAATGTGTCTAGAATTCCCACTGTTTAGGTACTTTCCAGTTAAAGTGAGTAAAGTGCCACCAGCCTTAGGACCATAACTTGGGGAAATACTCGTTATTACAGGATCCTGAAGGGGAGATAAAAGGAAAACAAAGAAAGCTGTGAATTTTATAATTCTAAATAGATTAAGTAATGATAAAAATTTCCTAGTTCATGGGAAAAGTAATACTTAGACTTACCACATAGGAAAATGTACTATATTGTGCCGTCCCTCGACCGTGTGAAATAACGATGGACATATTGAAATGCTCGTTCATTGCAGGACCAACTGTGCATTTCAACCTGAAAAAACCAAAGTTTAAAACGTTACACATCCAAAGGCCTTTTCTGGCCTGGCTGTTTTATAGGAAGGGACATTAACTCTAAATTGTGAGTGGACTACTCTCAATAGTAAGTAGAGTTTCAAGGTAAACATTAAGGCTGAGAATTGTATAATTCTATTTCAGTACTATTACTATGTTATACTTTATATTGGCTGCATTATAGTATTTATACAGACAAAACAGGAGAGGGTAGACCTTATCAATGCAGACCTCACCAACTGAAAAGTAAATGATAATCTAAGTCTAAGCCTATAAAATTATAGGGATAATGTTTGTCCTACTTAAGGTAAAGAAATGGTATTTCAGTAACATGAAACAATGGGCTATGAATAAGCCAATCTTTTCATGAAAGTATATCAACATGTACATTTCTGTGGTTATGCTTGTCATGTTTATTTAAATTACTTTAAGAATAACGAAATTGTGATGGGCAGTCCATATAATTATTTTTGAATCAATCAATGATCTTATAGTTCTGAAAAAGTTTAAATATAATTTCTTTTATTAAGTAACTTTTTAAAGAAGAGAATGAGTTACGTTTCATTTTTACAGGTCCCAATTTATAATGCAATGATTAAGAGTTTTGGATAACTTACAAGGGAGATGCTTAGATGAATTTGTTTTGCTGTTGAGCTAACAGGTATGACATTAATTGATGTTTTTGCTCCCAGTAAAGTGAAGGGATTTAGACCTTTGTGTAACCCTGGAATGAATTCTATTAGATATGAAATAACCACTTCATAGAATAGGTTTAACCACAAACATTCAACCATAACACTTAAATGTTCAGTTGTTGTTACTACATGATTTCTGGATTCTCTGTGGATTATGGAATTCAGAGCTTATCGAAGGCATGTGTAGAATATAGTAGGATAAGTACAGGTCTTAGATCAGAAGAGCTGAGTTCGAAGGCCTGTTCAGTTCTTACTCTCTGGATTACCTCTGCTAAGCTACACTCCACTTCTCTGAACCTCAGGTGCCTCCTTTGTAAAACAGGAATGGCATGGCTGCCTCCTGGACCTTGGGGGATGGCTAAATGAAATACACCTCATATATTACAAAGGCCAATGAATATGAGCTGAATATAAATTTAAATTCATCCAAAAAGTCTCAAACTTTTGATTTAGCTGCTTCACTACATTTCTGAGGTTTAGAAAGCAAATTTAGAAAAGAAGCAGCATCTTGAGCTGTTTACTGATTTTTACAGAATAAACCTTTGGAGACTCTATATTTGAAGACTCTAAAGATGAAGTGACTCCAACTAATGCTACCCATGCTACTCTTTCAGGTCTACCCAGACGATTTCTGAAGAGTTGTCACACAAATGGTGGAAAAACTCCCCAGGTGTTGGATGATTCTTTACTTCACCTAGGCCATGTCACCTTTCTCCCTCCTTAGTCCTTAAGAAAATGGGATTAAAAGAACAAAACCAAAAAGCCCTGCAAGGAATGTGACAGGCCAAGACCCCTTTTAATTCAAGTGACGAGCTTTTGGAGCAATCTCGTTGTTTTTTTTTTTTTTTGAACAAATATTCATTCAAAAACAAAACCTGTTTTCCAAGCACATCCCAGCAAAGCATTTGTTGTCCTTACATATTTGTTGTGCTTTCACTTAAGGTCAAGGTACAGCTCTCATTTCCAAGGAGAACTTTGGTTTTCTTTAAGTCAAATTTATTATTCCTCCGGAATCCAAAGTCCCAGCCACATATGGTCAGCATCGTCCCTCCTTCAAGGGGTGCGCTGGTTGGGAAAACCTACAAGGACAAAATAGGACTTAAAAAAAATCTGATATATTATTACTTTTCATATGTGTGGATGTGTGTGGAAAATAAACAAACAAAATATGTATCCTTAAATAATCTGAAATTCTTTTATTTCCCCAAAATTTAGTAAAAATTGAATTTTCACCAAAGAAAAAAGGTTCACAAATTTCGGAGCCTCTGGAACAAATATTGAAATTACTTGACATGCTGATGAAACAAGTTGTTTTCAGGAGATCCGGAGATGGGACAAAGAGCAGATTAAGCTGGGGTGGGAAGGAAGGGCCTTTTTGGGCCACTCTTAAGTAAATTCATCTTCTAGGGATCTCTTGGAGAGAAGCAGACACACTTTGGGCCCAGACTTTTACTTGCTTATATCTCTGGTTATAACTCCTCATGGGCCTTCAGATCAACCCGTGATCAAAGCCCCTTCAAGAGCCCTAAAAGCCAAGTCCAATATATGTCTTGCTTTGTGCACCAGCTGTGTGTACATTACCTTCTTGTTGCTATGGTATTCCCCACTCAGAGAAGAAAGTCACACAGGAAAAATACCTCTTTTGATAACCAGTATTTGCCCAATTGCATTCAGCAGCTATCATAAGACCAAATACACAGTGTTTGATATATATCTGCCAATCATTCATTCATTATTTATTTACAAAGCACTTCCTATGTGCCAGGCACCAGCTAATAAACAGCTAATAAATAAATGAATCTATTTCTTCATACCTGTTAATTCACACTTACTACTGATTTAAAATTTTTCCTTATTCTTTAAACATGGTCACTATTTGATGTGTACTAACTGATGTACACTCAGCCTTTTAAAATTATGCAATATTTAATACATACAATATATTATTTCTATTTGAAATAGATATTATAAAAACAGGATTGGAGAGAGGCCAGAATTGGTATTGTAGCAATTTTTATAATTATCTCCATTGGCATTATTTTACATCCCATTTTAGGATTGATTTTTTTCCCCTGATGTTCATGTTAAATAAATAATAAGCTCATTTTATTATTGCAGGCTTACTTTTGATGTGCTAAAGGTAAAATTTGGATTTATTACCATAACTTTGGCAATCATGATATAAGATAGCATTAGGCACTTATGAAGCCTGTAAGACAACTGTTCGTAGGCTAAAACTATTAGAACAAAACACATTTCCAAGTTAAAAATAAGCTTCTCCTCAGCAGCTTTGTGACAATTGAGAAAGGAAATGTTCTTTTGGAGGGGGGGACATATTGTAAATTGTGCTGTAAAGTACAATGGTGGGAAAACGTAGCACCAAGATAGAGGCAACTCAAGAACCAGTAAAGGTGTTTGCTAAAGCCCAGTTTGTGACAGTCTAAAAGCAATCCTTTCACAATTAAGAAGGGCTTTTAGCAAAATTCAAATTTGCAAACATTCCCATCCTTCCTAAGTAAATAATCGCAAACCAAAGTCTTAACTTACCCTTGTTACCAAACCCCTTTAAAGGCTTAGCTTAATGCTTTTATGATAGCCATTTTACCCATAAAAATCCATTACACAGTTGTGCCTTTCATGAAAATTTACCTCGTCCATGTCTAGCCAAATGAGAACTGCTAGGAGAAAAATCTGTTTATTATTATTATGTTAGAAATCCAGTAGGAGAGAAAAGACATCCAACCCTCCCAGGACGCTGCTCAGCCGGAGGCGGTCACACAGCTGCTGCACGCTCTTCTAAAGAGGAGGCTTCCCCACTGGAAACAGCTGCCCCAGACGGCGGCTCCCACTGCCCACAGGCCCCCTTTCCATGTAAAAAGTGACGTCTGCCACCCTACACACACCATCACCATCCCTTTCTATAAAAGGCAACAGGATGGGGTGATGATTTGAGAAAAGACACTGAGAGCTGTTCGTCTGGGGCCCCGGCGATAGAAATGGATATTATGCACCCTCTGCTTAGCTGTGCTCTCTGGGCTGAGCATTTCCCCGCTAGCATATGGGGAAAAGGAAGGAAGCAGCTGTGGACTACACACCCCTGTGTAGACCCAACAATGTGCTGGCAAACTCTGAGTTATCCCTAAGGGCAGAGAAACTCCGTGGGCAGGAAATGAGTGTCCGGCATACAGTCACAGAGGCTGGGTCTCCTACCTGTCTGGATAGGGGAGATAGAGCCACAAAAGTAGCTCTTGTCCTTTCACAGGTAAAAGATCACATCACTGATGAGCCCATTCCGACAGTATTTTAAATTATTGGTGTTTTAAAAACCCATTAAGATAAAGCATGAGAAAGCAAAAAAACAAAAAAACCCAAAAAAACCTAAAAATGAAAATTCGCAATGAAGGACTCTATTCCTCTTTAGTTGGAAAAAAGTCACAAATATACTGGTGGCAGTGTACTGCCTGCCCACCCCCCTACCTCCCCTAAGATATTGCTTTTGTTTCTTATCCCAGTCTTTTGATCAAATAATAAACAGTTTTATTGTTTCACTGGGATTGACCTCAACCCTACAAGATATGATAATATCATCCTAAAACATTCAGAATACATTGGAAAGTGCTCTTCCTTTTCTGAAGCATTTCTCATTGCTCTTTTAAGTACAAGATTAGATGACATGTTTGGAACAAAATAATGGGCTTGCTATCCTAAAAATCTCTCATATCTGGAACTGCAATGAATTTCAGCTACTGAACACCATTTACCTTGAAAAGCAGGTTAACTTGCATGTATTGGAAAGTGAAACTCTATACATTAGCTGGATTTTGTGCCTGCAGAATTTAAGACAGACAAGAAAAAGATGAATAATCTGTCTTATTTTTTGCAGTAAGAATGCTAAATGTCACGGTCTAGCGTAGCATGAAATCTTCCTAACAACTATGAACCAAGAGGGATTTATGGATTCAGCTGTACTACTTTCCTTCTAACCCTACAGCCTAAGCCTCACTGACTTGTGCATGATACTATGCAACCTTTCAAAATTGCCAACTGTAGAGTGCTAGAGTTAGGAAAGGTGAGAGAGGAGGGAGATTCAAACATTGTGAGACATTCTCTGGTTCCAAAAAATTCTGAAATATTTACTTTATTTTTAGCTATTTTAATACAGCTTTCATGATTAGTAAAAGGAAGCACATTAATCAAAATTAAATGTTTCATTTGTACAGGTTATCAACCTGCTTTCTTTACGTAAAATAGCACCTTGGCTATTTCTGAAATGAAACGGTTGTGATCTAATTGCACGTGCACACACACACACTCTCCATATCTCTCTCAGGCAATGGCTGAGTTCACATCCCTAGTGTCTCAAATTGCTAAGTCTGTGTGTTTATAAAAGCATAAAATTGTATGTGGTTTTAAAAGTACCTTGAACAACAAAAAGTGCTTACATACTACAGTATAGATTTAAATTTTTTTTCTTATTCTCTTTTACTTTATTCTTTGGCCCATCAAGCTAAGTCTTAATAATTGTGTCACACCTAACAGAAAATGACGTGGTTTAAAACCCAATCACCCGCTACAAATCTTGCTCCTAACCGTAACTAAATGAAAACAGCCATGCGCTTGGGGGTGGTTCCTGTTCTGACTCGCACACTTTGTATACTTGGGCATGAACCAGGCGACCGAGACCTTTAACTTGAATCTTTCACAAGGACCATTTACTAAAGTCCAACTGTTCTACGTGCAGGCAGAGAAAATACATGCTGGGTCCCTCACCAGGGAAGTGTTTTCAAGCAAAATGTTTTGGGCCAAGAAATTTTTAAAAATTGCCATGGAGATTTTCATGGTGCCAAATGTATGCTTCAGCAAACAAGGCAACAGAGGCAGAGAGCATGGCGGCCATATCATGGCTGATGTCTGTCTGCTGCCAGAAGCAGAGTTCTCTAGCAGCAAGGGGTGTGTGTGTCTTGCGGCGGACTGTATCTCGCCAGTGTCTAGAAGAGAGCCTGCCAAGTGGTATGCACTCAGTAGATATTTTTGGAATGAATTAAAGAATCAATGGGCTTACAGAAGTATAGATGTTAGGATAGCGTCAGTCGAGCCTTTACTTCTCTTCCAGGAACACTGAAAGACTCACAGCCACCCCTGGGTGGTGACCTTCTACTTGCCTCCCACATCACTCTGGGAAGTAGCCTCTAGTTTCTTCTGTGAAGAGACAAGGCTGCCATCTATGCCTCAGACAGGAAGAAACCTCCTGTCCTGTGCACCCTGGCGTGGCTGGGATCGCTTGCTGGCGGGGTTCAGCTCAGGGTTCCAGGATATGCCATGAGCAGATGTGTTTCTGTGGTGGAGGCTCGTGTCTGGGCACGTGGCTGATAAAGTAGGTGTCGAGGATTCAGAGAATGGGCGAGTCAGGAGGCAGCAGGTCCCAGTGTGAGAAAACGGAGAGCAATGTCACTCCTTAGCCATCACTCTTACATGGCACTAAGGGAGAGGTGGGGCCCAAGGAGAGAACCAAGTGAGTATGAAGCGAGCACTTCAGGTGCAGGACTCGGCGGTGATGTGCACAAACGCCACCCTAGGGACAAAGCCAGGAGGGAGATGGAGCTTTGGCTGATGTCTCTTAGTTAAATGAATAAATTGATTCGGAGATTTCTTTTTCATTAGTGGGATTTGTGTTTACCAAAAAAACACGTGTGACAGCTGACAGAGATTCCTACCTTGTGGATGGCAGGCAAACAGATCTCTTGAGTCCACGTCCCAGCGGGGCATTCCTCTGATCGCACACATTTATCGTGGCACCAGCCACACTGCACGAAGGAAGGGGCAGAGAGACACTGACTGCAGGACTGGAAATGTCCACAGCCCAAGCCATTCAGTGGGATCTTGGTGATCTGTGAAGAAAATGGATAGAAAGAACTTCCAGAGGGGTTTTTGGTTTGTTTGTTTCTTAAGTAAAAACTGAGTACACAAAAGATACATGCAAATATCATTTTATAGAGTCCACTAGAGGTAGCACCTATGTGTGCAAACCATTTAATAATAGTTAAGCAATTAAAATTTTAAAAAGTCAAATTCTGCCCTTCTCTCTATTGTTGGCACGTATGTGATAACAGTTAACATTACTGTCCTGTGAACATGGCATTGTCATGCAATGTTAGAGGTTCTATATAGTAGAGACATTGTGCCCTGTCTGACATGATTTTGAAACAACAAGAGAGCATAATTTAAGCTGTGGGAAAACACACTTGAATCCCTGGAAAATACTAAGTAAGATTACATATCACTCTGGCATCAAGATGCACGTTCTTGTCTCAGAGAAAAGGGATTACTGGCTGGAGTCAGATTCCAATGTGCATTTCCAGGATTTATCTGCTTGCACTAGAGTTCTGCCATGAGGACTGTAATTCTCCTTCTGTGTGTTTGTTTTTCTCATTGAGAAATATAGGACAAAGGGAGAAGTTTTGAAAAAGACCTCCCTTAGGTCCAGTCTTCCTTGCATAAAAAATTGACTTGATTTCAGAAGGTTTCCAGAATACTCATGAAAGAACTTAATGGAGAAGTGACTCTAAGATAAAGAGAGAAGTTACAAAGAACCAAATGACACTAGCTCTAAATGTCCACTCTGGCAGAACTACATCCACGGAAACTTCTTACCTTCTTCCCAGTGACAACCAGTGTGTAGCCATTCTGGTTTAACGGGTGCTCCACAATCACTTCTGGAGACACAGGGTGGGAATCCAGCTGGAAATTCACATGAGGGGTTGAGGATCCTGATCGAGAAACCACAACCTGAGAAACAAAAAAGGAAACACCCTTAGTCCAATAAGGTTGGTTTCCATGGAAGTGTAAAACGTGGATAATAATGGTAATAACAGATTAGAAGAGCTCGTGGGTGTTTGAACTGAAGACCCAACAGTTCATCTTGTTGTAAATCAATACGACATTTTCTAATCTCCTGCCTTGCAGCCAATTTATCTGAACCCCCAAGGCAGACTTCTGCCTGTGATCTTTTAATGGTTTCTAGGGAAGGAGATCTTTCAATCAATCAGCCAGCACATGCAGACAGATCCTCACAGCGCTATTGGGAACTGGAGGAGCCAAAACTTTCCCCAGAAAGAAGACACCACATATGCTACGAGGATTCTGGATTATTTTTTAACCTGTCCTCTCAACCCTTCCAACCTGGTGGGTTCATTCCCTTGATGTAATAAAGGTAGGAGTAGTGGGCAGGCAGTCTGGAAACCTGGAGCTAGTTCCAGCTTTGCTACTCTTAAGTCATATTTGTAGATTTTTTTTGAGGTCAAAATAGGACGCTGGCTACTTTAAAATGATGTGCTGGATTTTTTATAAGCCACTGTCCCACGATATATTATTACTTGGATCATAAATAAAGTTCTACGTCTTGGCCTGGCTTTAAAATAAGGGCTGATGGTTTTAACAATGCCTGGGAAACGAGGTTGGATGATTGCTGTCATTGTTGTTTTCAGGTATTTCTACTTTGGGATGTCTCCCAGCTGTATAATTTCCGTCCGCCCTGTTCCTAGAACCCAGTAATAATGAAGTTCGGAGAGTGTGATCAACAAAAATTGGGATAAAGTCAGGATGATTATCTTAGATGAAAGCTTAGATTTTAGGAAGGTGTTGGAGCCCTCAGAGAGACTTTCACTCTGAAGCAGGCCATTGGCTTGCACATACATGAGGTGTAGGAGGCTGAGCACAGCTCCAGTCTTGAAATCTACTTTGCGAAATTGCCAGACATCTCTAATAGGCTTTTACATTGCATTGAAAGTGCATTTACTTGCTGTGAGTTTGAAATCACAGGAAAAACATTGGCATCTATGAGATTAGGATTACTTAAATAGCCACTACCTCTACCCTCAGCTTTCTCATCCATAAAATGGGAATGGAAATTACAGGAGTAATGAACTGCTTTGTCCTCTACACGCACACGCAACATATAAATGTTCTGGGGAATAATGGTACATTTTTTCTTCAACACAATAAAGGAGCCAAGTAGACTGCAACAATTTGGGTAGATTCCCAAAGTACCTAATTTGTTCTCAGAAAGAAGACTGTCGATAGAGAAACTAGTCAAGCTCACACAGAGCCATAAAGGTTAAACATTGTGACATTTTTGCTCTAATGTTTGTCCTACCCCAAACACAGAACACTTTCAAAACATCTCCATTAAACAGGGTGGCTATATTTGCACAGAAGTTAAGTGATGGATCAAAGGTCACTTGGTCAGGATGGGAAATGATGGAGACTGTTGTTATTTCCTAAATTTTAGGGCCCAATAGGTATTTGTGACCTTTGCAGCCAAAGTGAACAGAAGTTCAATTACCAGCCCTACCTCCCTCTGGGTACTGGTTACAAGCAGAACATCATCAGAGTCAGACTTCCAAAGCTTCTGTCCCAAATTATCCAGATTTTAGTTATCCAATTTTGCAATCTTCACTCTCTTCTGGTGCTCACTGCTTCTCATTTTTTCTACAGCCTCCTCCCATTCCCCCCCTTTTTTCCTTGATCATTGCCAATCACTTCAAATTGTAAAGGTGAAAGAAAAAAAAACACTCTTTTTCTCATGCATGTGTTAAAAACAACACAGAACACCAGCCTATCTTAATATTCTGACTCTGTTTTCCATCTCATTCTGTGCTTTCCACTTCACTGAGGATTATTCGTCACTATGAACCTCCCTATATATCTGCATTTTGTGTCTGTCTTCCTGGTTTCTCCCATTCTACTCAGACCTGCTCCATAACAGTCACCTCCTAGAGCCCTTTCTCTCTCCAACCTTCTTGCTCTCTTTAATGTCATTTCCCGTATCTATAGTAAGCAATCCTTTCTTAATTACTAGGTCATCACCTTTGACTTTATCAAATATTGGAAGCACATCTAGATATTCATTTCCCAGAAAGAATTAACCTTTCTCTTTCTTTTCATAAAGAAGCTCTTTGCACCTCTGGACTTGGATTGATGGATCTGCACATCCCGTTAAGACTTTTCGTCTGGAGAGAACACTATATATATATGGTACTTTCGTACTAGGTGACTGACTCAGGCATTGTGCCAAGTGCTTTAAATAGATTTCTGTTTACTCCTCACAATAATCCTATAAGGTAGGTACTATTATTTTCCTTAAAGAAATATGACATAGAATTTTAGCTTCTAGAAAGTACAAGAGTCAGGTTTCCAAAGAGCTTTATCTAATGCCAGAATTCATGTGCTTGACCTCTTCTTAAACACTCAACTGCTAGACTTCTGGAACGCCAGAGTAAGTATCAATAAAAAGCTTCAACTCCGAGCTCCCAAGAGTCACTTGTGAGTCAAAGTACTAAAACAAATTTCACAATATATTTGCCTTGCCAATGACTCCTTGTTTCGGTTATCTTGGCTGCACAAGTTAAGTGTGCCTAAGGAGAAGCGTCCTCATTGGAATAGTTTTTGATGGCAGAGAGGAAATGTTACTAGCACAGCTTAGCGAAGCTCTACTTTTGATCATGAGCTACGATGAGTGTTGCTTGGGATAGAAAATGGGACAAACAAGAGAAGACGGGAAGGCGGTGTGGATAAGTGAGATGACCGCTTGGAATTTTGAGCAGAGGTTGGAGCACAGACGCAAATGCCTTTTTAGTTGATCATTAGTCCTTTCTCTGCAGGGATACCTACTCCTGTAAAATGCCAAGAATGCTTTTCTATCCTTAATTCCTCACTTTCTCTTACTGCTGGAATTCTAAATAATTGAGTAACCACTTTAACTTTCAAAATACCCCTGAAACAATGTTTGCAAGAAATTAGGAGTTCCTTTTGGTTGTCATGGAGATATTTCTAGGGGCAGAACTGAATTTGGCATCTAAATTTAATTCTTATGATAAATCACCTGGCAATCTTAGAACAAACAGTATAAAATAGAAGACTGGTAATTTTCTTTTTGAGTTTCGACTATGTCGACAACTAATTTTTAGTATTTAGGTCACAAAACCTTTTTCTTTAGTGCTCTTGAAAATATAGGACTAATACATTTGGGGAAGGGAGGAATCTGAATTTACTCAATTGTTGTGGTTATGATCTCATTTAACCTCACCTAGATATGAAAGGACATGTGGAAGAAATATATGTACAAATAAAATAAAACCATTGTGGCTAAGTCCCAAAATTTGTAAACCCAAATAAAATAATTTTGTATGAGACATCTACATATATGTAAAAGCCAGATACACCACATATATTCAGTTTTATTTTTAATTAAAATGTTTTAGAATTTAGTTTTCTTTAAGAATGATGAATACAATTTAACCTAAGATATTTATATATGGCTTTCTATCTATTCCCCCAAATGTTGCTTTTGTTTTTAAAGTGAACAATTCAATGGTTTTTAGTATATTCACAGATTTGTGCAATCATCACCACAGTCAATTTTGGAACACTTTTATTACCTCACAAAGAAATCCCACAACCTTTGCCATCATTCCCCAATCTCCCTATACCCTCCAGTTCCTGACAGCTACTAATCTACCTTCTATTTCTATAAATTTTCATATTTTGGATATTTCATGTAAGTGGAATCCTACAATATGTGCTCTTTTGTGTCTGGCCTCTTGCACTTAGCATAACATTTTCAAGATTCATTCATGTTCCTTTTTATTGTCAAAATTCACTGTATGGCCATACCACCTTTTATTTATCTATTCACCACTTGATGGACATTTGGGTTGTTTCCCAATGTTTTGGCTATTGTGAATAATGTTGCCATGAACATTCATGTATAACTTTTTGTGTGAACATATATATTCATTTCTCTTGGGTATATAAATAAATAAGTATTTTTGTTTCTCTTAGTTACCTAAGAGCAGAATTGCCTATGGCAACTCTATAGTTAACCTTTTAAGGCCCTGCCAAACCATTTTCCACAGTGGCTGCACCATTCTATATTCCTACCAGTAGTGCATGAAGGTTTCAATTTCTCAACACCCTCAACAACACTTGTTATTTTCAATTTTCTTGATTATAGCTATCCTAGTGAGTGTGAAGAGGTACTTCACTATGGTTTTGGTTTATATTTCTCTGCCAAATGTTGTCTTCAATTAAGTAAGAGGAAAGTTTAATTATGAAGGTTAACAGCCTTCCTCCCATTCCTTCTGCCTCAGACTGAGTACTGGGGCATCCCCTGCTCAGCATCCCAGTCAGTGTGGTGAAGTCCTCATGGTCAGACTGCACTTCTGCAAAACAGGGTCCTAGTGAGGCTGGCGGTGGGGGAGAGGCAGAAGGAAGACAGGTGGATTCTCCCGAGGAGAAACAGTCAGAGTGGGAGATGAAGCACTCTCCTCAGCACCTGTGCTTGGCAGAGGAGGCAAAGGGTTGCTGGCATATCCCATGGGAGGCTCAGAGCAGAGGTGGTGGAGGTGGTAGCATGGGTGGGCTGGAACAGTGTGGGTGAGAGTGGACCTCCTGAAGGAGAGGGAGAGGCCCCTGGAAGTTGTCAGAGGATAGACAGACAGAGAGTTTAATCAGAGTTGCAGTAGACTAAGAATATTTTATGTCCTTTAATATTTTGAGGGAGACCCAAGTAACCACTAAAATTCCTGTTGGCATTGTATTTTTTTTAATGAGATGCTGCTCTGGGATTCAATTCTACAGATAGGAGTTCCATGTGGGACACTTTCAGCGACCCTCGATGCATCTCTGAACTGGATGGCAGACTTTTAGAAAACATGTAAACAGTCCTTCTTCACACGGTGATCCTGGGATCAAATAACATAGTAGACCTTGTTGTAAATGGTTCAGTCTTATAGAAGTGTAGATTAAATGTAACCAAGAGGCCTGCATAAAATCTTTTGAAGATTGAAGTGAATTTTCCTTTTATAAGGACAGAAAATATGCAGTTCTATTTCAAGGCAAATAAAAGTGAATGGGGCCAGGCGCGGTGGCTCACGCCTGTAATCCTAACACTCTGGGAGGCCAAGGCGGGTCGCTCAAGGTCAGGAGTTCGAAACCAGCCTGAGCAAGAGTGAGATCCCGTCTCTACTAAAAATAGAAAGAAATTAATTGGCTGACTAAAAATATATAGAAAAAATTAGCCGGGCATGGTGGTGCATGCCTATAGTCCCAGCTACTCGGGAGGCTGAGGCAGAAGGATTGCTCGAGCCCAGGAGTTTGAGGTTGCTGTGAGCTAGGCTGATGTCACCGCGCTCTACTCAGGGCAACAAAGTGAGACTTTGTCTCAAAAAAAAAAAAAAAAAAAGTGAATGGGAGCTTTAGTTTAGCTTAGTTAGCTTGGTTTCTAATTTAAAAGTTGAGAAAAATAGAAGATTTCTATAAAGGAATAAGGAAAATTTCATTCTTAATGAAAGATGATGCAAATTATTGGAATTTGAGACTCAAGGGAAAAAACGTGAGTGAAGAAGATGACACCATTAATAAACAGACTGGATAATAGCCGGATGTAGGGGCTCAGGGAGTGTGTCTGCTTTCCCCGCAGTTCCCAGTACAGACTCTGGCACACGGTGGGCCGTTAAGGCGTATCTATTGCCTTAATACGAATAGATTGAAATAAGAAGCTCACTTACGACTTGAAGAAGGCATGGGGTTTTTAAATGTTTCAGAATTTACATAACTTTCAAGAGTTTAATCTGCATTTTCAAGAAATAGCTTCTGATGCTGCTTGTTTCTTGCCTGTTTTAGGTTTACTGCCTTCTTCAGTATGTGACAAAAATTGTTGTTTACTTAGAAAGAAATCAGAATATGAAGAGTAGAGTTACTTGTTTCAATTAAGGTAAACATCTAGCTTTCTGAAACAGAAAAAAATGAAAACTAAGAAGTAGAAATTGCTGATTGGTATTGACAGCTCAGCATTAAAAGTACCAGGTAGCAAACGTTACATTAAATGAAGCTTTACTCTGTTCTTTCCTTCACTCTTTTTGGTAAACCAGTGCAAGTCCTTCTATACCAACTTGATACCATGAAGGCCAGGTATATCCAAAAGGAAAACCAGTTTTCCTCATATTACAATACTAATGTGTATGTGTTTCCACTTTTTAAAATGAGTCAAAAGTGAGTCAAAATGAGTCAATACTAGATTAAGACCTTTGTAAAAAAAATTTCAAACATCTAAAAACAAAATAAAAAAAATTAAAAATAACCAATACTTTCAAATAAATATTCCAAATATATCTATGGTAGGATTAGCCAATCTATACAGAGTATATCTATTTCTGTAATTTAAAAGTGATAAAAGCTCAAAAAACTACATATATATATATATTTCATGTCTTAAAATGTCTCTCTGCTCTTTCCAAAAAGCACCATGTAAGAAATCCCAATTACTCCTTGCTATGAAAAACCAAAACAAACACAAGCTTAGCATTTTCCCATGGTTTCAAATATTTATGATATTTTAAATTTCTATGCATGTAACAATGGATATTTTGCAAAAACATGTTATTAATTCATTTTAGGAGACTATACATGAACTGGACTTAATTTTTAGTTACCAGCATAACCCTGAAATTATTACTTATAGGAAGTTCTTTTTTACACAGAAGAAATTTCAGAACTTATGAGTGTATTTTCCTCTAAAGAAATATACCAAAGCTAACTAATTCAATAATGTACACATTAAAAAAAAGATAGATGATATTTTTATCTGAGTATTTTATAAAGGAGACGGGTAAATTAGCAATCCCTAAGGAGGAGTGGTGTTCAAGTTCAAGCTTCATTCATCTGTGTCTCTGTCCAACACTCATAGCATCAATGAGTTGATGATCTGTGTCTACATACTCTAAAGTAGCAGTAATCCCAAATGTGAAGTATGCCCTAGGCTTCCCACACAAAGCATTGACATGCCATGATGAGGGCACAGGAACTGAAGGAATTTGAAGACAGGAGGTCAACAGATGAATTGATTCTTCTTACTGGAAGTGAATAATTATTCTGAAGTTCACTAATTACTAACATAATCCTTTTTAAGTAATGATCATGAGCAAAGGATGTCTTTTTAGGTGATTCCTACCTCTTTAAGTTTCTGGCATAAGACTCAACTAGTCCAGTTTAGAGGCAGAAGAGAAAAGGAGTGATGAGGACTAACAGCATGAATGAATTGGGGAGAGGGGAGGGGGGATGGGAGAAGAGCAAGGATGACACCACAGAGCCCAGTGGCAGCTGTGATAGTTTCCCAATAATGGCCAGTGTGACTGTGCCCATGGTAGATGCCCAGCTAGTATCTGCGGAGCTGAACTTGAAACAAGTTTCGAAAGGCTTCCCCATCCCCACCCGCATCCCTGATGCACTCAGTCTCCCTGGCCTGACAGTCATGCACAAATATTTTAATAGCAATGCTTTGCATTTAGAGATTAAAGGCCTTATACAAGTGCTGTTGAAAAAAAAAATCAAGCAAGCATTGTTTTGGATGTAGATTAGAGGAGGAACTGAGAAGGGGAGACGTGGGCAATCCCTGTGATTAGTCCTGTGATCTTCATGCGAATCTCTCTTTCCTCTCCCACGTAGCCCTGCACGCTGTGTGAATGTTCTGGAGCCTTGTTCTTTTCCATATCCCCTTCCCCAATTTGTAAGAAGGCACGTTCTCACTGTTTACTTATACTATCTCAAACATTGCTTATCCTATTATTTTACTTCAAAGCATCCCAAGAGAGTGATTATACAAATAAAAACTGTTTTTGAAATCTATATCTACATTGACATAGCTCTACAGATATTGAGACTCCAATATATGTACGCAGCAGTACATTTAGACATAGTTGCACCTGTATGAGATAGGTTACACATGTTTAAATGTTAGGAACATGTCAAAAATGTCTTCTCTGCCATCCACATAACATTGTTAGCTAAACAATATAATTCTTTCTAATCAAATAACCACTGTGAAATACCTGATTCACTTTGCACCCAACAGCTGGGGCCTTAGCTTGTGTTCCCAGCCAGAGCTGAACACAAGCACAATAGGAAAGGCAGAAACAGCTGCAAACTCTTGGGAGAAAAAAATTCGTAAAGCAACTTTGCCGTTAGGCTTCAGGATAGGAAGGAAGTAAAATCATTTTTCTGTTCCTTTTCATGTATGGCAGCTGTCTTCAGAGAAAAAAAAATTATATCCATTCTATTTTGTAACAGAAACTTCATAGTATTTAGTAAAATATGAGTTGTAGAAATTTAGGCCTGGCCACAGATTTAGCATTTTAGCACAGTCAAAACATTTATAGAACTTGGTAGGAAGCGACTGCTCTGACAGATTAAACTGGAAGGTCCCCAGATCTGTGCTTTACTCTTGACTCCTCCCCAACCATTATTTGCTGTAAATAAACTGGATTTCTGTGATGTTGACCGATCAACATCTAGTGCTTTAGGTTTATTTATATAAAATTTAATGGAATGGAATTCTTTTAGGCAAGTATCAGAGAAATAGATCCTCTGTGGTTTCCAAAAGCCCTTTGTCTGTATGCACTATTGTTATCAGGTAAATGTTTTTATCTCTCCTACTAAGATTTTAGTTCCTTATAGGCAGGTTCTGTGTCACTGTTTCCTTTGCTTCATTCATTTGCCTAGTAAAGCAAAGTGAGTAGATTCCCGGTACTTATTTGATGAATTAAAAGCCACCTGGTTTTAAAAAAAATCAATGACAATAGTACCTTTCACAAATTAAGCATCTCTTTATTTTTACCTTTTGTTTTGGATGCACAGTTAATGGGCAAAATATATTAACTAGTTTATTTTATACAAATGCAGGGAGATAGGAATAAAATATTTGTCACAGCATTTCTGTTATAATGAAACTGATGCATGACACATCCCTCGGGTGGTGGACTCTGTCACATGGCAGAATTTACTGAATTAATAAAGCAACCTATTTAAAAATGGAATTTTATTAGACCTTTAGAATCTGGAAATAGGCCAGGAAACTTTTGATGTTAAAAAAGTGGCACACCTAAAGTGACTGTTGAAAGTTTATTAATATGAAACTGGATTGGCAAAGGAATGGACAGTTTTGAAAAAAAGAAAAACAGAAATATAGATAAAGTAGAGCAAAGCAGCATAATGAGCACATTAGGAAATCAACAGATGCGAGCTTCTCTCATCCTCCTTTGGACTTTTGGAATTCTGCAGCATACCATCAACGTAAATTAAGAACACATATAAACACAAAATAATCCCACATATTCTACAGGGATAATAGGTATGACCATATTTCAAATACTCTGGCATGCATGTCTATATGGGAGGGGTGGGTATCTCTCCTTTAGATTCTGAGAAGTTAAGGACAGAATTAAATGGTCAAGATGGATGAGGTGGGTAAATAAGCTTACTGGATGGAGAGAGGAAACAATCAGATATCAGGAGGTATATTACTAGTTTAAAGCCAGGAAGATTTTATTTACATAGTTTATGACTTTGAAAAAATTCTACCATGCCCGCTAGTACAAGGGAAAGATGATTTACAGTTCTTAAAATCTGGCAATGACTAATATTCAGACTGCCATAAAGACAGTGGTAATTTAAAAAAATAAGTTCTGTACAAGAATACAGATAGAGGATATTCAGATGGGCAAGTCATAAGAGAACCTCATTATCCTCAATTGGTTTACCAGAAGTCACTATCTGGTGAGGATGTTAACTCTATCAGATGATTATAAAATAAGCATCTCCCTTGAAAGGAAATTTCTAGTATTCATAGAAATTCAACATTTCCAGAGATGCCATTGTGATTCTTCATTAATTAAGAATCTACTAAGGTACTCATGCTGAAAGCACCAATAACTACTAAAGCAGTAAAACAAATCCAACACAAGAGCATTTTAATTTCTGCAAAGTGCTATGATTCGTGTATCTAGGAAACAAGGTAACTTCAATCAAGCCTCAAATGTGAACATTGTATGGAAGTACTTTTGCTATCCATTAAAAGCATTTCTTAATAAAATCTGGATTTTTTATTTTTTAGTGTTTGAGCTTCTTTGAGTCTGACCCCACCGTTTTGCAGAATCAGGAGTGCCTGAGTTACAATGGGATTTTGATGGTAATGTCCCTTCCTAACTGCTGCCAATATTTCTCAATGATGTGAATGTTTCTTCTCATGGAGACGCACGGTTCACACAATAGCTCTCCTTTGATCTGCAGCTTCCCTTGAAATAGGAAAACATTGCCTAGAAGTGCTTTAATTGTTTCATTTTATTTTCCAGTCACGTGACAGAAATTATGAATGGAAAAAAAAAAAACCCACACCATTCCAGACAACAAAATTAAAGCAACCACACTCAAACTGAAAGCTTCAAGAACTTAACAAAAATAGGCCATATATTTCATAAAAGGTGAACCAGGCTTCATTGTTTCGCTCTCAGCCAGTGCCTCTAGCTTCTATTGTGATTTTCACTTTATAGTATTTGCAATACCTTACTGCAAAAACAAACAAATTAATTGCATAATGCCAGATAAAACAGACACAGCTTAATTGCATAATGCCAGATAAAACAGACACAGTTTCTCTCGGAAAGCACTTACCTGCATGAAGCGACCTTCTGACGTCCCAAGATTAGCGATGGTGAGGTCTCCTTTAATGAAAGTGGATATAGATGTCAGGAGGACTTGGTTGAATTGGCCCATGAATAAGTCAACGCGTTGCAAAGCCGTGGTAAACTCTGTTCGATATTCATCCCTGCGCACTTCACAGCCTGATGAATTTCTCAGAAGTGTCTGCAATAAAATATGGTCATAGAGGTAATGTAAGTCTAGATGTGAACAAGCTGGTAAGAAACTTTCCAGTGTATCTTTCCAGAGCGTGAAGGAGTATGACCAGGATAACCATGCAAATAGACAAATAGCCCCAGATAGGCATAAATATTTCTAGTGACCGAATGGCTCCAGCTTCACTAGGCACTGGTGTCTAGATAGGCTTTGAAACTGGGGCAAACCTGATTATCCCAATTTGCACAATGGTTCACTACGTGCATGCATAAAGATGGAACTTAGCTAGTGCCATTATAAAAATCCCAAAACCTTGAATGTCTCAGCCCTTGACATAAAGGGAATGCTTCTAGCAGGCACATCCAATGAGATGAATTTCAACTGGAATAAAAATAAAGGTTAGAATCATACGATGATATTATATTTTTAAATGTGTGCCTTTGTGCATTTGTGTACAGAGCAGGGAGGTGGTGGGGAGTGGCGGTTACCAGATAATTCAAGGGGAGGCAGCGGAGCCTAGACCCAAGGGCCCCCATTGAACCCTGGTCCCTAATGCTCATTTGCTTTGTGTAATTCCTATCATCTTTCTGTGTTCAAATGTTCATGTAATCTCTGTGTTTCATCCTCCATCTATAGAAATGGTACTTTCAGAGTTGTTGTAAAGATTAAATGAACTAGTTTATATAAATCTCTTATAATAGAACCCAGCACATAGAGAACACCACTGAAGTATTTGCCATCATTATGATGAAAGTCTCAAAAAATGTAAAAGTTGTACATCACATGTCTCAGTAACCAGCTTACTGAAAGATAATTACCCACTCAATCTGATAAATATCCTTTAGGTACAACCTCAAATGGAAAGTTTTTAAGAAATACTGTTAAACACTGTGGATTCCTTCCTTCCACTGGACTCTTCAATCTCCCGGTTTTCCTTCTACCTCTCAGACGGCAGCATTCACGTCTCCTTTGCAGAGCCCCCCAGGCCTGGCTGTCAATGTTAGGGTTTCTAAAGGCTCCACCTGAGGGGCACCCCTCCACTCTCTCTTCAGTTTCTCCTGGGCTATTACTTATTACACACACACAAACACACACACACACTTGCATCTTCACTCACATGACTCAGAAACCTCAGACTCAACATGTTCATAGCAGAATCCATAATCTTAGCCTGATTTTAGGATACTACACACTTCAGCGAATGGCTCTACTATTCCTCCAGGTACACAAGTCAGAAATCGACGTGTCACCCCCAATTCCTCCCTCTCCCTCAGTCTCCATATATAGTCCATCATCAATCTCCATCAATTTCACTATCTAAATACCTCCTGGACCCACCCAGTCTTCTCTATCTGCCCCCACCGCAATCCTCATTCTGGCCACTGTCCCCTTTTCCTGGACTGGTGCAGTGGCTTCCTAACTAGACCCACCACATCCACTGTCACCCATGTCAGGTGATCTGTTCTCCACACTGCAGCAGGACTTTCTCTTTAAAAGACAAATCTGATCATGTCTCTCTGTATTCAAAATACTTAATGCTTCCCCATTGCTCGTAGGATAAAGGACAACATTTTTAACATGGCCTGCTGGGCTTCACGTCATCTGGTACCTGCCAAACTTCTCCAGATCTGTGCTCTGTGCTCCAGTGAGCCGGCTTTGTTTTAGTTCTCCAAATATGCCACGTGTCTTCCCATTAAGGGCCTTTGCACATGTTGTCTCCCCATCTGCAACGCTCTGTCCAGCTCCATTCACCTTGTTAACACCTCCTTCAGATCTTCACCGGTCACCATTCCTCAGGAGCCACCTTAACCCCAACATCTAGGTCAAATGCTTCTAGAATTGAGCGTTATGATACCTCTTACTTATTTATACACCATAGTGTTGCAGAGCTGTAACAGCTGCAACTTAATATTTGCTTGCATGATTATAAGATAATGAGAAACTTCTCCCAAGTGGCTCTCTGGGATCAGGGACCCTGCCTGTTCATCACTGTATTGCTAGTAGCTGATTAAATGTCACACATAGTAGATATTTAATAACATTAATTTAATGAACAAACACATAAGTGAATCCATTATGGATAGATGGGAGATGATGAGAATTGAGATATGAAACGATATTGTTAAAGCTATTTTTTTTTCAGAAATATATCAACAACTATATCTCCCTTTTAAATGGCAATAAATTAGCAGAGTCTTAAAGATGCTAAAGCTACTAACTCTTGTAACTAAGATGTTTTAGTTCTAGACATTTTTTTTGATATATTAGTGAGTACTATTTCAGTGTTTAATTAGAAGCTTTTCTTCACTAAAGTACTATGGATTACTCTGAGGAGAAGCAGATAACCAAGATGTGCCAGCAATTCAATAGTTACCGATTAATTGATAATTAAATTTCTATAGGTGATCAATCATCCATTTCGCAGAGATACTCAGAGCTAAGGGAAGCTGCTTAAAGGAACAAGGGCCAATTTTAACTCTCAGGCCACCTGAAGTCTTTCATTATAGAGGTGGCTGCTCTTAGGGCCAGGCTTTTGTGGTGGTTTTGTTCCTTCTCTTGCTAGAGCTTGTTCGTTTTCTCTAAGTCAAGGTGACATCCTAGGAACTTTAAAGCCTTGAACTTGACCTGGGGCATGGTGCTGCTGGAGATATGATGGATTCACTGGGATATAAAAACAGTGTGCCGTGTGTGGAGTAGAGTCTTTGCCCACACACTCTTAGCAGAGGGTCTAATCAACAAGAGGACAGGAATTGCCTTATCATCTTTTATCCCAGTGCCCTGTATTGTGCCTAGCACACAGTAAGTATTTAATAACAGCTCATTGAAAAATTAATGCATCTGCAAAGTCACAGAGGTAAAGTCCACCTGTCTACCTAGCTTGCTTTGTGGTCTGCCTTGGCTAACAGGGAAAGCAGAGAAATGGAGGGGAAATGATCTTGAAGTCTCTTTAGAGACTCTGCAAACCTGCAGGAACTCATGGATCTTCTGTATATGGAGGGACAGAAACACAACCAGAACTTTAGCCTCCGTGCACCTGTTCTACACATGTAAGGCATGGATGTAGAACTCTGCATCAAAGTTAAGGCAATATTTATATTGTGCACTTCAGAGCTTCTCCTTCAGGAAATAGTGAGGTCTCTAAATAGTACCTCCTCAAGGACTGATAGGATTAATTTATGTCCCTATTGTCCCCAGATAAAATTTCTAAGTATAGAGACATTGCACAATGTTGGAAGAGGACCTACAGAACTCCTTGATCTTGAAAAATTGTTCACTTTGGAGCCAAAAACTAAACATTAGGTCAGGTTCAAGTAGCATTCAAATTTCATAAGCCAAGGCACTCCAATCTTTTTCTTTTTCACTTTCCCCACAGCTGAGTTCTCCAGAGGAGGCATGGAGGCACGGGCTTCCAGGAAAAATTAACATTCCAGCATTCACTGCAGGAGAGGGGATGCTCCCGTCTCCTCTCTCTGAGAATCCTGATAAACTCAATGACTAGGGTCAGGGAAGCAGGACCTACCTCGCAGAGCTGCATGCTGTGTTTGAGCTTTTGTGGTAGAACTTTTAACTAATAGGGAGCCTTGCTCTAAGATCTCAGCATCGCCACAGGTAAAGCATTGTGCAAATATGACTAAATCTCAGACCGATTCACTATGTCCCTTAAAGATAATGAGCAAATGCGTTTGCTGCTCATTTGTGCAAGGATGATGGGGTTGCTTAATCGCAGCACTTTACACACAGTTCCTGAGTGTGACGTTCGGGGTGGCCCAACTGGAAGAACAATGACACATCTGCTGCCAGGGATCTCCCTGCTACTTGTGCTTCTCTCGAAGCCAGGAGATCTTATGCCTCGGGGTAAGACTGAACATAGCTGGCAGACAGCAGTTCTCTGGGACAGTGGATGCTTTGGGGAACTGCAGAAGAGTCTACAGAGAAGGTTTCAGAACAGCATCAGGAGGGAGCCAGACTGACTCTTTTATGGTAACAAAGGGAGGAAGGAAGGAAGGAAAGAAGGAAGGATGGAAGGAAGGAAGGAAGGAAGGGAGGAAATCAATTTTTACCCTGCACTCAGAATGTGCCAGGCACTGAGTTGGGCATTTTCACATACAGCAAGATTCACAGCTGCCCCATAAGGTTTGATCACACTCAATTTCAAGGATGAGGAGACTCAGTGAGCCCAGGGCTCAGCCACAGTACCCAGTTCACACTGGGACAGGCATCAGAAGTCAGTTCTCTCCAATGCTCAGGCTCCTGAATTTCTTTTGCTTCTGTTGACCATTCTGGACAATGTTCTGAAGACTGCGCAATGACAAAACTGAAAGGGCCTTTGAGATCATCTTACTCTAGTCCCTCATTTTAGGGTTGAAATTAATCCTTATTTTCTAGATAACGGCAAAGAGATAACCAACAGCATTTTGAACTGTACTAATCAGCATGGCTCTCAAATCTAGCTCTCTTTATTACCTATTTTGGTTCATGAACATGACCATGCTTACAGTCAAGCAACTTTGAAATTCTGCCATCACCAGCTCCTCTTTGTGTAGCATTTTCCACATCCACCCAAGCACTGAGTCCTGCTCAGCCCTGTCCACAGTGCTGCTCCTGGGCAACCCTTCCAGCCACACCTGTACCCCTGGCCCAGCCCAGGTACTTCCTCGCTGGCCTTCTGTTCTCCCATCTCTTCTGCCCTGAAGCAGTCTTGAGCTGTCACTCCCTTCTTCAAAACCTTACTTGCTTCTCAAAGGCCTGCAGAAAAAGTCCAAACTCCTTAGTATAGCATTCAATCCTGCCTTGACTTACCTTTTCGCCTTAATACATAGTATATAAACACTATGTATAGTATAGACTATACTATATATAGTATAGTCACGCACTGCATAATGACATTTTAGTCAACAATAGACCAAATATATGACAGTGGTCCCATAAGATTACAATACTGTATTTTACTGTAACTTTTCTACATTTAGGTATGTTTAGGTACACAAATACCATTGTGTTACAATTGCCTATAGTATTCAGTACAGTACGTGTTGTGCAGGTTTGCAGCCAAGGAGCAGCTATACCATACAGCCTGGGTGTGTAGGAGGCTATACCAAGTAGGTTTGTGTAAGCGCACTCTGTGATGTTTGATGAAATCACCTAATGACTCATTTCTCAGAACATAACCCCATCGTTAAGTGATGCATGACTGTACATAATTCTTTTGTATACTTGGAGTATATCATAATAAAAATAAATTTTAAAACAATGAATAAATGGGAAATGAGGAAGTGGAGAGTTTATTAAGAAATTTCCCCACCCCAGCTTCTTGATGTCCTAAGCAATTTTGAAACATTCTTATGGCTTTTCTTAGCTTGCAGTAATAATGTTACATAACATTTGCATATTGGCTTATGGTTTTCTCATATGCTCCCCTCAACAAATCTGTGACTTGGGCTTGTTATGATCATCATAATCTTACAGATGAAGAAACTGAGGTTCAGAGAGTTAAGTCAATAAATACTAGAGCTTGAATCCTAGTTGTTGATTCCACACCTTGTACTCCTTACACTGCATTATGCTTCTTAAGTAAGGCTCTTATAGTACTTCTGAGGCAAACCCACACTCCAGGATGGCCTAAGGCCCTGACAGAGAAGAAGAATGGGCATGTCTGTGGGGCAGCACTGGGTCTACTACAGGGAAGCTTTGACGAGTGGCGTGACCTTAGGCAAATCACTTGATTTCTCTGGGTCTCCGTTACAACTTACCTATTTAAGAAACATTTGTTCCTAGTGTTTACAATGTATTAAGGCACAATTCTACCACTTTATGGATACAAATCTCAAAACAACAAGCCTAGGAAGAAACCAAGGTGCTGAGTGGTCACATGACCAGCAGCACAGGGCCGAGATTAAACCTGGGCCATCTGGGCCCAGGGTCTTCACCACCAACCTAGGTTGCATGCTTTCTGTCTATAAAGGGAGGGGTTGAGCAAATTCTTTTTTTAATTTTCTAATTTCAGAATATTATGGGGGTACAGACGTTTTGGTCACATAAATTGCCTTTGCACCACCTGAATCAAAGCTACAAGTGTGCCCATCCCCCAGCCTACCTATCCCCTCCCCCCCACCTGCCCAATCCCTGAAGAATGTTACTTCCATATGTGCACATAAGTGTTGATAGCAAATTGATTTCTAAGTTCTCTTCCAGCTCTCTGGGTGGCTTCCCAAAGCTTCCCCTGGGCTTGGAGCCACCAAACTGCCATCAGCCAGTTGTCGGAACAAATCACTGCTTGGTATGTTTAGGTTACCAAATGAGTACACAATCACTGTCCTCCAACCAGCAGAGGCTGTCCCCAAATCTAGATAGATTATGGATTTTATGAGAAGTTTTTAAAAAGCATTAAACTTTTCAAGGTTTATACACTTTTAAAACAATTATACGACTCTGAGAACCAATGGTAGACACCCTCTTTTATTTTTGTAAAAAACTTGTTCCTTAACCCTAAAGTCTTATATACTATCATAGAGTTAAATAATAGGAATTACTCTATAATTTGTAAGCCTCGATGCAATACTTTAGTTAATTAAGTCTTTCTTTACCCTTTTATGAGTACTTGCCAGATATTTTTACCTGACTCAGACACATAGCTTTTTTTATAAAAAGAAAATTGAAGTGCTATATACCTCAATATATTTGATTCAAAATGTTTCCCCTAATTAACATTATGATGTATGCAGAGAATATGCAATTACATTTAATTCAGTGTAATTAAGGATGTGATATATTTAAAATAGTGATTCTTTTAATTGATCTATAGGATGGATTTAGCTCATCTATAGATAATTTAAATCAGTCTTGCAGGTAACTTTTTAAAAATGCACTATCTTGTAAAATCTTTGCCAGTTCACTCATACCACCTTTCTTCCCTCCTTGACCATGACTAAAGTATCAGAAGCATTTTAATATAAATTTTACACATAATCATACTTTGTACAAATTCTCGGTACCTATAATAATGGTTTTTTTTGGGGGGATACGTATTTCAAAATAAAAAGTCCTTCCACCTAGAGTTTTTCATATAGTTGGCTCAAAACTCAACTGTTTAAATTTCACTCATTGTTCTTGTCTCTTTATTAAGGCTGGGAGGGAAGATGGTGTGGAACTGACCGTGGGCAGAAGCACAGAGCTGTAAACTCAGTATCTAGTTATGTCTCTTACAGACATGTTTTAACTCCTTGCAATCTGTACTCAGATGTCTAAGATGTTGATGTTGAAGCCTGGATTCTCTGTAAAATGCAGAAGAGTCAGTTCTCTGGCAGAGCAGGTCCTTCTCTTTGGGGCCTTTAATGCAAGGCCAGACTGTTAGGGTGGTGTGGTCAAACCCTAAGACTCTGACCACATTGTTTTGTGCTATGAAGAGGACTCAGTCTGGTGCTGTGTGCAAGGCACAGTTTAAAAGAAAAACATGTCCTCAACAATTCTGCTTCTGCTAACCTGCCTTGGTGAGGTAATCCTGCCTTATGGCTTCAATAGCCATGGGGTTTGTCATAATCTGAGACCTCAGCTGGGGTTCTAGCAAGGGAGCAAAGCTGGGGGACAGAGTTAAAGAAGGGCTGATTTGCAGGCAGGAAGAAAGGGCATTCTGTCTGGCTGTGTGTGCAGCCTCAGATAGCCCTGAGCACAGCACAGGCAGATGTCCGGCCAGCCAGCTGCTGGCTCGATGCTGGTGACTCACAAGGTGATGGATGTTGTAGCCGATCTGCCCTTACGGCCTCCTGGCAATGACCTAACTTTACACACCCATCAGCATCCTCTCTTCTGAGGACCAGCCCTATCTCTGCAACTGCCTTCAGGTCATGTCTGAATATACCATCGTTGATTTTCAAAGTCATCATTTTTCTTTCCAAACTGACTCCCTCTTCCAGCTTCCTCTATATGGCATCGATAGCCACCCTCTCCCTGAGTTTGAGGTCTGAGCCATCTTGGAGGCCTCCTTTCTTGTTCATATCCACTCAGAGATTCTTATACATTTTTCTACTGAATTAAAGGACATATCATACTTGGCCTCTTACAATCTGATTTCCTTGATTCTAAAATTTTCTTCTTCAAGCCCACTTCTGCAACTTTTTAGCATAACGCTTCCAAAATACTTTCTCAGCATGTCCTGTGATAATCACACTAGCTTAGTGGAGACTAGCTTGGGTCAGGAGTGACCTTGCACTTCCTAGCTAGGTCTCTAAACCTCACTTGTAAAGTGGAAAAACACATACCTATATAACACAGTTGTTTTGAGGTTTAAATTAAATGAATCCAGTTCCAGGAATATATTAAATGGTCACTTCATTCATTTAGTCATTCAGAAATATTTATAGAGACCTGTAGTAGGTTGAACAGTGTCCCTCCAAAATTCACATCCCTTTGGAACATCAGAATGTGAACTTGTTTGGAAATAGGCTCTTTGACATATAATTAGTTAAGGATCTTGAGATGAAGTCATCCTAGATTTAGTGTGGGTCCTGAGTCCAATGACTGCTATCCTTGTAAAAGAAGAGAGGACACAGAGACACTGGGGAAGCCTGCCATGCAAAGGTGGAGGCGGAGATTGGAGTGATGCTGACACAACCTAAGGAGCGTCTGGGACCCCAGAACTGCGAGAGGCAAGGGAGCTTTCTTCCCTAGAGCCTCCTGAGGGAGCACAACTCTGGATGACACCTTGATTTTGGACTTCTGGCTTCTAGAACTATGTGAGAATAAATTTCTGTTGTTTTAAGCCACCAAGTTTATAGTAATCTGTTATGGCAGCTGTAGGAAACTATTAATAATACAAAGCCATACCATGTGATGCACTGTGCCAGGCAATGAAGAATATGGCAGCAAACAAAAAAGACATAAGTCTCTGCCCTTGTGCAACTTAAACAGTTATCATATTCTGTTGTTGGTCTGGTGACTCCTCATGATGCCTATAAGGACAAAGTCCAAAATTCTAATTGCTCAGTTTCTTCATCTGTAAAGTGGAAACACTCATACCTATTGAATAGAGTTACTTACAGCTCAGAAGTAAGGTCATCCATGGCTCTCCAAAATTTGTGGAACTGTTATCTGTTTACTATTATTTTTTATTATTCTCTAAAGCTGGGGTTGGCCCACTTTTTTTTGGTAAAGGGTTAGATAGAAAATATGTTAGTCTTTGAGGGCCATAAGGTCCCTGTGTCCTATTTTTGTTTGTTTGTGTGTGTGTGTGTGTGTGTGTGTATGCGCCTTTTAAAAAAATCACTCTTAACTCGCTGAATGTGCAAAAACAGGATATGGTTTGCCAGCCCTAGCAAATGCTTCTACCCATGGTCCAGCCTGAAGACACTATACACATAGGGAGATAGGAAACCGACACACCAAATAACTCACTAATAATGCAAAGTGGATAGGTAAGTTCTAAAAACATCGTACAGGCAGAAATGCTGTAAGACTAGGAAAAGGCTTAAACAGTTGGAGAAGGCTCAGGGCAGAGGTCAAAGTTGAGCCAGGTCTTCATAGATGTTGGATTAGTGAAAAGAGAGAAATACTTAGAGCAGAATATATTTTATGTATATGTGTGTATGGATTTATGCACACATGTATACAAGTGCATTAAAGCATAAAGGAAATAAATATTTATTCACTCTCTTCTGGAGGTGTCACCAGGATTCAAAAGACTCAGAGTTCTCCAAGGGAGTGGGCTTTGGAATTCTAAGCGTTAAAACTTTTGCTTCTTTATCATCATTTCCTAAGGTGAATCAGATCTAAAACAGACTGAGTCCATGTGGTTTTGGTTAGCAGCCTTCATATTGCATTTCAATCACAGCCAGGAGTGACAGAGTGATTCATAGGTAAAATTGTTCCAAGTGAGGCAGGTTTTACTGCTTAGTGTAAAGAGGTTTTCTGCTTTTCTCTACTTAGTTAACAGAAACCAAATTTTAATGTACTTACTCACAGAAGTGTTAAGAGAAGTTCAGAAGACACAACACCAATTACGCTGCACTAAATAAAACAGTAGTTCTTCCTGAAGGTGATAAGAGCTGTGGTCTGTTTATGTGCCTAACAGTGTCACGCTCAATAGCAACAGGCTGATAAATGATTTAGCGGAGGGCCAGGAGAGGTGAAAGACGGATGAAACAAGAGTCCTTCAGTCGTGCCCCAATACATTGTTCGAGCCCATGACTGTATTCTAGCCTGCCATCAATCCAACTGCCATGACCTCTTATCCCTTCTTTCCATCTTACCATTGTGGAATGAGGCTCTTTACTTATTTTCTCCCCTTGTTTCTGACCGGAACTGCTTATCACAAACCTCCCTTGTGGCAACCCTTCTCAGCAGCCAAGGTCCCTCAGGCCCATACCCAGTTGTGTTCTTGTCTCAGTGTGTCTACACCAAGGCCAAGTTCAGGAAAGTTTCTCTCTGTCCGAAGCATGCACTTGGTGCCTACGAAGTGATGCCACTGTGCAGTGCAATCCTGCAGCTGCAGGAAGGGTGGTATTGATAAAAATCTTTGCCCTTGTATAATTTTCAACTTGAAATCACAGATTGGTGACCAATAGTGAAAATCTGTGGATTCCAAATGCAAACTCAAGAGCAGGGAGGTGGCTGTCTCTACTGGTACCACTGCCATAGCCCTGCCCACTAGCAGGCCTCGCCTAAAGTCCTGCTTACAGACAGTATCACCCACCCAAAGGGTGAACTCTGTTGAAAGGCTTGAGAAAGCATCAAGGAGCAGAGGAGGTATTCCCCTTTTCCCCTTTTTAATGGCTTTAATTCTGTGTCCCCAGTTTCAGTTAAGTACAAAGTTCTGGAATTCCTATTCACTCTCCTTTTCTTCTCTTTTTTCTCCTTCTTTGTTCTTTGACCCATCTTCATTCCAGACTGCTGGTGCTGGTGGATTTTGAGGACAGGGTGTGTGTGTGTGTGTGTGAAGGAAGGGGCATAGGTAATGGTGAGTGGAACTTTCCAGTTTTTCTTCAGTGTTACTTTAAGTCTTGGAACCTGTCTAATTTTGTACAGTAGCTTTTAAAGATTTGGAGGAAAGACCAAAAAACTTTTATCTAAAAAAAAGTTTTACTCATCAGCATCCCATTACATTACTTGAAATACGGGCTTTGTCACAATTATTTACTCATCCAATAAACATCTATCTTGTTCAAGCTACTGAGTTAGGCACTGGGAACATGGAGATTAACACCACAGTTCGTATCTTCAAGTGGCTAATGATGGAGCTGGTGAACACATGACCACTGAGTGTGGTAAGAGACAGGGTGGAAATAAGCAAAGAGTGCTATGGAGTACTCAGGAAAGCCAGCTCATCTGGAATATTGAGGTTGGGGGTGATGAGGTGAGAACTAGTGAAAATTTCCTGGGGTAGGAATGCCTGAGTGGACTTTTAAAGAATAGGGAGAAAGTGTTAACCTGACAAAATGAGTGCTAAAGGGAACTGAGGCAGTCCAAGCAATAGTGTCAAGGCAGGGCTGTGAGGGAGATGGTGGATTCCAGGAACGGCAGGAGTGACGGGGCGTGCCTAGGTCAAGGCTAAGGGGTGTGCTTGAGCCACCTTCTACCTGTCACAGCGCAAGCTATGCACATTGCTTCCTAACTTTTGGTCAGTGACAAAAACTGTTTCAGTAGCAGCTTGAAATTGGCTTGGTGGTGGGGGCCTTTACACCACAGAAATCGGCAAACACTACACATCAGGGGCTTCTCCCGCCCTGCTCCCCCCCCATCCCCTGCAGAGTTAAACATTTACCAGCATATCACCGGGTGTGAGGGAGGGCCAGGAAATAGCCAAGGCCAAGGCAAGAAACTCCTTGAAACTCATACTGAGGAGTGTGGGTTTTACTCTGAAGCCATTGGGGAGCACTCAAATTATTTTAAGGGATGCGGTTAGACAAATGGGTTTGCTCTCAGGAAGAGCTTACTTACTCAAGCAGCACTTTGGAGACAAATAGATTGGCTAGAGGTAAGGAGGAGGCAGATCTAGTTTTATCTTATTGGCATCATTTTCAATACACTAAAAAAAAAAAACCAAACTCTGTCTGGAATGATGACATATAACTTTCTGTTTCTTCTTTGTATATATGTACAAGGAGAGAAGAAGTAAAGAGTTTTAAACTTTGTATTTACTATGAATGAAAACCAGGTTTTATTTTAAATAAGGAATAGAAAGAGCCTGAATTAGATTGTGCTTAATTAAGAAGTCTGAGATAGGCTGAATGATTGCTTGGAAATATTAAGTTTCTTGATTAAATAGGTGTTGTGAGTTGCACCCAAACCAGCAGCTGGATAAGGTGCTTAAGAAAGTCTTCAATAAGGCTGGAGCACAAGAATGAGAATGTCAACATGGGTTAATGAATGAGAGAGGTTGTGTAAACTATTACTTAATCCCAATTGAGGGTTTCCTGAGCCACTAGGGAACTGGGTTGAGGTTGATAGACAGGAATAAGGTTAGAAGGAAACAGAGCATTGAACAGACAATAGTTCAGTTTAATTTGTGATTTACCCATAGTTTAGAGCATAAAAGGAAAGCCTTGCTAACAGCAAGAAAGGTAAAAGGAAGATATGTCAATGTTGTTATTAAAATAATTTTCCAGCCATTGACTGGAACAGAGATTTTATTATATTTTGGCAGAGAAAATAGAAAATTTGACTATATCTTAACTAGTTCTTGAACCTCCAGCCTACAGAGTATTAAATAAGGCACTGGCAGTTATTTATAACAGCTGGTTCCAAGGGCCAAGGGCATACAGGGAAAACTTTAATATCTAAAGATCGCACAAGTGCTTAATTAATATTTACTTATGAAAATTTAGGTGTTTACTTTCCAAATATTTCATAATCCTTCGTTTTTCATGAGTTCATCTGCATTCAATTGGATTGTTATCTTATTACCAGGGTTATAAGACATCTAATAGTGTATAGTTTACACCATGGTTACCCTACATGCCTTAATATTCTGGAGTTTATATTTTAATAAGGTAATTTCTTTTGTTAGGTGTTGTGAAATCCCTGTGTACATTTTTTCTGTCATCTATAACTGTGCCACAAATAGTGAACTCTAAATTTTCAATACTGAGGTGACATGTTTTCCTGTGCAGAAGCTACTAAAAACAAATGGAGGTAGGAGAGGAGGCATGAGGGCAATTATTGTGCCATCATGCCATAAACCCAGCCTAAAAATCTGTAATTGCTACTCATGTTTTCTTAAGCATTTGATTCTAGAAGGTATCTAGACAGAAAATCTCAGAACTAGTCATAATTCACCATAATATGATACCATTTTTTAAAGAAGGGGTATATTTTAGTCCTCTTTGTACATGTCAACAACCTGTACTTTGACCTTTTGACATTAATTATACGTTTTACCTACTATTGCTAACCTACTGCTTATATATTACTAATCATTTTGCAAACACTGACTAATAGCCTTAATATTGGGCCAGTAACAGAATTGATCTTGTGCTTGTGTGCCCAACTTACTTGGAATCAATACTTTTTTTATAACTATTCTGAAAATGAGAGCGAGTTTAGTTGAGAGTAAGAATCATTGCTCATTTTTTTCCACATTGGCTCTAGATAAACCCTCCATAATTGGTGTTTATCAAATTAGAAATACTTCTCAATTACTCTTACTAATACATTTACTGATTCTTATTTGCCATGATGTTGGAGCCACATATAAGTTTATATTTAATGAATCACCAGATAGATTATATCCTATTAGAAATTCTTCTTCTTTATTCATTTAATTCAGTTTCTTAAGCCCCAGGATTACCTAATTTGACCTTATATTCACTTCTATTATTGTACTTTACAATATTTCCAGTGTATTGGATGCATATTATTGAATATATGAAGAAAAATAGTCTCACTTTCCTATTATCTTTTCTGAGATTTTGTATAACCCCTATATACACTGTAGTCTTGTACACAGTCTTTTGCACTCAAGATTCTGGTCACCTTACTGGAAAACAAATACTCCTCTGCCTGTAATTCCAGCCTTCAGGAAGGGGCAAGCCAGTGACCTCTCTGACTTGTAGGCACAAGAATAAGCCCTGAAATCTCCTGTTCCCTTGGCAAACACTACTTCTTTCTTGGCCAAACGAAAGTGAACAAAGTAAACACAGAAGAAGGTGAATAATTCTTTTGATTCCTCATACGCATTTTTGCACCTGCATTTCAAAACTTCATGGTTTATGGAGATGACAAAAACAATGCTGTTTATGATCTAGTCATGAAAATACATTTGTAAGTTTTACCAAGAACTTTTATCCAAACATTTCAGCAATTCAGATGGTCTCTGTTTACTGTATAAATACAGAGATTTCTTTTGGAAGACAAAACTTTTTTAGCGAATAACACTATTGTCTATGATCTGCAAAGCGTACGCTTAGGTACAAAGACGCATGACAAAGTGCCTGCCCTCTAAGACCTTAAACTTATTTAGATATTTGCATGATTAAATATATATAGAGATAAACATGATCAAAATGAAAGAGAAAGGCAAAATGTGTCTGCAGCTAGAGATGAAGGAACTTGCCTATAAATCAGAACAGTATGAAGCTGGCACTAACTGGAGAGCACACACTGTGCATTCAGTCGGTGCTCATGATATTCTTGTGAGTCCTGGGAGCACCTGCCTCTCACTTGGCCCTCCAGGCCACATGATTCTCATGAGAAGGAAGTGGTCTAAAAATGGATGTAATTGTGCATAGTGCAATACACAGATGCAGAAAGACAATGTGACTCGGGACCACCTCAGCATCACATTCCCTTGAATTCTATTAACGTTTATAATTTTGATAGTTTCAAAAGAGCTTCTTTTGTGTGTTCTCAGATTTGTATGATCCTCTTTGTCATAGGACTATTAGTAACAGGACAATCCCTTTCATCTCCAAGAGAAATAGATTCTAGTGTTCTATGGCACCGTAGGATGACTATAGTTAAGAGTAATATGTTAAACAGTTTCAGATATCTAGAAGGAGGCTATGTGAATGTTCCCAGCATAAAGAAATGATAATGTTTGAGATGATGGACATGCTAATTACTCTGATCTGATACATTTGATACATTATATGTATCAAAACATCACTATGTACCCCATGAATACGTACAATTATTATTTGTCAATTTAAAAAAAGGGGAAATAATCTCTTCTGACAAATAGAGTCCCAAATGTTGGCCACAGAAGAAAGGAGAGGGAAATAAGGAAGACATAACTTTGCCCGATATAAGAAATATCCATTTTCAAAGAAGCTGATTATGGTGATGGGCTATGCAAGGCAGTGAGAGTTAGCACGACCTAAATTATGTCCACAGCTTCTAGAAATCCCCACATTGTCTTCTTCATAAGAAGAACCACTCAATGAAAAGTAACTTAATTCATTTAGAAACCAAAGAAAAGCGAATTTTAAACACACTGACAACTGTTCTTTTTTAAAACAGAAAATGCTAAAAATGTGAAATTCCCCAGCATTGTACTACTTCTTGTGATGTTTCTGTAAGTGTAAAATAATATGCACTAATGGTCACAACCCACTCTAAAAGCTGGTCAAATGCAGCAGCTTGTAGTTAAGATGTAAAGCTTTACGAAACAGGTAGCGATTATTGGTTTAATAAATACTGGCTACATATTTGTCCACATACTAAAGACATTACTACTTCTAAAATTTTAAGCTTTATGTAAAAGTTAACTTTCACTTTCTCAGGGCAGCTTTTTGTGATTAAACTACAAAAGTTAGATATTCCTTCTCATTTGCATGCACAGATGTTTATTTCCTTCAGAGTATATTTTCATAAGTTATCATGATTTATTTGTTTATTGATATAACATGGTTTATTGTCATCTTCACTGGTCTGTCTGCTTCATGAAGATAAGTCACATGTCTAGCTCGTTCCCATTGTAATACCAGCAGGGTTAAAAACTCAAAGAATATCTGCTGAATTTCTTGCAGCATCTTGGTTCTATGAATAAATCCTTTGCTCTATCTCTTGCTGAAAATAATGATGACAAGTTTTTGGTCATTTTATGCACTAAATAAAATGGTTAAGCTTCTAGCACTTGGCTTAAACTAATAAGATGAAAGAACAAGGACGTAATGTAATTAGCTTAAGATAAATGGAAAATATTGCACATTTTATCGTCAAGATAACTTTTAGAGATATTCGTTTTTGCTATTGACTGCCACTGCATTAGTGCTTGTAATCTGCTTAGTGCATTAGCACTAAATACTATTGATTCGCTCAGACCAATTTAATCTTTGCATTTTCCCCATTTCCTGAGCATGACTTCACCTATAGTTTAGTTAGTAGACTGATTGCTAGATGTAAGTGTTAATAGGAAATTTTAAATTTGAAACGTCATTAGAAAATTTAATATCATACAGATTTACACTTTTCTGGTACATGGACACAAATTCCAGCTAATCACGAATACCCTATGTACCTTGAGATGACAACTCAGCAAACTTAATTTTGATTAAATCAGCTCTAGAAAAGAATGCTCTACAAATCAAAACTGACCTTAATTCATCTCTTTCACCTGGGGCACAATTTGAAGTTTAATCTACCATTTTAATGTCCTCTGATTGATGAACATTTTGGTGATTTACCCAAATAAGACAACTGAAGTCAGCCTTTAGTCTGAATTCACAATGTATGTTTTTTGTTTTGTAGTTATATCATTCAACCACTTTCCCCAACTTGTGAACATTAAGAATGATTAAAACAAGCCTTAATTCTACATGAGCATGCAAATGTTAAACATTTTTCTTTCCTCTTGTTGAGAGATTGGAGAATATTTTTGAAGTATCTATGGGTAGCCACACTTCATCTGCTCCAACGTTAGCCTAGGTCTGGGGTGAAGTGCAGTAAACTGCTTCCTAAGGCAGAGTGAGGCTTTTAGACTAGGAAGTCAACACAGTTCAGCGGGTAATTCATTTGCAAATGAACCTGCCTGGAACATTTTAGTTAGAAAAAATATATAATTAGCAGACTGGAATGTATCCAGGATCCTAGAATTGCTTACCACAGTCACTATTTTGAAAAAAAAAAAAAATCAAGGCAGTTTTAATGACTTCAGGAGTATCTGAGCCCTTGGTTTCATTTCCCTGATAAGGAGCACTTCACAGCCCTCCCTGGACGCTGGAAATGTGACTTACAGCACATATCTGGGCACTGAGTCATTCTGGACTCCGTGTACCCACTCAATTAGTATCTGTGCCAATCCATGAATAAGCAATGGCAGGGATTCCTGGTGGGTCTTTTATCCAAATTCTGACAGGTCCCCATTTTTCTTACTAGAGTGAGGAGATAATGCAGGGTGGGATGCCGCTGATAAGACAGAAGTCTGAAGTAAGGGTGCAACACCCAAAATGTTAAATAGCGCTCTGAGCAAAAAATCCATTATTACACAAGGGGATTCATATCCTTATCAAAATGCAGGATCCCACATGCTTCCAGAAATCCCTGATCACGTAGTATGGCAAGGAAAATACCACGTATCAGAGCTGTGGCTCCAAAGTTTTATTAGCATTTGTACTTTTCAAAAAATCAACTTAAAGATGTATTTCTTTTTGCATGAACTCCTTATTCTTTGCTGTAACAATTTTACCAAATGAATCTCCATGTAGAAATCAACTACATAAATAAAACACAAGTCATACCACCTGCTTTGAAAGACATTAAGAAGAATGAAGAATTAATTTAAAACGCATGTGGCATAGCTAACTCTTAATTACCCACCCAAGTAGGAGACAATATCGATCTCATCATGAATCAATATAATGCACAGGTAAAGCCCACCTAAATTTTTGATGACAGTTTCAGCATTAACTGCATTCCTTTGCTGTTAGCTTATAAAAACATCACGCCTCTTTGCTTTTTCATCTTTCCTGGGGTGGGGGGACCTGTGAATGAGCCACATAATGGTTTAAAGAGGGGTTAGCAGGAGGAAGGGGAAAAGGCAAAAGAAATTCGTGGCTCATTCTGTAATATGTTTTCTAACACCCCTGGGGTGTGCCCAGTGATCTCAGAGAGAGTTACAAAATTCTGGAAAGAAATTAATTTTAAATTTCTTTTAAGAAAATAATGCAATTTGCCACTTTGCATGGAATGGGTAGCATGGAGAATTCAAATAATGAAACTAGAAAGCGGCGACTCCCCAAGCCTAAGGAGAGAATAGTTTAGAGAAGAAAAAGGAATCAAATGCGAAATTAATAAATTTCTACTTAGAATTTTTTTTAAAAAGTATAATGAATCCTTATACCAAAAGGATTTTCTTTCTTGAAAGATTTTGCTTTGGTAGTTATTACATTTGGCATATGGCCAAGATATTTAGTGTTTAGGTTTGGAGGACTGTCTAATATTAAGAATGAAGAATCCTGAACAGCATTTTTCATATGGGATAACATTCTCTCATTTCTGTGCACAGGAAGTAAAAAACTCTATAATCTGACTTCACATTTTTCATCCCTAATACTAAATACATTCTCTGGAGAGTGCTAGATTGTTTAACTAAGGCATGCCAAACCGGCATAATTACATGGATGTTATTTGTAACATTGACTCCACATTCACAGTTCAGCTGGTGTGGGAGATTACAGATATGTGGCCTATAAAAGTTATAAATCTTTGTTTATTTTATTAAATATTACGAGACATGCCCTGAGGAGGACAGATCAATAATGGTCCTTGTGGTTTCCTGATGGAAGGCTGCAATTATTTTCTTCCATTACAACTTAAATGTAACTCAATTTTACTCATCTATCATCTTTATAATCGTAATAAAGAAACATCAGTGTATGTTTATTTTTCTGCCTATTCCTATTATGCCTTGTTTGCATCTTGTTTTGGTTTTTGTCCTCATTTAAAATTGTTCTAATCACTTTGCTTTCTTCCTTTGATGGCTCTGAGTGGTGACCCTTTAACTTTGGCACTCTGAAACGGAGATGGAAAATTACTACCTTAAGTTTCCTTTATTTTGGGAAGCAGTTGGCTACTCTTTGAATTGGAGTATAAATAATATTTTAAAACAAGGAAGCTTAGTAAAAACAACCTATGAAGCTGAATTTTTCTAAATCTGTATTATCTACAAATTCTTGAATGTATAAAAGTAGGACTTAAAGTACATAAGTATAAAATCTTATAATGTCACGGTGAGTTAGAATTGAAAGTCAGGGAAGGGAGAAATTATACCTTCTAGCTTGACCATAGTACAATTTTGATTCAATTGTCTTTCTCTGCACCCCCAGTACCCACACCCCCTCGAACCACCACTACTTCTCACCTATTTTTTTTGCGGGGGGCAGGGACTATTAAATCTTAAGAAAGACTTACAGAAATTAAGCATATGGAGGTGAGTCACTCATAACAGGTGGGGAGGGAAGCGAAAGACCCTTATAAGCAATAGAACCAGAATGTGCCTCTGCCAGGAAGGAATCCAATCATTTGAATTTGCCTTTCTTTACACAAATGTTCCTCACAATAATAGCTATTTATTTGTGCCAAGGACTAAGCTGGGACCTTTTACAGACATTATTGCCTCTGTCTACACAATTGTCCTGCACAGAGGATGATGGGTTCGGAGTTTAAATAATGCTCTCATGGTCATTCAGGTAGGAAATGGCAAGGTTGCGATTTGAACCTACACCTCTGACTTCAGTCTCCTTCCATTAGGCCATACCGTCTCCCAAAGAGCTAAATTTATGGTCATATTATTATGCCAGGTAATTTATACCCATTATGCCAAATTTTCACAAAGCCCTGTGAAGTAGGTATTGTTATTGCACGTTACAAAGGAGACCTGGGCTCTAAGAAGTCCAGTAATGTGGCAGAGGTCACACGGCCCGTACGCAGTGAACCAGGACTACATCCAGGCTGTGTGGCTCCCAATGTCATGCTTTTTTCCCCTTCGGTTGATCCATCATTGGTCATTAAGGTGACCAAGATGTTGGTGAAAATATTTGCTACAAGTCTTTTACATGCTTTCATATAGAGCAAAATTTTCATAATAGGACTGCAAGGAGAACAGCGTCATGTGTTCATTGTATTTCCTGAAAGGTGAGAGCTACTTCAGGAACCCCTTCTAATTTCAGCTTTGACTAAAAATCTTTCAGAAATGTACTAATCCACTTCTATTAGTTAATGTACTATTACTTAGGGAACAGAATCTTTGCTGCTTTCTGGTTTTAAAAAAAAATCCCTTACTCAATATTGAGTCTCATTTGTAGGAGATTGGGCCAATGTGTATTGATTCTAGTTTTTTCCCTAAAATTTCAAGTTAATAAACCCCTTAGATGAGACTAGTAGAGATTCCAGTTAATTTTAAGCAAATGAACTGAGTTTTTAACACTGTTTATTTCCAAATAGAAGATGAGGGGTTTTTTTCCCCCTAAATTTGGGTCTTTACAAAGTCGCCATATTATGGGCCACTTTCTCAATTACTTTATTTTGAATAATAATGTGCTGTTTAAGGAATATGCATTAGCCTAAAACAACTTCAATCAATACTAATTTAGGAAGCTTATAGAGTTTGACTGATGAATGAGTAAAAAAAGCAGCAAAGATATTTAAGACAGATTTAGTAATTATTTGTGGGTGTGTAATCTCATAGTTCTCAGTGTTAGAAGTCACTATAAACAAATCCTTTCAGAATCACTTTCAAAAGTAACATAAAAATGGTTATATTGTGAAGATCAAGAATATATTCTTATAGAACAACTGATATAATCAACAACACTGGTATTCCATGAATGGGTACCTGTGGCTTGGGATAAGTTTCCAGAAACAGCATCATGTTCTGAAGCACAAATAACTTACAGGTAAAGATGATGTACTCTCAGAATGATCAGATGGCTCAAAAGAGGGCTTTTATGATGTCTTCAGTATGAGAATATGCACATGAAGAGTTTGCATAGATGCATGAAATGTGAGAATTGGAAAAGCAACACAATATGTGATCTTAAATAAGCAAGTCAGGCTTGATACACCTGCTGGACCCCTAGAATGTAAAAGGCCCTTTCCTGGCACTTTCATTGTCTGCTCCTGTGACAGAAACAATTTTTGCACTTGGCAGGGACCTCAAGGAGGGCCAGAAAACCCTTCTTGTGGCAATGCTTATACAATGATAACTGGGCAGAAGCGTAAATGGAAAGTTACTGCTGCAGCTTTCTTAACACATTGACTGCCACAATTCCTTGGGGCCATGGTGTTTTATTAAGAAAATAGAATAAAAACTTTGAAAACAAAACGATCCTTTCAAATTTAATGAAAAATTTGTTATTTTTTTATTGTTTTCTGTGCATTAGTTATAGGCAACCTGAAAAATAGTTCTCGCAGCCTCCCAAAGTGAAGAGATGTGAGTTATATATGCTTCATGAGGCCCCGGGCTCAAAACTAGCGTGAGTTAAATACAACTCACATGGCAGTGAATGTGTTAACCTTGCCCACAGAACACGCAGAGTCCCTCTGTAAACATATTAGAGAAGTTAAAAACAAAACTATAATATATCTGTCTATTCACCAAAGTTTATGTCAAACTAAAAACTCAGTTCCAAGAAATTACTAGTAGGGTCATCTGATTTCTTGCCAAGTAAATTTGCCAAGCCAAAATGGAGTTATTGCTTAGAGTCTTTCTAAACAGGTTTGATCTTGTAAATCATTTTTTGTGTGATGAATGGCTCTAGGTGCCTTCATTTTAAGTCAGGCAGATGGGAGGCGGGAAGAGGGGATGGGTATATACACACCTAATAGGTACAGTGCGTACCTTCTGGGGGATGGATGTCCTTGAATCTCTGACTTGGGTGGGGCAAAGGCAGTATGTGTAACCTAAACATTTGTATCCCCGTAATATGCTGAAATAAAAAATAATTAAAAATAAGATAAAAAGGGGAAATGATTATATGCTGATTATTGGAATGATCTGAGGTCTTTCTGCGGACTGGGTATATGAAAACAGATAATGTGTGTAGTCTCAATCTCCAAAGAATTTTGATCTTTAGTAACCAGAGAAGATAAACAGGCAAATAAATAGGGGAGGTTTGAAAGTATTTGTCTTTATGGAATTTGGCCGGTGCAAAAGTTGGCTTCCCTTGTAAGAAGGCTATTTTGGCAAGTTCCACCTTGTTTCCCACAAGAATTTTTGTGATGGGAGTGATAATGGTTTCAGGTGTGGCTAGTGCATTTTGGGCATTTTTCCTGGGCGATAAAACTGACCTGAATTTCACTGGATAATCCCGCCTCCTTGTTTCCCTTGGAACACTAAAAAGAGTCAAATGGGTAGGATAAAGTTCAAATGTGTTTTCAGAATTTCTAGAATTGAGAAGTAGTTTTACATGAGGGGGTGGGAGGACTGAAATGAATAAAATTTAAAAATGAGATGAAGCATCAATATACCTTCATAAAGTATCTTTTTAATTTTTAACAGAACAAGATTTAAATAGCAAAGTCATGTGCTCTAGAAGCCCTGGAGGAACTCCTAATAGATCCCTTTTAAACTTGTGTTTCTGAGGCAACTTATTGGATGCAGGAAAAGTATTTCCCTGTAATGCTATTAATATTACACTTTCATTTCCAAATCCAGGTTTCTGAAAATTGTTTTGTTTCCTTTGATTCTTCTGTATTTTCTAGTGAAGAAAAGGGGCAGCCTCATGAGGAATTCCATTACTGCTTACAGAGTTTGCAATGTATGCAGGGGGAAATTAGTCTTGGTTGGGATACATGTGCATGGATGTGATGTACATTGATAGACTTTGGAGGGGAGAGGAGGGAATTTTGTCTTTAGTTCACTAAAAGATGAAATGACTTTCATGGAGGTCTTTTTCTAGCTTCATGAAAAAGTTAACTACAGTTTCCATCTCGGGAAGTCTCCCAGATGTTTCAGCAAAAGTCAACCAAACGTTTCTGAATTCATATGCCCTTGGTACTCCTCAGAAAATTACATACTTTCTCTTATCAAGGACATATTTAATGTTCTTCCTGCTTGCAATTATAACCTTTATTTCTTAGATAGAAAATTGCTAACATAAGTGAGACATACCTTTGCAAAGTCAAACTGTCTTTAAAAAGCTATACTATTTGTTCATTCAATTATGATCCTAGCCAGGTCTATATGTCCAAATCTGGGTCCAATAAACTCTCAGTTTGGTGCTCTTCCTCGGGCACCAAGTGATCAAATGACTAGCAGGACAAATCCTCTACCAGTATAGCTGATAGCTTTTACTCTATTTAAATCAAAACACCAAGAATATCCCTACACCTCCTGTGAAAATATCATTTCATATAAGTACAAACAATCATCAATCAAAAATATTTATGTCTATAAACGTCAAATATCAACCAGGTAAAGTATCAAACTAGAACTTGGTAGACACATGTTTGTGCAAGAAGGAAGGCCATGATTAAACTCAAGATCCAGAGGAAGGATTTGGGAGCAAACATTTCCTTTCTACTTTTCCAGGTTATTTAGAGAAGCATATTAGCTCATTTAAAAATGTTTTATTTACCAACATTTCAGAAGAGTTTTTTTAGTTAAGTCTCTTTATGTAGTGTCAAGAATTTAGATTAATCATTCATGTATCAGTGAAAGAACAGGGTTTCACAAGGAAAATTCTTTAAAACCTACAAATTAACTTGAGCGTCTCCTAAATGTTGCAAAGACTACATACATCTCAATTATTGTTTCATATAAGATTTGCTGTTGTATTAAAATCTGTACATATCTGATCCGAACTACTAAAGCTTGTATGAGAAATAACTTTAATAATCTGAAGCGTTGCAATCATGCAAATCCAAATCGTAAAAATATTTTTTTTCTTTAGTTACCACATTCAGCTTTTAAGGATTTTAGTTGTACATGAAGATTCCATTTCCAAATTTTCTTGGACAGAATCTGCAAATATTTTGGATAAAAACCATTTATCAAGCATAAAAAAGCCCTTGATCTTCTTTTCTAGACTGATACTTATTCTGATTTATACCTCTTAATTCGTAAGGGAGGAACCTATGCGACTTACCCTATTAAAACAGTGCTCATGATGGGGTCCATAAAAATGCTGGAGACATCTCACGTTGTTTTTGTTGACAATCTTGTTGAAGAAGTCATTGACATATTTGATGGGGAAGGCACAGACGGCTGATCGATTCATCGGCTCAGCAGAATCCGGCTTGCTTTGTGCGAACACCCCGAAGAGAATGTCATCATTCAAACTGGCTCCTATTTGCTTAGCAAGCTGGGCCCCAGGCTTACTGACATATGCAGCTTGGAGGATATTAAACACTTCCTCCCTTGTGGATCTCTTTCTTCTCTTCTCAGTGAGGATGCACTCCAGAGGCATTTCCATGTAGGAATGCAACCCAGAGTCCACGGAACAGAACCTGATTATTCTGGTGTGAAAAGTCTGGGCATCAAGAGTTTCCCTTTGGACTGTCAAAAAGTAAATAAAATGGTTGCTTTCAAAGGCATGGACGTACTTAATGGGGTAAGAATCTCGGAACTCAGGTAAAACATCAATATAGGACTGGTCTGTCAAAAACTTAAAACCATCTTGCGTTTCCTTTAGCCTTCTCACTGATATCGAATGCAATGGATGATCTGGAAAATAAGAAGAATTTATGGTATTGCCCACAAAGAAGTTGATGAACCGGTCCTTCACAGACAGGAGGACTTTGGCTCCCAGGGCACTCACCACGCAGTCGGGACACTGGCTGGGCTCTTCGTCTGCCTGGGGGGAGAACATGCAATGAACCTCTGACTGTATGTCAGCAGGGTTATCGGGTGGAAGGACGTGCCGCTGGCAGGCCCCTCTGTTGACGCTGCCACAGCTAATGAGCTGGTCATCGTAGTACGTGTCGACAAGCAGAGCCATGTTGATGTTATCTTTCCAAATGCCATCTGAGAAGTTGGCACTGTTGCTGCAGTTCTGACATGGGAAACAATCTGGGTGTTCCAGCACGGGCCCAGTCTTATACTCTGCAACCTTCTGAAGGTCTTTGTCATTTAAAACATAAATGTAGTTAGTGGCTCCGAGGTAAATGTGATGCTCATGTAGGACGACATTCTGAATGGGTGTTTCCGTGGTGAAGTTGGGAAGCTGATACTTCATGTTCACATTCATCTCGGACTTCACCAGCGCCTCTTGACACTCCCCGTCGCTCCCCTGAACCAAGGTAAACAGGAGCGCAAGAATGCCAGGTGCAAGCACAGCGGAGGCCTTCATTGTGAGAAGTTTATCTGCCAAAACATGTTCAAGGCGAGAGCAGTTCAGTTGTCGTTAGAAACAGACAAGAACAACTGAAAGAACTCTACCAGTTAAAGTATTAGAAAATAAAGCCTCCTAACTGAAATTTTTACATAGAATGAAAACAAAAAACTCTAGCGAGTTTCACATAAAGATGCATTGTGCAGTTGGACATGACTTCACATAGTTTAATTTTAGAACTCAAGCCATGAACGAGTAATTTTAGAGAATCATTATGAGATGCAACAGTGTTCTGCATTAAGGTCGACACAGCGACTGAGTTGGACTCATTCAGCGATGAAATAGGAAATACAGCAAATTTCTTTCTTAACCCCTTGCTGGTTGTTTGATGTGGTTTAATATCTGTGGTTAGTGACTAGGCAGATATTTAAACTTTCTCAGTTAGTCAAGTAGAGGAACTGTGGTTCAGATTCATTTATTCTAGAAATCACAGCAGGCATTGTTTCCTTGGGAGCATGAAGAATTACTAGGCTAAATTTAGCTTCCTTTTGGAAGAAAACAATCATAAATTCTAGAAGCAATATGATCACATGCTGTTTATAGGATTTTGTGTGCAGAGGAAAGGTATGGTTATAATTTGGCTATAGTTAACCTATTGTTTCAGACAGACAAATGCTCAGCGTAAGATCACTGGGAACCTAAAAACAGCAGGCTGAAAACGTATAAAATAAAATATAATCTTCAGAACTGAAGTCATAGAACTACTTCTCAGGGAAAACAACATATTGTTCATTACCAAGTCAAAAAGCTATTTAGTAGAAAGAACATTATTTTAACATTCCATTGTATGCACATGGACAATATTTCTACTAGGAAGCATGAGTGAACTTGTTATTCAGTTTTTAAAAACTTAAGATGCACAAGTTATGAACACTGTGAGTCCTACTTATAATAGCTACAGGCCAGGTAGTGGGTTAGAAAGGAGAGGCCTTAGAATGAATAGAAACTAAAGCTATTACTTGTTTTTAATAAAAAGCATAATTCTGACAGGACAAAGAGAGCCTCTAAATATATTAGGCATTATAACTATGCCAAAGACTAACCCTGGGTCTACAAAAACCACAAGAGAATTCACTCAGCACCTAGTGTGTGCAGGGCTCTGTGCTTGCACTATGGACAATGTGGCATGGCCTCCGCCCTTCAGTGAAGCTGCGATGTGTAAGCAATAGCACACATATGTCGGTAACTATGATACTGCACGTGGCATCACAATACCTTGCACAGTGCAAACCAAAAGCTACAAGCATCAAAGGAGAAAGACACGGCCTGTACTCAGGATTATTATGATTATGAGAAATAGGGACAAGGTCATTATGTTGTGAGGCCCAGGAGAAAAAAGGCAAGGTCTATTTGGTTCATTATTCTATCCCACATACCTGGTACAGTGCCTGAAACACAGTTGGTATCAAACAAATATATATTGAATAAAGAGTGAATAAAAGTTAAGCAAAAAGTTCAAAGTCATATGATAGTTAAGTGTAGTAGCCATTACTTGAATCCAAATCTTTTTGAATCAAAATCAAAGATAATTTTACTCTACTAAGTTTCTAAGAATTAAGAACTGTATTTCATAGGTAATAAAAAATCAGGGGAGGTTTTTTTTGTTTTGTTTTTATTTTGAGGCAGAGTCTAACTCTGTTGCCGGGCTAGAGTGCCTTGGCATCAGCCTAGCTCACAGCAACCTTAAACTCCTGGGCTCAAGCAATCCTCCTGCCTCAGCCTTCCAAGTAGCTGGGACTACAGGCATGCGCCGCCATGCCCAGCTAATCAGGGTAGGGTTTTGAGCTGGAGAGTGATATAAACAAGATTTTACTCTAGAAGACTGATCTCCTAGAGGCAAGGTGGCTTAGAGCAGAGAGAACCTGGCATTGGGAAGACCAGGTGACAGGCCATTATTATATCCCATAATGAGGTAATAAAGGCCAGAACCAAGATAATGGTCCCAAGAATAGAAGAGAAGTGATGAATGAGAGACATATTTGAATAAGTAAGATTTAATACCTTAATGGGTAGAGTACAAAAAAGAAGGCAAAGATGATTAACAGTCATCTGGAAAAAGTGAGACAAGTTATAAAACTAGGGTAGATAGCAGTAGGATGTTAGGCTGATGATAACAGAATATGGTAAGTTGGTTTTAAACATGTTGAGTTTGATATGCTGGTGGGAAATGAGTGCATGTTCTACTACGGGGATGACTAGTAGGTTTTACATCATTCACCAGGAAGTAGGTACCTGGAATAAGTGAAAAATGAAAATTCTGATCAGACAGAGCATTTGTGCCAAGGAATAGAGGTAGAAAATGAGAAGGATTCTAAGAAGCCTGCCCTTACTGGGAAAGTGCCACGAGCAGTCCTGGGTGAAACAATGTCCGTCTTGGGTTAGACAGTGGCATGTGGAAGCACGAGTGTCAGGTACCTGTCACTGCTGCACTAGAAGGAGTAAAAATTCAGAATTTGATTGGCAGAGTAAATGGGACTCTATCTGGACTAGAAATAAACTTTGTATGTCATCTGCATAGAGGTGATGGTTAAAACCGAGAATGACTAGATGAAAGAAGAGAAGGTAACTGAACTGAATCTTAGGGAATACCCACAATGGAGAAATCAGTGAAGGGGTCAAAGAAGGTTGAGCTCAGTGAGGCATCAAGATAGCCAATCTTGCACTGTGTCACAGAAGCCAAGGGAGGGTCTCAAGAAGAAGGACTTCTTATTCCGGGTACTTATTTCAGGTCCATGTGGAATCTCTTTGTTGACCTTCAAGAGACTAGTTTCAATAGTGGTGTTGGATATTAAATTGTTAAGGAATGTATGGTGAAGACGTGGAATGTCTGTCAAAGGAAGGACAAGTAGATACAATGACGGGGTCAAGAGGAGTTTATTCCTGAATTGTGGGAAAGACATATATGCTTATTTGTAGGACTTCCTTTTCTTCTACTCAAATTTATTGGGTGTATACAATGATGTAGTGCCCTTTCCTGGGAAGCTCATAGTCACTTGGTAAAGGTCATGGGGTAACAGACAATTATGGGAATGCAGAGGAAGGGAGACCAGCTAGCCTGGAGATGATACTGGAGCTGAGTCTTGAAGGAGGATGAAGAATTCCAAAGGAGCAAAAAGAGGCATTCCCAAGAATCCTGGAACAAGAGCGAGGTCACTCTTTCTAAGACAGCAAGAGAAGGTGAGAAGTCAGATGAAGATATAGGAATACTGAAGGAATTCAGGGCATATGTCCTCAGTGCTTTAAAAATAAATTAGGGTACATGGTCATCTACTCAAAGTGATGGACACAGAGGAGGGTCCAGGGACTTCTGGGTGGAGGAAGAGGTTTAGGATAGCTACAGCAGGGCATGCAAAGTGAGGTCAGCAAGAAATGAATGAACAGATTGCTTACTAACTCCATGTGGCTCCTTTACAACACAATTCGTTGTGACTTCCTCTTCACCTTCATGAAAGATGGAAGAAACACAGAGCAGAAAGTCAAGAACACAATGATTTTCAGAGTCCAAATGAAGGCATCTGATTGGGGATACAGGCTTTGAAGGAATAAGCAAAGCTAGAAAGCTGCAGTTGGACCAGACAGCAAGACAAAGGATTGGAAGAGTTATAAACCGTATGATAATAAAGATAACAATAACATGGATTGAGTGCTTACCATGTGCCAGGCATTCTGCTAAACCCTTTGATTTACTCTTCATCAATACCCTGTGAAGAAGGAAGTATTAGTATCCTCCTCTTCTAGATAGTAAACTTGCCAAAAGTCACACAGTTAGAACTGGGATTCAATTCCACGTCTGGCTGAAAGGAACCCATAGATGCTCTTAAATACTTCTCTGTACTGAAGCAGCTTCCCGAGCTACCAGGGAGGGCATGTCAGAACTGAAGTTGGACAATCAGACCTCTGATTCTGTCTGGCTCTTTCCCTCTCTAGCTATGTGACTTCAGGCAATTCATCTACCTCTGAGTCCCAGGGTCTGATATCCTCACATGACTGAAGGATCAAAAAGAGATCTCATCTCTGAAAGCACTTTCACTGATATACAGTGTATATAAATGTAGAAAGTTGTACTTTCTATTTTTATATATAATTCTCATTGTTTTGCAATGTACTAGAAAATTTCTCTTGCTGGTAGAAGGAATGACAAGGAATGGAAGAAAAGGATTAGGGACAAATTGCTCTATTAGACTACAAATACAAACCGCAAACCACACTGCAAATACCTACCTAAACCTTCTAGAACGTATTATGAAAAAAAGAATTAAAAGCACTTCTCCATGTTATGGTTTCAGTGTATCTTCCAAAATTGGGAACATGAGCCTAATAAATAATTTATTACCATATTTTCTGTAAGGAAAATCATACAAGAAAGAAAATAAATGAACCATTACTGCCAAACGGGGGAAAATGGCATTAAAATCAATTTGCATCTTAGATGGTGCACATTAATGCAGTTTAAAGGGTGAGTGACATTTTTTTTCTTCTAGGCTTTTGAAGGAGCCTTCGCAATGATTTTTTAAAAATCTGAGGTATTATATTACATTATGTTTTTAAAATAAGGTTCATATCTTAAGGTTGGTACATAAGTCACGCAATGTACTAAACCTCAATGAACCAGAATCCAAGAAAATGTACAAATGTAGAAATGGGCTTTTTGTTTTCTCATCTGATAAGATAGAAAATCAGTAGGGAAGGAGGATATGTTTTCTATTTAAGAAAAAACCCTTGCAGAACACACGTTGGAGTTAGTACCCTAGTCTCCTACACCTTTTTTTATATTCTCTGATAGCATATGGTGATGCCATTTTTCAAACTGAGAAACCAAAGAAAGGTTAAATTTATTTTTTAATTAAAGAAAAAATGAGACTAGGGCCCATTGTGAACAACAGGATTTTTAATTAAAATGTGGGTTTCTGGATAATGAGAAAATTTAATCACCTAAAACACCCATTGCCTTGATCATTCCAATTGATAAAATCCTTTCCCCATTACCAAAAGTGTGTGTTGGTCAGACTAGATCTTTTCCAGGAAATGTTTTGTGTCCTTCCTAAGGAATGAAGGGAGACCTGTTAGCGAAGTATTTATTGCTGAGCTGTACACTTTGATGATATTGCCAGTTAACTAAGTGACAGCTGAGTGGCCAAGTGCATAGGCTCTGGAGTCAGACTGTAGGGTTTGAATCCATTCACTGTCTACGTGACCTTGGGCAAATAACTTTGAGCCTCTATTTTCTCATCTAAAATATGGGTGTGAGTATAGTACCTCCTCATGTGTTGTGAGAGTTATTCTAAGGATTCAATGAGTTAATGCATGTAAACCACTAATAACAATGACTATCACACAGTAGGTCAATAAGTGTTCACTATTGTTTTGTTCATGCCCTCAACAAACAATTATGAACATCAACTATGTGTCAGATACTGTCAGATACTGTGCAGAGTGCTGAAGACACAAAGATGAATAAAATACTTTCCAAATGTCAGTGAGATAGACCAGCAAGGGACATAGACCACAATTGAAACTCAATGTGGAAAGGCCTATAGAGGCCTTTAAAGGAGAGCTTAACCAGGGTTTAGGGGAGTCAGGTGGGTTTAGGGGAGTCAGGTGGGCTTACCAATCAATCAATCATGGTCCTTTCCTCATTATGCACTCACAGTTCTAAGCTGAAGCACTGGAGAGAACATAGTTGTGGCAGTGCAGCTAATTATTTGTATGACCCAAAGCAAGTCACCCGACTCCTTTGCCTCAACTCTTACTTATTCGTAAAATGACAGTGTTGAGCCAGTTGTACGCTGGAGCCTTCTGCTACTGGCTCACGACAGCCTACTGCGTGCATCTCTTCCCAACCCACGTTTCAGTGACCTTATCTTAGTAGCCTGAAATCAGCCATGGTGGGAGGAGTATTTACACCACAGAAATGGGCAAACACTACAAATCAGGACTTATTTTCTCCCCTGGATGATTTACCAGCATACTCCTGAGCTGAACTAATGAACTCCAAAGTAGTTTCCAACTCTAATAACGCTGAACTCTGAAATTGTTTTTCTATAATTACACTTTACTCCAATGCCATTGACTTGGCATATATTACTTTCACTTCCCTGTCTATATAACTTGCCAGATCTGGCTGTGAGAGCAATTTTAATATTTATATTGGTAGTAACTCCAGAAATACTTTCACTTTTCATATGTTTCTGTCTTGATACATTTAATCCTGTGATGTGCCTGGATCAGGCTTTCAATATTGAATGTCTTTTTATCGTTTCTGTTGTTTTTGCTTTCTGAAATAGTGCTAGCCATTTAACCAACTTTGACTTCTTTACTAAAAGGAACATGTAAGGATGATTCAACCAGACTAATTCATTCTCTTAAAATGTTGTGCACATATCAGGTGAAAGTGAATCACCCATAAAACATTTATTTCTTTTCAGTTGATAGTTACGACAATCTCACTGGCAAAACATTTCCTGGGAGTGATCATCTCAGTGGCACCTTGGCCATTAAAATATTGGTATTTAGGAGCTATTTCCTTTAGAGAAGACTGCCCTTCTTATGAATATCAGCTCAGCCTAACCCTAAGACCAGCTACTTGATTCTGTTTGCCATCTGTCTACCTCTAGTTTTCTCATTAAAGTAGCTTACATTGGTCTTTCCATTCCCCAGAAATCTAGCAATACATTTAATTCTCTAAGTATTTATGCCCATCAACACTATCACTGTCCTCACTATTGTTAACATCATCAACAAAAGCCATCTGTATGTTGTATCGAGTACTGATTCCTCAGTAAAAAACGCAACAGGGGTAATGGCATACATTTTTAAGAGAGAGATTTTTCTAAACACTGACATAGGTAACTTTGCTTTCTCTAGGAATTGTTTTTCTTAGAAATCATAATTTATAACTGTGTAGATAGCACTTTATAGTTTACAAGATATGGTCAGTTACATCCTCTCTTCTAATCATGGTTATCTTATAAGGCAAGGGTCCTCAAATTTTTTAAACAGGGGGCCAGTTCACTGTCCCTCAGACCGTTGGAGGGCCGGACTATAGTTAAAAAAAAACAACTATGAACAAATTCCTATGCATACTGCACATATCTTATTTTGAAGTAAAAAAACAAAATGGGCAAAAACACCCGGTGGGCCGGATAAATGTCCTCAGCGGGCCGCATGTGGCCCGCAGGCTGTAGTTTGAGGACGCCTGTTATAAGGTAAGCATTATTCCCGTGTTTTCAGATGACAAAACTGAGGTTCAAAGAGGAGAAAATCTTATCTAAAATGTCCTAAACATGCAATACAGTTCTTCTGAGGGCATTTCTAATTGTTTTTAAATGTATGATGCTTATTTGGACTGTTTCAAATTATTTGCCTTTACTGGAAAAGATTTTTATTTAATAGGCACAGTATTTCAGTAAATACCTGTTTTTACCTGCCCAGCACCCACTGTCGTTTCTACTGGTCACTCTTTTGAAAACTCTCCCTCCCCTTTCTACTTGCACTGTCAATCATACAGCCTACCTCTCTCCCCACAGGGTGAGTGTGCAAACCAGGCTGGCCTTTCAGTGAACTCTATTCTTTTGACATGGCGCTTGGTCAGGGCTGAGCACATGATCAAAGCAATCATTCTTTTTGTGGATTTAATATGGATGCTGGGAGAGGACTTCTCTCCTTCAGAGATCACAAACACTGAAGACGATGTTAACCTGGAGTGTCTGATGGTCACCTTTGCCACTATGTGGAGAGAGCCTGCCTGAGCATGAAATGGACCCAAGGGGCAGGCGAGCCCAGACGGGGAGAGAGACACGTTCCTGATGTGATTGCTTGAGCATCTGTATCCAGCCATGCCTGAAGCCAATGGGAGCCAGTAAAATTTTTCTTTTCCTTCCTTCTTTCTTTTTTTTCACCAACAGTCTATGACTCTTTTATTCCTCACTCCTGAAAAAGTCCTGAGCAAACAATATCCAGTAGAAAATACTAGAAATCTGTGAGTTCGAACACAAAGTACATAAAAGTAACTTTATATAAAACATTCAAGTAACTGGGACATAGATGATTTCTTTATTTACTTGAATAATTACTTTAAATATTTCACTTTGCATTTGGGAACATAACTATTAGTTAAGATTTCTGAATTGGTATACTATCTTTTTCCTTTTACACAATTCTCAAATCTTCTACAATATTTACATAACACAATCCCAAGATGAAATAATGTATCTAAGTGAAGAGTCAAGATATAAAAACTGGAAAATATTTCAATACTGCTTTTAAGTATATAAAAGGGATTTATGATGATGGAAAATGGCCGAGGTCCCGTATTAAGGAAATTGCAGCCATAAAAACAGTCATGGTTAAATCTCTAGCAAGACTTGCCAGAGTGAAATCCTAAGGAAAATTCTTAGTCCTCTCTACATTTATATTATTTCCATTAACTTTAAAAGTAGGCCCATAAAAAACAAAGTTAAGGAAAGAAGATTTCAATAGGAAATTCCTGATGATATTTAAAACACTGTATTTATAAATATTCACTGTTTATGATGAGTCATATTACATTATATCATACATTAATCAAATATTTGTGAGCACCATTGCATGTCACGCATTTGACTAGATACTGAGAGTTTCTGCCCTCAAAGAGTGTAGAATCCATGGATTTGAAGACAGCAGGATAAACTCTAAAATCTAAATGTATAACTAAATTGAAAGGGGAATGGATCTGCTGGGCTCTTGAGAAAGCAAATTTTAAAACAAGCTTTGTTGCATGTTTGATTCTTATGCATAAAGATTTAACAGTTAGTGTTATGAAGGGGACTAACTTTGGAAACTGACTTGAGAAATATAAAACGATACACCTACACCATGTCAATGCCTTCTCATGTAGTCAGACACTATGACCTAGACAGTGATTTCTAATGCTGAGTTGAAGGGACAGAAGGAATCTGCAGGATTTTTCAGCCTTTGAACTGCTCTTTGGTATGATCACATTTAAATGAACCAAAACACCTGTGAGGCAATCTTAGTTTTAATGTTTGCAGACTAGTTTGCTTGACAACATGTTTTATAATATTCTTTCCAAGAGCTCGCCTTCTGGAGAGAGGTGGGGTCTAGGGAGAGAATATGGGCTTCGGTGTCAGACAGGCTTAGATGTGACATGAATCTGGCCTTTACCCTGGACATACCTCCTGACTCTGAGTGTCAGTTCCTTTTGTCCAAAACGTGGGGATAACAGTACACATCTTATGGATTGGCCATAAGCATTAAAGACAAATGATGAGAGACACTAGCATTCAGTTATGCAGCACAGCCTAGCATTCAGTAGATGTACCTAGCATGCTTATTATCTTAACCTGTGTGTTAGCCAGTTTTTGCCTTCCCTCATCAAAACGAGGAAGTTGGCACAGTCCCCTGGGTGAGGCTACTCCAAATACCTGGTGACTGTTTCATCACTTTGGTCCTCTTGTCTACAGTTTAAATAGTGTCATTTCTTATTTTCCCACCCTTTGGCCATCTTGTGGTTTTCCTCTAACCCTGTTTTAAGTTCATGAAGTCCTTCTTAAGTTGTTCTCCAAGACAGTGGCCACAGTAAGGGCCTCCCATACTAGCGAAGAAAAACAAATAGGAACCATTACTTTACCTCTTTAAAAAAGAATAAACCCATATTCCCACTGAAATTTAGCAAGTAAAGATATAGGATGCCCAATTACATTTGAATTTCAGTTATATAGTGAATGATTTTTTTTTAGTATAAGCATGTCCCATGAATGTATTTTATATAACAATCCTAGTTGTCAGCAAATGGAAAAAAATAAAGGAACAATTACCTTATTTGCTTACAAAGTAAGTAAAAAAAAAATCTTTTACTTGAAAAGATTTGAGCCGAACCTATTTATCTGTTGGGGCACAAGAGTTTTTTAAGGGTTTCTGTAGAAAATACATATTGCAAAACTGCATACCTTTTTTTTTTTTTTTTGGTTTTGCTGCTGTGTGTCTAAAATATGCTGTTTTAAAAGTGATTAGCAGCGTAACCTGTTCCTGACAGGTGGTTTTAAGTATCATGTAAAGGTATAACTATGCGGAAGAGAGTAAAGATTTTTTTTTTAACCAAAAGTTGTACTGTATGTGGCAGCCTGTCACTGACATAACATTTCTGAACAGAAAAAGTATTCCCAGATTGATTTGCATACTTTACTTATAATAAATGAGCTTATTAAAAAATTTAAATACAGGTGGCTATAGGAGAAAACAAATTAAACCTGGTATAAGAATAATTTGTATGCTATAATTAATGTTTCTAGAGGGTGCTCTGAAGACTATTTCTTGATTCTTACACAAATGTTGTTTCTTCGAAAGAGAGATAAGTGCTTTTATTCAGATTCTTATCCATTTTTGCATCTCTTCTTCTTCTGATAATCATTTTAAAATTTGAAAATCACTGAATCTTAGCATAAGAAAAGCCAATTGTGCATGTTCTAGTTGTAACATATGATTAAGACCATTGTCCAACTCTGATACAGCAAGAGTAAAGATAAAAAGAATAGAATGCTATTATATTCTCAAGCTTATCCCTCATAAGTTTATACTCTGTTAGCAAACCTCTTTGTCCTTTTAAGAATGGTTGAAAGTACTCAACTTCTGGGAAAGAAGAATAAATGGACATTTGTTTTACTATTGTGCATACTGTAAAAAAATACTGTTCAGAAAATACATTAAACTGTCAGAGCCCTGACTGATGGACAGGCTTTTGTCCCATTAATAAGTTGCAGGTCAGACCAGAATGTTGCACTGCCTTTGAAACTGTGAATGTTGAACTTCGTCAATATTAAGAAAGTGCTAAAATACCTGATATCCTATAAAAGCATTTTTTCATATTTTTCAGCCTAATGGATGAATGTAATTTTATAGTTCAGATTGTGTAGCAATGCTACCACTTTTTATTCAATCAACCCAGGAACCCTGAGAAACATAAATCTATAAATCACCTTTGAGAAACATCTTTCTAAGCACGTAAGTTAAAATAACCCTAGCAACTTTTTCCAGTTGCATTCAAATCCTATTGGATAGGATAAACCTGACTGAACAGTCAGAATGTGAACCACTGAAGGGAGACGAGTTGGAGAGGAAGCTGGTACATTACTCACTAATGAATCAGACATTCCCTCCCTCCGTGTTTGAAAATGTCCTCGGCATAAGCATGGCACAACTCCCATTGGTGGGGGGGGGGCGGTGGGGTTGTGTGTTCAGGATTGGGTTTGCATAACTGATCGATTTCCTCTGTTGTTACCTAAAGCAGAAATCAAATGGCTGTGAAGGAAAGCTGGTGGTGAGTGAATCTCACTATTGTCATGTGGCTGTCACATAAAGAATGAGAAATCAGCACACAGGGAAGGAGAAACAAAGCGGGGAGAGGCACCCGGGGGCTAAAGGCATTAGCCCTGAACGTGGACTGGTGGAATGAGGTGGGCATTCTCCTGTAACACTATATTCTTCGAGTTCTGAACTTTATTTTGCTCACACTTGAGAAATTTTCTAGGAAATCATTGTTAGCAACTAAACTCTCTGGCACTGGAAGGAACCACGTTCTCTTTTTCAAGGTGAACTTTGTCAGTATACGACATTTTCTTTTTCAGGCAAGGTAGAAAAGAACTGTCAGAAATCATGAGAATGTTGTGAAAGGAAGGAAAAGCTGAACCTGGCCATATTTTGTAGAGATGTGGATCCCTTGGGTGGACATAAGGCATTTCTATCAGTGCTGGAAGAAAAATTAAAAACATATAAATAGCATTATGTTGAGATCAATATGTCATGAGAAAATAAAAGAACCAGACAAAACTTTCTAGAAAAATCTTAAATACTTTTAAATGAATAGAGAATGCCAAACAAACTGATCTTCGTAAAAATAGGGCAGTAAAGAAAACGAGTACAGAATCCAATTTATGAAACTCAGTCAACACTCTGGATCCTTAAAAAATCAATAAGCCAAAAGGTTAGGACAACTTAAAAACAACTGTGCTCCAGATCACATTTATATAACTGATCAATTATTAAATGATTGAAGGAAAAATAATTTAGGGCAGTTGTGTGTGTGTGCCCCCGTGCGTGTGCACGTGGTGTGGTGGGTATGTATGTTTGTGAGAGAGAAGGGGAGAGAGAGACAGAAAGAGAGAAGAGACTGCAGGACATTAAAACAAATAACATCCCCAACCATACAGGTGTTGTCCGTTGGCTGGATGTCTCCACCTCCCTCCCTGCCACCAGGTTCCCAGGCCATGCCATAAGGGTGTTTGCCGGCCACTGGAGGAACACAGAGGGAAGAACTGATGATGCAGACAGAGAGGGGGCCAAGGAGTATTTCAGAGGAAGGGTATTTCTTGAGCTGGGTCTTGTAGGGTAAGCTGGAATTTCTCAGGCATAGCTGGGGCAGAGGACAGTCACACACAGGCACCTGGGGAGAAGTGCAGGGTTATACTAGAAGCCGCAATTAGCATAGAAGCTGTGGGGGCCGGGCTGGCGGTGGATGAAACTGGAAGGTGAGGTTGTGGCCACACCACGTGACAGAAAGCCTTATATGTCCTGTTGAAGGGTCTCCATGGAGTCCAGAAATCTATCTTTCCAACATCAGTTTTGTCTATTTAAGACTAAAGTTTGCAACATTTATTGAGGCCCTACTATGTGCCGGATGCTGTGGATGCATCAGTAAACAAAACATCCCTGCTCTTGTGGAACTTATTTTCTAGCAGGTGGATCCAGATGATTATTATTACACATAACAGATAAGTCGATCATGTGGTATAATGTGGTATATTAGAAGTTGATAAGTGTGTGGGGGATGGCAGGGGTAACAAAGAGCAGGATTAGGGGATCAGGACTGCCTGGAGGGAAGCGAGAGGAACAGTTTGTAGCTTTGAATAATGGATGTTTGAGTCCTGGAGTTAAGGTGGTAGGTCTGGGCCAGACACTGAAATTAAGAAGTTGTCAGCAAATAGACTGTATGACAAGCCATGAGCTTGCATGAGACCACCAGGGTGAGGAGTGTAGGGAATGAAGAGAGGACTAGGCACTGGGGCCTCTAAAGCTAACAGGCTGGGAGGAGAGGACAAACGAGAGAAAGAGACTAAGAAGGAGCAGTTGGATATCCTACTGGCTCCTCCGTCTTCTCCCATGAAAACTGCTCTCCCACTCTGCAGCCTATCTCAGTGCCTAGCATTTCCCACATTTCCAGGACATCATCCTTGATTCCCACCTACAGGTATTTTAAATATGTCCATCTACTCATCTGCTTCCATCTCCATATTCAGGGCAGCATCACTTCTTGCCTGGTTTAATACAACAGCTTCCTCGCTGGTCTTCTGTCTCCATTCTCTCCCTGATAATCTGCTCCCCAACAAAGGAGAGATAACTTTCTAAGCCAACAATCTGATTATGTCACTTCTGTGCTGAAAAGAACCACAGCAGAGCTTAGAAGCCAAGCATAATTTGGCCTCTGCCTCACTTTCCAGCTTTGCTTCTTGCTATCGCTCCACTAGAAATCCAGGCTCTAGCCACTCTGCCCCCATCCTACTCTTAAAGCAAACCACGTGCTCTCCTACTCTGAGTTTCGGCACATGTGGATACCTCCTTATGGAATACTCTTGCCCTCACCTTTACCTGGATAACTCACAGTCTCTCTTTAAGTCTCATCATGGGTAATGGTTTTTCTGGGAAGCCTTCTCTGACACCTCCCTCACCCTTTAGTAAGGGATTAGGAATGCTCCTATGTATTTACACATCAAACCTGTCTTCCCCTTAGCATAACAGACTTTACTACACTGAGTTGTAATTTACTTATCTGTGCCTCTCATGAGACTGTAAGCTCCACTTTTAGCCCCTAGCATAGTGCCTTTATTACACGGCACTTGGTAAGCATTTGTTGAATGAATGGATAAAAGAACCAATTAATAATATATGAAAGAATGAACCTGAAAAAAGATTCTAGCAGTATAGATAGAAAGGAAAAACTAGATTAGGAAGATGTTGAAGAGAGAAAATGCATGCGGTAATGATTCAATATGGAGTTCAATCATAAGGGAGACTAAGAAGTCAAGGATGGCTAAAAAATGTCTATCTTGGGGGTCATAAATGAAGGCAGGGAAAACAGGCAGAGGAAACTTTAGGGGCAAAAATAATTAGTTCAGTTTATAACTCTGAGGTTGCTGCTGGCCACTGTAGTGAAGGAAGACTATAAGGTAGCTAAGAACATGGGGATGGTGGGCAGGAACACAGAGGAAGTCAGAGATGGCAATCTGTGAACCACTGGTCCATCAGGGTATTTGCAATCATTGAGATGAGTGAGATCACCCATGGATGTCTTCAGTAAGTAAAAAAGGGGAATTCAGATGGAACCCTAAAGAAGATCAGAATCTAAATTTTATATTCTAAAGGATAAAAAGAAAAAAATTATAAGCGAAGAAAAGATGGAGAGGTAAGAGATGAAATTTGAGTGGTGTTTCAGGAGCTAAGGGAGAACTTTCAAGAAGAGAGGGGTAAGATGTATAAGAGGGCCAGATGAGCTAAAAACAAGTATCTATCAGATTTGGCAAAGAGGAGGTCACTGGTGATTAGAATGAGGCCACTTTCTTGGGAGTGTGGAACAGACTGAGTTGAATGAGTTAAGGAATGAATGGGAGTGAAGTAAGTAGAAAAAATGAGTTAGAAATTTGTTTTCAAGAATTCTTTATTTAAAGGATATGATGGAAATAGGAGTGACTACTTAAGGAAATTGTGTATTCAAGATCCTATCAGGATGCCCGACATATGTGTTTTCCTTCTTTCTAGAAGAAGCAGCAAATTGAGCAAAGGCTGAATGAAAAATGGCGAGGAAGATTTTAAAGATGGGAGGGCAGGATAGACGGAGGAAGGTGCTCGAAAGTATGGGGAAGAATGGGATCAAGGTTGTAGGTTGGGAAGACTGGTTCATCCTTTGAGACAGAAGGAGATATTAATGCGTGACATAGAAATCATTTGGGCTTCTATTTACTCTCTAAAATACAAGGGACGATCTTATACTGAGAATAAGAGAAGCCAAAGAGATGCAAAAATGAGAAAATAGTGAAAGCTTTAAATTGCTGCATTGGTGTGGGGAAAAATGGGACTAGAGACAAACAGATTTGCTGGTAAGAGAAGCATTGGTCAAAATGGGAAGTAATCAAAAAAAGAATAAAAATTCACTCCAGGTAATACTAATCCTGATGCACAATTCCCATTCTCATTGTGTCTACACTGTCAGTGGACAGACTTGGGAATTAAATGGTTACATAATTATGATCTCTACAGTAAATTCCTTATACTGTTTATATAATTCATCACATCTATGGGCCTTTATTAAGAGGAAATGCCAGTATTTGATTATTTTTATTTCAAAAGCAGTTTTATCGAATTCTGCAAGGAATAACTTCAGGGAAAAGAAAAACACATTGAAACAGATACTCTGTTCTCTTTTCAATAAAACCAAGAGTCTAAAGATGTAAAACAAATGAATCAGATATAATGATCATCTAACTCTGAAAATTAAAACCCATTTAGGAATTGTGAGGGAACCTCGATCCTGAATACTCAGTCTAGTTATTCGTTTAGAATCTTCAATAACATTTGGAAAGTAATTAATCAACTTATGACATAGATTCAAGGCCTGTCACCTTTCATTGTCGTTAATGAAACTGTCGGGGGTTTTATTTGCACTTTTCTGGTGATTTAAAGAACAATTTTTTTGGGTAAGCTCTTTGAAGACCAGAAGAATGTTTAAAATGACTGGGCCCTGACAGATTTCAATAAACAATCTAAGTATGTGTTAGAGAGCCTGAAATAAAATTCAGAAATATCTTAATTTTGACAGGACAGAAAGGGAATTTTTGAAAAGTTCAAATTGCATATTCATTTCTGTTAGGAGGAAGCTTTTTTTCTATCAACGGTCTCTGTTTTGGCTGCTGCTTTATACAATTCACTACCACTTAAAATACTGTATTATTTGATACTCATTAAAAACAATAGCTAAGGTAATATTTAAAGCTCAAAGGTTCACCTACATCCTAAATGATTCTATCTGTTTGCTGTTTTTGTCTTAATCAGACAGTAGTGAGACTACAGCCTCACTTTGGACTGTGTAGCCATCAGCAGGTGTCGGAGGGATAGTGGCTCACCTAGGACTCTCAGAGGAGCAAAACTACATAAAGTGAAGGCAGGGCCTGATATGAGCTTTCTTCAACTCTTTAGATCACTGTCTGAGTTCACGTTTAGAATATAAAAATGCAATTCCTATGCATACTCTAGCATGAACTTTGTATACTCAAAGCTCAAAGAAATGGTCTCAAGATAATACCTCCAGGAAAACTATTAATAATATACATCCTCAGCAGAAGATATCTCAATGGAAGATGACTACGAATATCGTTTTTAGGGCCACAACTTTTGGTCCCAACAGTAATTTATAGATCATAATGAGCTGATAGTCTAGAAAATTTTAGTCATGAAAATGTTGTAAAATCTTTATAAATTTGTCTAGTTTTTCTTTTAATATTATGATTTCCTCTGAGAAGATGGAATTTCATTGAGTGTTTGAGAGAACTTAGGACATGCCACTGACACGCAGAATAAAAGCTTTTTCTGTTTCTGCTACATATTCCTGCTATTCTTACTGGTAGCTGTGGGGAGGATAGACTAAGAAGCCCAATTAAACTGGGTAGATGACATTATATCTTCTCCCAGAATCAAACTACACGTGATAGAAGTTGGCGGAAGTTTAGACTTTGCTTACCATGTGTGTACCCTACCATTTTCCTGTGAGCTTCCACTTATTCCCCATTTTGACCTGCCCCTTTCCGATTTAGAGGCCAGGCAGCCTGGCTCCTAAGGGGACACTCTATGACTTAGAATGCACCCAAGCCCCTGACTCTTTGGGCTATCCACACACCTTTCCCCTCCCCTCACCTCATCGATCCAATACCCCATCAAAACCTCTAGGTCTTCTCCTTTATTATCTGTTTTCTTTATCTGTGGCATGACAGTTGTTGCAAAACATTTTTTAAAAAAATCCAACTATATTTGTTCAAGGCATTCGTTCATTTATCAAGTCTTGAAGCCATTTAATTGGAATTTAAAACTCATCTAAACATGAATGTGTACAAACACACTTATATAGGATTATTACTGATGGTTTGGTCCACCACTGAAATAAAAAATAGGCATGTCTAAACCATATAAACAAGTCAGTGATGATACAGTGACTTGTTTACATTGTAGATTACAGTGTAATCTACAATTAGCTGTCAAAACAAGCTTTAATGATGATGTATGTAGTCTGTAAACCTTCAGTTTCACCTAAGAGAATCTTTATTTCAAGCCCATAATAATACAATTTTCCTTTTTTTCCCCCTAACCCTATAAGATATAAGAAATTGCCAAATTCTGTCACCCCAAATGTCACACTAAAACAAAACACTTTTGATCTGGAAAGATTTTCTGAGGATAAAATGTGATGAACATTTAGAAATCCACAACATGGTGTTAAGAAAGATCTCAAGGCCTATGTTTCAGTGCTATAATTTCTTTTAGAGAGGAGTTGCTGCCTCCAAAGGCCAGTGCTCTAATTATGTGCATTTGAACTGCACTTAAAGCTACATATTTGTGCTGAGTCCATAGGGGAAGTCTAGTTACCAGAAAATACACACTCACAAACAGGAAATCTAACTACAGTAAGAAGGTGTTTTTCCCCACACAATAGAGTTCAAAGATGTGTCATCCATTAAATTTGGAGCAAAACCCAACACCATTATTATTGTTGAGTACCCCTCTTTCCCTCACTATATCACAGCAACTTATGATGATAGCATTACATTTTCTAAGCCTGTATGAACTTGCTGCTCTTGCTTATAGATACAAGCGACCTGCCCATTTCTGTGCATAGCTTTCAATCAGTAAGCATGTCAAGGTGGGAGGAAGGATGACAGGAATAGCAAATGGGGGGAAAATCAATTTTCAGAAAGCATATGGTAACAACTGAATATTTAATCAAATTAGCCTAGAAATTCCTTCCTATTTTCAGCACTCTTTGCAAGGCAGTTGCTTCATGCTACAAAATGAATTTCAATAAATGTCATATATTTAGTTAGATGGCTTATTTTTAAAATTTGTCAAACCAGGTCACTGACTCAGAATAGATCTCATTCCAAGACACAACAGATGGATATTGATATTGAATAGAGAGATTGACATTAGCTGGAAGATTCTGGGCAGAAGAAAAAGTCATTCAATTATCACTCAACAAAATATTTACTGAGTACCTACTATGTGCCAGGATAAAATGATAAATATTTAGACTTTATATTTATATTACAATACAACAAAAAGTAGTTATGTCAAATCTTTTTGTCGGGGTTAGAAAAGATTACAACTGAATACTGCTGGTAAACAAGGTCTTTAAAAGTACTTCTGTTTTTCACATTGCAACAGAAAATGCATCAATACTCACTGAAACATCCATTCATTCTGTCATGGGTACAGGATTTCAGACCTAACTTAGATTTTTGAAGATGCTGTTTACTGACCCTTAGCAAAAACTAACTTCCTATTTTTCTGGAACAAAAGGGCCTTACATAATCTCAAAGATTTCTTAGACATCAAAGAGCTTAGAGGGACATACAGTTTATGGATAATGATTTAAGATTTAGTGAATCAAAAACACATGGATTAAATTTCTCTTAAAAGACCCCTAAGTTTAAATTTTAAGAGCTAAAATGCTGGTCTAAACACACTATGGTCCTAAGGAAAGCCAAAACTTATTTTTAAGCTACTTTGAGTTGTCTTACTAACCTAGAACTTGGCTGGTTTCCTTTTCCCACATGATTAGGCCCTAAAGGAGGCAACCTACCTCTGATAAACAAATTTGCTCAACCTCCCCCATTCTCTGACTTGCAAAGACTGTATTATTTTAAAGGCCTCCAGTTCTGAATGCTCTTCTTGATGTTTTTAATAAAGTACTAAAAATTAGAAACCTTCCATGGTCTTATCAAATAGTTGGAGTACTTTTCAATTCCAAAGTCATTCTTTTTTTTTAAACATACAATTTCAAATTGGACCTGAGATTCTAGGTACTGCCTCAGATTTCCAACTATCAGGGAACACGAGATCATTTCAAAACAGGAAAAGGCCACTGATCTTAATATGTGAACTGTTTCATGATATATTATTATATTTGCATTTAAAATAGTAGGAAGAAATACAGTACATAATCTTCCTTTCTAACACAATGGCCTTCCGGAAGGCTGGTAGCCTGGGCATTTCGCTGAGATTTTAGGATTAAAGAAAACAAGTTAGCGCACAACCTGTGAGCTTTTATTTCTTTGGAAAAATAGATTGCAACACTGATCTGATTGCTTTTAAAGGGACCTGGAAACCAGCAAGGCAGTGAACGTTTTGAATTTCAATGGCAGGGCAATAACAATGTGTGATGCTCAGGCATTAAGAAAAAAGAGCCAATATTCCAAAGGGAGAGTTTATTGTGAATCAGAGAACTTGGAAATGAAAGTTATGCATAAAGCTATGATAGATTCGGGTTTCAGAAAATGACTACTTCAGTTTAAGAATGAAATAACTAGATTATCCTTTACTTTAGAAATATACATAGCTTGACGCAAAGCATGTGGGCCGATGAGTTTAGAAAAATAAGTACGTGCCAATAGGCAATGAATTATAAAATAGCTCCTTCTTTTTTAAATTGCTTAGTTTCCCACAGAATTCCAGTGAATTTTCTGAGAATGCTAGAAAAGTAAAATTTTGCAGAAGCAGCCCAGGGGCTCTTTGGCCATGCATGCTGCTGCAGCTGGGACCATGAGGAACCAAATCTGGGCTGCAGACTTCTTGTTGCTCTAGGCCGAACCATATTTTAAAGCTATTGAGTCAACATTTTGAAATCAGGAGATTTCTAGTTTCTCTGGAAAATCTGAAAGATACAACTACATGGGCCCATGCCCCACAGTGGGCCTCTCAGCAACTCTGATGATGCCAGGCAGTGACTGCCCCCTCTTAGGCAGGGCTTTTCCTAAGCAGTTTGTCAGTCCCTAGTGGAATGGTTAGTTTTATTCCTTTAAGTTACCTGTTTGCAAATCTTGATACAGGGTATAGATATGGCATAAGGGGGGAGGAAGAAAAGAGGAAGAAAATCCAACACAGTGGTTTAACACTGGCAAGGGAAAAGGAAGGAGAACGAGAAGGAAGGAACGAAGTGCACAGCCGACAGAGGCAGCACACCGTCAGTCGTCTCCTTTGCTGTCTCTAGAATTACATGATGGAAGGGATCAGTGACAAAGCCACAAGTATTACTCTCAACAAATGCCACTGGGCCAGGCTCACAGTTGAGAAAATAAGAAGGAAAGTTTTCTGAATGGAGCAACATCTCTCATCAAGGATGGGGTATGGGGATGGGGCCGGGCAAATGCTATGGGTCGTCTTCTTCCATTTCCCATAAACCAAGAGGTATGGGCCACTCCTGTACCTTCATCTTTGAGACTGTAGTTAACTATGGCAGGCACTGTCCAGGCATCTCCCTAAAAGCCCAGGAACTCCATGGACAGCCGCGCAACATGTGCACTGCACAATTTCAGAAAAAACAAGATGAGATGGCACTCCCAAGGAGTGCTCCTGATAGTCACATGGCTCACTCCCGCATCTCCTTCAGGTTCTAGCCCAAGGGCTACCTTTGAAGTGAGCCTTCCCAGACCTCACTGCTGAATTTTTTAACCACCACCCCACCCTCTCTTATCCTTGACAGTCCCTATTCCCCTTTACCACCACTTTATTCTTCCTTGCAGCTATTATCACCACCCTACATAAACACATTTGAGTTATGTATTTCTTTATTGTTTGCCTACCTCAATAGAACAGAGCATCACTGGTCGGAGATTTTTGTCTGTTTTATTCTCTACTGAAATGCCAGAGTCTAGAACTATGCTTGGTAGGTGCCCAACAAATTATCCTACATGAACGACTAAATCCTCAATCACATTCTTGGGGTATGGGAACCTGGCTTTCACCAGAATCAGTGATTCTCTAACTACATTTCATAATTGCTATCCTTTACTATATTAGGAAAGATACATTTTCAAATTCTATTGCCTATTATATAATTTATACAGCCCTTAGATCCTTCCATAATTTCTATGGGCCCCATGGCTACATAATTTATTACTGAAATTAAACTCAACAGGAGGAACCTGCATAAACAAACTTGCACAAATTTACACGAGCACAGAAAGAAATATGTATACCTGGGTATGTGGTTACAAAGTTAACTGTTTTTTTATTTCACTGCGCTCACACCTCCTGCCACAAATGCCACACGTGTGATTTTTCTCTCAATTAAGTTTTACAGCTTATAAAAACACTTTCTTCATTTTGTCCCATGAAAAGCTAAGTAGTCAGATTTTACTGGATGTTTTTATTGAAACAAATCCCAAGGGGAATATACTAAACTGTTTAACACAGCTGAAGAGATATCTGAGAATGGGCTTTCTGATAAAAGGATAGATTACAAAATTACTCACAGCTCTTAATCTGATAACAGAAGCCAGAATATCCCACACATATGAATGAATCTTTTTCTTGGTACATCTTACTACAAAAAGAGAAAGAACAAAAAATGAACTAGAGAAAGACAAGATGAGAAAAACTCCAGGGAATAGAAATGTTATAGTCATCATCTATCCCTAACTTAAGGATCCCAACCTATGCCTCAATGGAAAATGCTTCCAATAGTTAAGCTTCATTGATGACTGGAGAGAGGCAGTGAGGTGCTGTTTAGACAGCATGGGGCTAGTTTCAAATTCAGTTACCTTGCCTACAACACAGGAGTGTAAAGATACTAATATCAGCCTTGCTGATCTTGTGAGGTTGTTTTAGGATCAGAAAGATGATACACACAGAAGCATTTTGAAAATTTTAAGGTCTTTAAGTTCTAATCTTTTGATTTTTTTTAATTTTATTACTTAACAGCAAATGGGATGATTTCTAATGTTTTTCTCATGTGATGTCCCCTTAATCATTATGGATTTAAGTTTATTTTCTATGTGATGTTTGTCTGCATGTCTAGATTGTAAACTCTTCAAGAGCAGATTCCATTTCTTCATTTTTCCTTTTTAATAGTCTCTTTGTACCCAGCACATACGATTCTCAATGTACAGTTCTTAGCTATTTGGGGTGAGGCAGATGTGGGCCTGATAGCAATTCAATGTCTGCTAAGAAAACTGAATCAAAGTGATCCTGAAATGACATTTGTCAATGTATATGTATCATTTATTACTGAGAGGTGACTATTTTACACTGAGCAAAGCCTATGAAGAAACTCTGCCCTGAGGGCTTGATGTTCAAAACACTAGTTTTAACACACACCAGCCAGGAAAAGCAGGCTAACTCCCTGGCACTTGAGTTTCTGAACACATTTTCTCTCCTTAAGGGGGCACAATTAGGAAATTGGGTATCCCATGGACAAATATAGTGGACCAAGGAAAATCTTAGGGACAGGGAAAAGAAAGCATAGATGGCTCTGGTGAGAATGACAGAGAAAAAGAAACCAAGAAACTAGACTGGAGAAATAGGGGCACAGAAGGGCTTGGAAACAGCTCTGACCAAGCCAAGGTAAAGGAAAGGGAAGGCCAGGGCCAGAGAGACGGGAGGGAATGTGAACGCATACAGGGCTGTGTTCGCCATGGATGTGTCACCATATCTAGGGTGCAGACACTTAGTGAAAGTGTGTGTCCTGAGGGGATGTTAGCTTTTTTGAGTTATTCACTTTGTTTTGAGATGACCACACTGAGAAAAAGTTTATTTAAAGCAATTATGTAGATTTGCAAAAGGAAAATTAGACTAATGCTTTTTGAGCTATTTTTTTTTTTTTTTACCAACAGCTAAGGAAATTGATTTTTAAAATGTGTTTCTTAGTCTTGCCTTCATTGGAACAAATCTAAAAATTTTTTAAGATGAATGTAGAGCACATGCTTATGCTTATATAGTCTTAAAAGGAATTTGTAAAACATGGGTATTTGGGTATTTCTCCTACTTAGAAAAGTGCCATTTTTCTTTTATTGTAGGTTTAAAAGTAGTAAGAATATTAGCTGTGAGTTTTCATATTGACTGGCTATAGTACATTTTTATCATTCAGATAAACCTTATCCACTAATTCTGAAAGCGTGTAGTGTACATCTAATGTAAACCCCTATCACAATGTATCGAGAACAAAGCAATCTTTGAAAAAGCAGTAGTCGGCAGATCATCCTCTCTATGCCATCAATTCCATCATATTGAAAGCAAAACATATTTAAGTTAATAGCTATAGGCTTATGCACTGTTAAGTTTGAAAACTGAACAGAATTTTTACAACACCAGTATATTTTATAGGCAATCAGACATATTTTTGGTACTACAAAAATTTCTTATGAGTGATGTAAATTTTCCCTGTTATTCAGCAGTTCAAAAAGAATGAACATTGAATACACCACAGATTTGCAATAATTGGAACCAAAGTACCTCACTCTGTTCCATTATGGAAGTTTACATGTTCAAAACAAAGCCCAATAAGCTCAGAGCTAGAAAGGAAAGCTCTATATATACCTGTAAATAACCCAAGCACCATTTACCCTGTTTACACAAATGCACAATATATGTCCCAGTAGCACAGAGAAACATGATGTACATCATTTTCAGATCATTTTCATGCAGAAAAAATTCATTAGTCAGCTATAATAGTTTAGCTGTATGGGAATATAATGTTTTTCTGAATCCATTTGCATGGCAATGTGCATGTGTCTGGCTGATGAAAGCGACAGAATAAACCTCCTCCCAACGCTACAGAATGTGAACAATCCTCTTAAAATTCAGGAGAGGGTCCAGGTAGTCTATATTCTCTCCAATGTCAGTTTTTACAATCCTCTTATATTCATCGACCTCCTTAACTTGGCAATTAAGGTATCTTGATTATTTTGCCTAAGAGAGTTGACAATATTTCATTCTGTCCAAGGGCTCCTTTGAACATAAAACTGTGATAAGGAAAAATACACTGGGCAACTATTCATGCGTGAGCCACTGGAAGCCTCTCCAACTGCCAAATTAACAAATGGCTCTTTTAAAACAAAAAGGTATGAATGGGAAACCGTACTTTGGAGTAAATTCTGCATTGGCAATAGTCAGCGAAAGTACTTTCATCGGTGCTTTAATTACTGGGTCAGCGCTAGTACTGGCCAGACTGCCGGCCTCTGCTTATAATCTATTTCACCTAGTAAGATAGATGTCCTCCACAAGCCCCAGCACAGAGATAAGGTACGATCGAAAATGATGGATCGCAAACCCTGTGTGTTTGCCAGAAACGAAGAAGAATTCAGACCGTCACAGAGACACCTGCCTCTTGGTAGGACCCCCACACAATACAGATAAAACAGGGTTGGGAACAAGGAAGCTGCTTGGCTCAAACCTTGCTGGCTGCATCACCCGGGACAGGGTGACTGGATCCCTTTTGCAAGGGCTGAGTCAGATCACAGCTCTGAAACTTGCTGTGCCATAACAGTCATGCATTACCCACTGCCCCGGCGCCCCTCTCCCGCCTGAGTCACACAGGTGGCCATCAGAAGCAACCCCCTAAAACGACAAACCCCATTCGAGTTTCGCCCTCCCCCCTCGCGACATCCCTTCAGTTTGTGAAGCCCCTAAACTCTCGTCCTCCTCTGTGATCTTGCCCTCTGGAACAGCAGTCAGATCTCTTAGGGGAACAAAGAAAGGAGAAGCGCTGGGGCGAGGGGTGGGGTGCGGGATCTGAAGGAGGGGACTGTCGTTTTACCTTGCGGTGCCCAGGAACCCGTGGAGAAGTCAGCGGCTCAGGGACCACCCGCGCGCTCCGCGCCTCCCCGACTCCTCGCAGCAAGTCAGCTGTCGCCCCGCATCTGGCTCACGCCCTCCGCCCGGCTCCGCATCTGCTCACAAAGCGCTGCGGGCGCTGCGGGCGGCGAGGGCCTCCGGGTCACCTGCGGCCGGGACAAGCCGAGCGCCCCGCCCGCCTGCCGCGCTCCCTCCGCCCCTTCCCACCCGCGCGCTGCCCGGCCAGTGACTCAGCCGGGCATCGGTGCGCACGGCCCGCGGCGGCCCGGGCGCGTCCAGGCTGGAGGCACCGCCAGGCGACCTCACCGAGGCGCTCGCCCGCCCGCCCCAGCACGTGTCTGTCGGTCTCGCGCGCTGTCTTTCCGCCTCGTCCGCCGGTCCGGGGACAGCTGAGGTGCGGACTGGCACCACCCAGAGGGGGAAATCGACCCCCGCCCTTCCTGCCGCCCGCGCGCCGCGCCCGGCCCCGCGGGGGTCGCGTTTCCTCCCGCCCCTGCCCCGCCCACGACAAGGTGAAACTTTCTAGGTGGAGAAGTTTTTTCGCCCTGGCCGCGCGCTCTCTCCTACCCCAGCTCAAGCAGTCTGAAGTTAGCACGGCGGGAGATAAGCGGGACCGAGTCTCCCCCTCCTGGTGCTCGGGCGAGGAGTGTCACCCAGCGCTCAGAGCGCATGGCGCGCACCCTCCGCGCACCCCTGCGCCCTGGCCGCGGGAAGAGCGCGAGGCTCTGCTCTGTCTCTCCCACGTCTCTTAGCCACCCGCCGCTCACCCGGGTAGGGAGAGACTTGGGCACCACAGAAACAAGGAGTTTATTGTCAGAGACGGAGGTAGGAGTGAGTGGATGGAAGAATTGTCCCAATGATTTCATTATGCAACGATTATCCCCTATTACAATAACTCAGATTTCAGATTTCTGTGAGGAAGAATAACAGAGGAATTTAACCCCGAGGAGACTTCAATTTCTTTAACTCTTTTTCATAGCCGGAAGCAGGCTGATTAAATAACTAGGAAAATAGCAATGAACAAGCAAAACAGAACAAAAGTTTAATTCTTGAATGCTGAAACCATATGATGTTATTTTTTAAAAATGATTTTGGGGCCTTAGTGAATTGTATTAGGATTGTGTTAAGATAACTTTTTATATTTCACGAGTAAAAATTGACGCTGACTTATAAGAGTAAATAAACACTCAAACGTAATAAGACCAAAGGAACAGCATTGCCTGTTGGAACTTGAGTTCTCTCCAACTCTTACAAGGGCTTGTTCAATAATGGCAAGATATAATGAGACATGGATATGTTGGTTATTTAAAGTCGTGAGACAAAATAACAGTTACTATGCAGGTTCAGGTCTTATTTACTGCAGAATAAAAATAGAAAAATACAGTAAGACTAGTTACCATTTCCTAAGAGCCAGTAGTTTCCCAAGTAGTTTACCATAAACTATATAGAACTGTTTCAACCCTCAAAAGGGATTTCCCAATGTTGTGGAAAAGAAAAGTTCCCATTACATGATTAGAGTCTTGCACTGAACCATTTTGCAAATGAAGAAACTGAGTCTCTAATAGTTCCTAGGAGGGTCACACAGCTGGGTAGTAAAAGAGGCAAGGTTAGAACCCAGCTCGCAAGTCCCAGTGAGGTGTAGTTCACACCATGCCAAGAATCCTCAGCTGGGCAAGGTTAAACAAACAAAGCAACCCTGCTGAAGATTTCCTGAGAACTTCATGGCATAATTTAATCATGTCTGTAGTTCCTATTAAATATGCTAATTTACTGGTTATAAGGCACTGGGCCTATTTATGGACAGATTAATCATAGATTTTGGTTTCAGTAACAGCTTTCAGTAAAAGGTAAATAATTTTTACACACACACACACACGCACACTTAGCTATGGTTGCCTAAAGGAATGATTAGAGTGCTGTTTCTATTTCCTGGTTTCCATAGCAATATGTTAACTGGATTTTTAGATCACATTATGTAGTTGCCTTAACAGGTTTTCTGAGTTTGAGTGCCGTGATAAAAATATAAAAGAAAAAAAAATTACAATTAAAGTTGTAGAAAGACCCAGAAAAGCCCATGAAAACTAGGAAATAAAATAGATTATAAATTCAAACAACCTATTATATATTTTCAGCACTGAAGCTTCCTGGTTTCTAATTACTGACAAATTTCAATCCCATATGGAAACTGTATGGAAAATTGTCATTTTGATTTATTAACCCAAAATAAGGAGTTAACATTTTACAAAAATAACATAACTAAGAACAGCATAACTAAAAGTATCTGAGTGTGTGAAAGTCAAATAATTTCTATGCACTACCTAAATAAGTTAGAGGTAAAGGAAGGGTTAGAGGTAATTTCATATTTTTGGAAATAAATGGAAGCAGATACTTTTAAAAGGTAATAAGGTTTCTATGATTCCATTTTGGTTTTGCAACAAACTTTAGTTGTTGCTGTTTAACTTTCCGTGGATCCATGGCATGGGTGACACACTGTGTGATGAAGTTCTGTTGGTATTTTCCTAACCAAACCAAACTTCTTGTGGCCCGCACTGCTGGCTGGCGAAGCCGGCACCTGTTCCCATCCAGATTTTCCCTTCCTTGTCTCCAGCAGTGGGACTGGAAAGAGAAATAAATACTCACTTTCCCAGACTTCTTTGCAGCCAGATGTGGCCGGGGGATATTATTCCAGCAATGAGGTATTATATAAGCTGAAGTCTGATGAGGTCTTGGGGGAAAGGGTTTAGTTTCATGATTAAAGAGACCTAAGAAGCTGGTTGCCACACCTTTCCCCTTTTTGCTTTCTTGATTTCATATATGATGCCCAGTGGCGAGCTAGCCGTCTTGTGACCATGAGTGGAGAAGTTGGTGCTCACGCTGCTGAGCCAGTAGATATCTGCTTCCAGAATTTTTGCTTTGTGGGAAAAATACTTGTTCTAGACACTGTTATCTGGGGTTTCTGTCACCTGTAGCCAAAAGCATTCAGAACTGTTATACCCCTGAAATGGAGAGTAGGACATCTACAAGACTCAGTTTAGCAGAGTAGTTAAGAGTCTAGGTTTTAGAGCCAACCTGGATTTCAATCCCAGCTCTGCCTCTTGCTAGCTATGTACCTGTAGGCCAGTGGATTCAACTCTCTGTCTCATCTGTAAAATGGGGATTATTATGAGGATAAAACGAGGAGCTACAAGTAAAGCACATGGAACAGTGTCTGGTTAAAAATAAGTGGTCCAGCCGGGTGTGGTGGCTCACGCCTATAATCCTAGCACTCTGGGAGGCCGAGGCGGGAGGATCGCTCAAGGTTGGGAGTTCAAAACCAGTCTGAGCAAGAGTGAGACTCCATCTCTACTAAAAATAGAAAGAAATTAGCTGGACAACTAAAAATATATAGAAAAAATTAGCCGAGCATGGTGGCGCTGGCCTGTAGTCCCAGCTAATCGGGAGGCTGAGGCAGGAGGATCGCTTGAGCCCAGGAGTTTGAGGTTGCTGTGAGGTAGTCTGACACCATGGCACTCTAGCCCAGGCAACAGAGCAAGACTCTGTCTCAAAAAAAAAAAAAAAAAAGTGGTCCAAAGACATGAGTTGTTCTTACCCATACACTTGTGGATCACACTTAATGCTAAACTATTAACAGGATCTCATTATCAACCTTGAAACAGGCCTAATGGTTGCTGTGGTCAAGAGAGACAAACAGCCACCTCCTTCACTAAATATGCCACATCCTTTTTGCCTACCCTTCAACACATTATACTTTGGATCTTTGAATATGCCTTTTAAGTTGGTGCTGTTTTTGAAATAAAAATGAAAGCAATCTCCTTAGTATAGGGACGTCATTCTAGCAACCTGTGCTGCATAGGGCCCACAGACATAAACAGGTGCATAGAATGTTTTTACAAGTTTGAATCGAGGTAGACAGATCATATGGTCTGCAGTTTGCCATTGACCTACCAACTCTTGGATTGCGTCCAGCCCACCTCTGATCTTGACATCACTTTCTTCTATAGACATTAGAATTTGTAATCCCTGCTTTAGAGTATCAATTCTTGTGCTCCTTCTCTCTCTACTTTTCCCTTTACCCCTGCTCTGTCACCCCTAGTACTGTTCCTATGTTAAATGTCTCCACAAAATGACAATAGAACAACTCAGGTGATGGCATCTCATATCATTTCTGCAGGCAAATGAAATTTGGAAATGTAGGATTCCTATTACCTTTTTAGAGATACATCACATTAGAATATTGAAAGTTCTGAAAATTCATATGGAAAAACAAAACAGAAATTTTTTAAAAACCCTTCTTCACTTACCCTACCATCTTCCAACCTTAATTGACCATGGAATGCTTTTTTCCTTTGTGACACATTCAGTATCAATTTCCTATAAAACTAATTTTATAATTTTTCCTATAAAATTAGTTTTATAGATAAAACACTCTGGGAAACTTCACCTTAAAGAATGAAAATGCCAGATATAGAGTGTTAGAACAGGGCCCTTTAAGTATGAACTGCTTTTATGTTGATTTGTACTGGTCATTTCTTTGTGGCTGGGCTCTCTAAAAATAAATATGCAATGTTAAGTTATCTAAAAATATAACTGAGCATATTCAATATTGAGGACAAGTGCAAGACTGCTAGACTATAAGCTACAAGTAACACAATTTTAATCAGAATACCTAGCAAAATACACACAGAAAAATTAAAAATAAATGACCATTTCCAACAGAGTGCTACAATTTTGTTAATTATTTCATTCATTTTCACACTCAGCATATTACCTCTCTCCTAACGTCAGGTAAAGATATAGTGTATTTAGCTCTCATTTATTTAAGTGTCTACCATGTATCCGTCATGGTTAGGAGCTCCACTTACGTCCTCATAACAAAACTCCAGATTAGGTATCATCCTTCTGTGTTTACATTGAGGGAAATGAGGCTCAAGAGAGATCATGTAACTTTTCCAGGGTCACACAACTGGCTTAAGTCTGTCTCTTTCCAGAACAACTGCACTACCCATTGCAATTATTATGAACTCTCTGGTCCTATGGTGAATGATGTGGTCATTTATCTTGGAGCAGCAGAACTTAAGACTTCCTATCATTTTCCTTTCTTTTCTAGCCACAAAGTCAGCCACACTTAAGGCATGGCCACTCGTCTGCTTGCCTGGGCCTTGGGGACTGATGTTGCGGTGCAGAATAAAGGTGCTGGCACACCCACTGAGTCCGTCTGTAGAACACCGTGCAGGTCAGAGCAAGGGTCCTGGCAGTCAGGGGAGCCCAGGTGGGCTGTAGATGCCTAGGACCAAGACTTCGGGGTGTGAAAAGGAACTAGAATGTTCTTTCTTGAATGTCTCTGTTTTCACAATCCCTGAGCTCTCCTTTGGGAACCTAGGGAATATGGGAAAGAAAGGGAAGGACCAGATGACAGAGAGTCTGGAGTCCTAAGAGATCTTTTTGGAAAGTCTCTGTCCTCTTAGAAGGTGAGGAATTAAGGCCAAGACTTGCAAAAGGTTCTGGAAGGCTACATCTGTAATTCTTTCTCCTGTCAATACCTCCTTCCCCCAAGACATGTTCATTTATTTTTCTTTTCTTTTCTTTCCCTTTCTTTTACTTTGGGGCAAATTGGTAAAAGCATTTTGGGAAAGAAAAATTTTCATTTTTATACAACATATTATAGCATTATTTCCCAGTTAGCTTGTCCATTCCATTTGGTTAATTTAAACTTTGGCACTAATACAAATGGATTGGCCTATCTTGGAAAATAATACACCAACAAAAACAAATGTGCTTTCTTCATTGATAAGCATTTCTTTATGAATAGCCTTTAAAAAAATGTGTCTATGAGTGTATGAGTTTGTGTAATTACTGCAGTTCTAGGTTTTACCACCAACTTGATGAGTACCTTGGCACTTAACCTCTGTGGATCAGTTTCTTCAGCTATAAAAACAGTTCCAAAGTCTGATGAACATAATTAAAAAATATTAAGTATCAACCAAAATTTTACTGAAACCAGTCCATTTAGAGCCAATATATCAAACAGTTTACTAATTGTATTGTATGTAAGGGGACATTATATTAGAAAGAAAGTATTTCAGTGGGTGGTTCTTATTAACTACTGCCTTGTCCAAATATGATAAAATTCTTTAGTCTATTCCAATATGAATGATTTAATAATCAACTTAGGGATAGTATATATGGTGAATCCAAAAGTAAATTAGGCGATTTAAAAATGGCTACAAAATTTAACAGTTTAAGAGGGCCTAGGTCTCAGTGGCATAGAGAAATGATAGAATGTTTTAAGGGTTTGATTAGAATCACTGTAACTATTATAAATGACTAATATATTTTGAAATACAATAAAGATGGTTATATGAAAAGGATTTCCAACACTTTTGCATTGGCTAGAGTTTGACCTTTTGTTTAACAACTTTAGAGTATAAACATAATTACTATTAATCTGCATTCAAAACATATATAAGAAATGGCAGTAACTCTGAATTAACCTTGATTTGCCAATGAAGAATTAAAAATATAAGAACACAAACAAACTGTGATGAGTCAAGGGTCATGCTGAGAAAGTTGGCGGTGATGCAAACTGCTTAGGACTTCCAGTTCACTGGCCTATTATAAACATTCCTGCCTTTCCTTACAAAATCCAGTGAAATCCAACCAAACTACCCCCTAGAGGCAATTGCAAACTACCCTCTAGAAAAGACTGTCAGATCTGATAAAATCATCTGCAAACTTTCATGCTTATGTTGCAGGAACTTTCAAGGAGTGTGTAACCTGAATTAGAAGAGACATCTTTTTTAAGCTTTCCCTGAAGTGACTGGTCCATCTGTTGTGGGCTGAGCTCCCCGTGTTGGAGCTGTTATCAAGTACTGTCAGTCTCCCATTGCTACTGTTAACAAATGGGTTTGTCACCCCAAAGTTAAGAACAACCAGATGTTTCCTTTGTTGTTCTGTATTCCAACAATAGGTCAAAAAGTATGTTTAAACAGCACCAGTGAAATTGAGGTTTAGAAATAATCTCATTAATCTGATCAACGAGGTCATATGATTCAGGGCCATTTCAAGATTTAGACTGAATTTCAATATTTGGCCATCTATGTTCATTGGATTACACCCCAAATTAATCAATTTTTTGTAAATGTAAACCGATATTTTATGGGAATCATAATTTGTATGGAGGCCACTATAAATATGGAATAAAATATTAATATTTAAACATGTCAGATCTTGTAACTCATCAATTAATTTCTTAACCAAATGTTTATTGAGCCCCTACCATGTGCCAGGGAAGTGTTAGTGTCTGGGACTACAAAGATGAATGAGATGTGGTCCTTACCACTGAGGAGCTCACAGGCCAGCACAGAAGACCGGCAGGCATGTCAGCAAATCCGCTACACCGTGGCAAGTGCTGTTCACTGTTAGTAATGGCCTAACTGTGGGGTTCTGGAGGAGGTGAGGAAACATAAACGACACTGCAAGGGAGGCCACATTTGAGCCACATGTTATAGGACGAGCAGGAGTTTGCCAGGCAGCTGTATTTGCAGGAGGATGGAGGCACACAAGGCTTGAAATAATTCTGTATTCAAGGTATAGAATTACTATTGCAAGTAGTTCAAAATAGTGGGGCGCAGTGTGTTTGGGATCAGGGCAGGAGAGGAGGCTAAAAATGTAGATGAAGGTCAGAATATAACTAGGGGTCTTGTATAACACACCACGAAAGAAGATGTGTATTTTTAAGTGATAAGGAGTCACTAAAATGATTTAAGCAAAATAATTAGAATTTTACATTTTAGAAAGATCTCTTGGGTTTAAAGGAAGGTTTGGAGCAGAGTGGGGTTGGAGGCATGGTAGCCAGAGAGAAGGGGATTTCTTTAATGTAGGGGAGCAATGGGGAAATCTTGATAGATTGCATAGAGGGCAGGGAGGAGATCTGAATAGATACTTAGGGCGTGGAATACACAAGACCACTTAAAAGTAGTAGAAGCTGAGTGATACTCAGAAAGGTTGCTTCTTGTATTCATAGACCAAAACAGCACATTGTATACCATAAATGTATATACTTCTGATTTGTCAAGTAGACTTTAATAAAACTGAAGGATAAAAGGTTATTTTTGGTTGTTGTTGTTGTTGTTTAATGGAAGCCTGGGACACAATGACACATTCATTTTGGACTTGTTAAGTTTGAGGTGGAGTATTGACTTCTACCTGCACAATGAACCATTGGAGGTCTGGTAATTAAGTCACGATACCAATGTGCCAGATTGTTCTCTTGTCTATTTGGTTATGTTTGGACCTATGTTTTTTGGACTCTCCATTTCCATATAAGTCCAGACTGGAGTTGGCCAAAAGGGAAGCCGTGTGAGCTCTGGGAGGCAGAAGAGAAGCAGCTGTTGTTATGTTCTGGTTATTGTCACCTATTGGTGATAAGAGATGGCTGCAGAGGTGTCGGCTCGTTCCTGCTTGTCTTAGTTCTTCCCTCCTCCCTGATGGTGGCCCTGTCTGCCAAAAGTGACCCCAGATTTTCCACCAGACACTGTTCTGAGAACTTACAGAGGTAGTAGACATGAAGAGCCAGCAACCTTCTGTAGGCTTTGAGGTCCAAACTCCGACAGCAGGACGTGCCGGCTCCCAGCACTCCCTGCAAGTTCCCACTTGTTTGTGACTTTTCTCTGTCCCTTCAACTCCATTTTTCAGATCTTTACCTTCCCAGGTCTTTCCCACAATTGCGCAAGTTCCAATTCCTGTAATAAATTCCTTCTTCCATATCACGTGTAGTGATTTTGCTTCCCTGGCTGAGTCATTTTTAAGCAACGACTGAATTGTATTTTCAAACAGAACCCCTCAAACACACCACCTTTTACACTCAAAACTTTCATCATTTGAAATTGTTTTGATTTTGAAAGTCTGTTTTTTTTTCCTTGACTTTCTGATAATAATCACTAGTGCAGAATGATGATCTTAATGTGTGCAAATTAGAGAAATTATCAGGATTGCTAAGAGGAATTTCAAGAAAATTCAACAGTAAGTTCTTATGCTACTGAAAGAAATCATTTGTGTGTGATATGTAAATGTTTTAATATAATCCACTGTTCTAGACTATCTGGGCTAGAGAGCCAGGCATGAAAGATCTCAGGTGACTTGGAGACAGGGAAGGAGGACCTGGGCAGATTGTGGCAGGAAAAGAGACTTTCTTTCTGCTGGCAGATAGAAACCATCTAGAGGAGGAGTGTGTGGTTGGTTCATAGGCTCTGGATGAAAGAGCAGCTGTGGAACAGAGGTCCTGATGCCACTGGCTCAACTAGGATCCTCTCATGACCAGATCAAGTACAGAAGTGAGTGGGGGGTATTGTCTAGATTGTAGAATAAGCAAATGCGTTGCTCACCTTGATCTGTTCCTCCCTGGGGAGAGAAGGTGGAGTTTAAGTCCAAGGCCAGTAACGAAAAGGTATTGACCTTGTTTTGGGGATTGGCAAATGAGATTTGACCAAGAAAGGTGTGGGCTCTAGGGGTTCTTTCTTGTTGTTGTTTTCCTTTTTGCCTCTCTTCCAAAGCCAGTGAAGGAAAACCTGGGTATCTCCTAGCCCAAGAAAAGAGGCAGTTTTGCAGCCTTTCAGGCAAAGGCCTTGACTTTGGCATTGTTCTGTTTCTTCTATGGGGTTGTCCTTCCTTCTTATATTTGCATGGCAAACCCTGACCCCTCCTTCAAGGTCCAAACCTGTTGCTGGAATTCTTCCATGACAGGTCTTCTTCGTGGGCAGGCTGGCAGCTTGCTTCCTCGGTTCTCCAGTGGCATTTCATACTCCTAATTTAGGCTATCTCACACTGTATTACAATTAGCCATTTTTTTTTTGGCAGCATAATCCAAGAATATATTAATTTGTGCAGGTTTCTTTTTTTCTCGCTTCTACTTTGTGGATCAGAAAGCATTAAAACAAAGAAAATGAGAAACGCTGTCACTGGGTGCAGGGGAGGTAGGAGGTGTCACATCGCCTTCGGAGTGCTGTGTGTTCAGAAGCAGAAGGGCTGCCTTGCTGCAGATGCAGGCTGACCCAACTTCACATTTGCTTGGTTGGGCAAGGCACCAGAAATAACACTCTTTCCATCAGTTTGCCTAAAAACCTTGATGTCTGTGTATATACAAAGTTTTAAAAATTTATAAGCAAGTCTGGACATTGGGCTGTGTCCTCTGCAGATGTCTTGCAGGCCTATTAGGGGTCGGAGTCTGTGCTCTGGGAGCAAAGCTTCCGTGTGTGTGCAGGGCTCATAGCTCTGCCCAGCTTCCAACTGGTTAGTGCCCTGAGGTAAACCCCCTTAATGGACCTGGCAACCCCCTGACTTATGCCGGGTAATTAATAATCTCCCCTTTCTCCTGGGAGACTAATAGGATTAACAAACTGTGACAGTGTCTATTATTTTTAAGGAAGTCACACTGAGATGGGCGTCTCCCCCCAAAGGATACATTAGACATACTACACAAAGGCAGAGTCATGTGGTATACGCAAAATTCTGTGACAAGTTTCTTTGTCCAGATAACGTGCTTGCTAGCTATTTTCTATTAGATAATTGAAAGGTACCTACTGCTTAGTGCCTCCAATGAGGCAAGAAAATTGGGATTGGATGTGTCCATTAAACCCGTCACAAATGAGGTAAAGTGTGTGATTGGAGGGTGCCGGTAAAGCTATCTCATGGTCCTGAAGGAGCAGAGTTGTGTCTGGCTGTCACTCAGGATTAAAGTACACCTCTCCCCTGGAAGACTGGCTGATCATGCCCATGGCACTCGGCTACAGGGTGGGGAGAATCCCTCTTGCCACCTAAGACCAGGTCAGCCATGCCTGCCTGGGCTCCTGGACTGCTCGGGCAGGTAAGACTTCACATTAGTCTGTCTCATGGGGTTCTGAAATTACTTTCTCATTATAATGAAAAGAAATGAAACAAAACCTGACCTAGGAAAGGTCCTCGATTTTTGGCAATATTCTAAAACGTGTGGCAAGGGCTTGGTTTCTGAAGGACAGCATAATCCTTCTGGAGAGGTGTTCATACATAATTGCTGCAAAGTCATATGGTCATGTGAGCCAAGTCCCACAGGCCTCGTCTGGGCTGAATTTACCCCAACAGAGGCCTGCCAACAAGAGCTTGGGTGCAGTGTCAACATCCTAAAGGCCAGGACAGCTCAAATGGAAGATTTACTTATTTACCCACAACAGCCATGGTGACATGGCCAGAATATGTGAATTAAGATACTTTGAATTAAGAGTATCTACATGCGGCGAGGGGAAGGGAGACAAAGGTCAAAATCAAGAAGCAGAACTTTGTGTCAGGATTGGGGGATGAGGGAGGCCACATCTGAGGTGTGAGCCAAGAGGTCAGATGCAGGTGACCGGTGTTTCCACAGTCTTCCCAAGTCCTCTTCATCTCCCTTCATTCCTCTGTCATTTTTGGTGGGACATTTCCTCTAGTAGCTTCCTACAAAAGGGTGCATATGATGGGAACTTTTTGAGACCTTGAAGTCTGAAAGTGTTTTTATTTTATCCTTATCCCTTGACTGAGAGTTTGATGGATGTAGAATTCTCGGTCAAAAGACAAAGATCCATTATCTTCTAGCCTTGCTCTTGCTCTTGAAAAGTTTGATGCTATTTTAAATGCTGATTTTTTTAGTCCCTTTCATTCCCTTTGTTCTCTTTTCTAGGACTTCAGGTAGAGATGTTAGACCTGCAGGATTTGTCTTCTAATGTTTTCTCATATGTATACAAAATATATATGTTCTCTTTCTCATTCTCTCTTTCCCTCCTTCCCTTCTTCCTTTTCTCCCTCCCTCTCTCCTTTCCTTTCTTGCTTCTATTTCATGATTTATACTTTTCAGGTGAGAAAATTCCCTCAAATGGCTAGTGGTCCTTGGCTATCCATTCATATGAAGTGTGAGGAAAATTGGTATGGACGAGATCAGAAATGATGAGTTAGAGTGTTAATTGTGGATTTTGGAGCCATAAGTTCTAAAGCCAATTTGGATGTATGAATTGAGTCATAATGTTGTAGGAAGAAATGCTGTTAAAGAGTCAATGAAAGCCTGTAGCAAACAAAAATAATGGTGCTGGAGAATTTTCGTTTGCCCCTCAGTGGTTTCTCCACCAACACCACCTGGGTCTGTGCCCTGGGAAGCTGGCCTTTATGGACTAGGCACACATATTTCCTTGCCCTCTGGCTTCTGGGTGGGTTCAGCCAATGGAGACACCAGTAGGAGATTTGAGGATGTGAGATAAATGGGCTCAGGGTCTTTATTACCCCAAACCCTCCCTGCTGAGCCATCAGAAGCAATGGCTTTCATCCTCTATAGGAGGTGGAAGATGAAGGATAAAGAAAAGTAAATGAGGGAACCCATCTCACATATATTTGTTCCAATTATTCTAAATAAGACAGGAGGTCTTAATTTAGTAAATGATCTTTGAAAATAGAAGTAGAGAAAGAAAAGCCATTTTGGTAGATTCAGTAATTTTTCTCTCTTGCTCTGAACATTAATCTATTTTATCTTTAGCTCTGACAATTTGTTAAGGTAACTTACTGGGTAACTTTGGGCAAGTTACTTAATCTGTGGACTTTTATTTCCTAGATGTAAAAACAAACAATTGGGTACATGTAATCTTTCACATCACATGTGGCTCCAAAAGCTGATCTTGCATTGGACTATCTTAATACTAGTTCTTCCATTAGAATAAGGGCTGGGACACAGAAGAATTGAACTAATATCAGTTAATACTGGTGCTCACTCAGCATCTCAAGGAGAAGTGTTGGTTAGAAGAGACCCACACCTCCAAGGCCCATTTATAGATTTTAAAGTTCTTCTATTTTTATTATATTCATTGAGAAAAAGATCACAGGCCTTACACAGCCAACATGGTTCTCAGTTTTTTGTTTTGTTTTGTTTTTACAACAGGGTCTCATTCTGTCACCATCATAGTTCACTACAACCTCAAACTTATGCTCAAGTGATCCTTCTGCCTTAGCCTCTCAAGTAGCTGGGACTATAGGTGCATGCCATCACGCCTGGCCAATTTTCTATTTTTTGTAGAGACGGGGTTCTTGCTCTTGCTCAGGCTGGTCTCGAATCCCTGGCCTCAAGCAATCCTCCCACCCCGACTTCCCAAAGTACTAGGATTATAAGCGTGAGCCACCAAGCCCGGCCTTCATGTTCATTTGATGAATATGTGAGGTTTTAAGATAGCTATGATCATTTCAAGTGCACAACTAATAAAACTTTTGGAGCTTTTAATGTACAATTATATAGCATAGCTTACCAAGAGTTGAATGAGCACTCTTAGCAATAAAGAGCATATGGAACAAGTTCTTACAGTCAAATCCACTCTCAGGATTTTGTGCCCAACACCTTTAGTGCACAGACTGCAAGCTGAAACAGAAAACAGTGTTGACCCTGACCTATCTTTCCAACCTTATCTTCTATTACGTGGCACTTGACTTTTTACTTACACTACTCAGTATTTCTTAGGCTTTTGTATGTCCTATGTTTTTTATTTCTGTTACCTGGAATACTTCCACCACCATCCCCACCACCATGTCACCAGACTCCAATTGCCAAAATCCTACCCATCCATCAAGATGCATATCAAATATTTCCTTACTCAAGCAGCTTTTCCTGATCCTCCCAAGAAACTCAATCTTTTTCTCCTTTAGAACCAATAACATGTTATTTGTACCTTTCTAACTATACTTACTTTATTCCCCTTGGAAAGATACCCACCTATTATCCTTTTATGTTGCAAGCTTCTTGAGGGCAGGAACCATGTCTTGTGCATCTCCAGACCTCCTACTATACTCAGTAGAAGTCTTTCAACCACTGCTGTCAAAATGAATTTCATATAACAAATCTGCAGGCAAAAGTCCATAACCATTAAAAAACAAACAAAACCTTTCTAATATGTATAGGGAAATGTGTATGTGCAGTCTTTTAAAAAAGACCTATACCCCAGGATAAAGCCATATTCCATTCTATCACAGGTGACCATCATCTTTTCTATTCCAACTTTATTATTAGTAAACTTCCCATGTTTATCAGGTTTTGATAAACAGAATTATTTTTGGGGGGTAAGTCATTAAAGTTAAATTTGATATTCCTTTGGAAAAGTCTTCCCCCCAACACCCCTTACAAGCAAACAAAATAACCCAGAAGGTTAGACTATTAGCTTCGAAAAGGCTTTGATTAGTTAGCTGGCTTAAAATTCTCTCTAATGTTTTCAGCGTGTCAGTCCACAAGAAAGGGTGAGCCAGGTGGAGTGGAGGCACAGTTCCTCTTTATTAGAGTTGCCAGGATAAATGTCCTAGGATAAATTTTCCTCAAATTTATTTTAAGTTTCTTGTGATTTAAAAATCAGCAACTTCAAAAGAGCTTTCGGAATATTGTCCTATATTTAAACTTTTGATTGTCCTTATTTGAGGGGTTTAAAAAGTCTCTTTAAGGAGCTTTTTAGAAAGATTACTGATGAAAGTCTGAGCTCAAAGTCATTGGTTCATATTTCATTAGTCCTTATGCTGGTTGTCACAGTAAATCTTACACTGGCCACTTGTCCATTCCTATGAAAATAACACTGTTGCCTTTATTTCTATTTTTTAGCTTCCATTAAACCAAGGCTTAGCTCTCAGTCTTTTTCAGACATAGATCAGATTACCAGAAATAAGTGTAATGATAAAACTCTCACTTAGCAACTGAAATAAATTTATCTGCCTCTATAAGGGGTCATGGTTAAATCTCCTGTGTACTTGAAAAATTCCTCTGAACATATGAAATGTATATAATGAAATTCTCCAATGAATAACAACAAAGCAAAGAGCCTTGGGATTTTAAATATAGTCCAGATATGTTTCATGTCATACCAAAGAAGTTAGCTCTTTGGATAATATATTCACAGTAATCATGTGTTTTACCATCATTTTTATTATTTATTCATCACAAAGACTCTAAGTTAGGTTTAAAAAAATACACATAATATATATTCATATACAATTTGATTACTTTATTCAAAGAAATCTGATATGTGCTATCCTTTCCTGACACGTGAATCAAATAACTCTTTTTTTAGCATCTGCTTTTTCAAATTTAATCTTGAAACAAACTGCATCACGCTTGGTGTTAAGAGTCTATCTGATGAAAATCTTTCCAATTTTATTATCTTCAGATTTATAGATAGATTATACATCGGTCACTTTTAAATTGAAGTAGCATTTCAAAATAAAGGCTTTTGTTTTCTTTTTGTTTTAGAAATGAGGTTTTGCTTGTATTGAACATAGGATAATAATCACTTGCTAGTCTAGAAGTAGCTAACTACCCAATTTTCAGATTAACATTAAATTTCTCCCACTGTCTGTTTAATGTCCTTACACAGCCTGAAACCAAGTAAGCTCTGCATTGCCCAATTGTAACATTTGTCTGGCATCCTGCCATGGAAATGGATGTATTAATACTCAGTTCTTGAGAGTGTTGTGAAGTTCAGTTAATTAATGTTTATAAAAGCTTCTTGAGATTGTCTGCTGAAAGATATTACATGAGTTAAAATTACATAAAAAGCAAACATGTAGAACACTCTAGAAATTGTTTCTTGGAAAAGATAAAAGTGCCCTGACTATCTATTAGCCATGTCTTGAATCAGTGACTTCTGGTTTCTTTAATTTATTATAGTATTTCATGGCTAGTACATAAAGATGACTAAAAGGTGCACCATCTCTTTTCATAGTGCAGAGGTCTTTATGAAATTTCGGTCAGAGAGGTTTAGGTAAAGCATTTATCTGGTGCTTATTCAGGTGGAACATTCAAATCAAAGGTCTCATAAAAAGTAAAATATTAGCTGGAAGATTAATTCTTGCTCCCGAGTGAGTGCACCTTGTGGGAGGCACTCTAGTTGTTCCCTAATATCTAATCTTCATTTCTCTCTTATGGCATTAGAATGCCTAATTTTTTGCTGGGCACACGGCCATCTTGAATAGAGTCTATATTGTTTGTCTTTCTTACAGGTGAGTGTCACCTGGGAAAACTAAGTTCTGGCCAATGGGATGTGAGTAAAACTGATTTGTGAAACTTCTAGGTACTAGGTCACATCTTAAAGGAAGGGTGTCCCCTCCTTCCTCCCTTTCATCTTGCTGCTTAGAATGTAGATGTGGTGACAACCCACAATGGATACCTACCTGGGTGAAGAGAATAACCTAAAGGTGGAGGAGCAATGACACAATAGGAGCTTGGGTCCCTGAACAACTCACAGAGCAGAGGGTGCCATGCCAGCCCTGTACTGCCTACCTGTGAAAGTGTTTAATATACCATCATTTTGAGTCTTGGTTACAAACCACTGATTATACCCTAGCTCATGCCTATCTCTACAGAAGGCCAGACGGGAAAAAAGTGTTTCAGTTTTCAGATCTTATACCAAATTGCCCGCTCCTAGATCAGGTATAATTGAAAATCAACTGTAAGTTTTATTTTTGTGCTGGGTACATTAAACATTTAAATTTGGGGTGTAACTCCTGATCTTGAAATGGAGAAACATTTATTTAGTTAAACCTCCAAACAGACTAGAGAGCTTTGCTTTAAAATGACTTTATCCAAAAAGAAAGTCTTAAATCTTTATAAAAGTAGTAGAAATGCAAATAAAATTAAGTAAAATTATAAAATTTTAATGTATTGGACAGATAAAACATCCTGATTGACCATTGTATCCTTCCCTACTCTAACCCATTCTTATGTTTATCAGTTGAGTGGCTTAGTGGCAGTAACTGGTTTCTTTAAATGACAAAACTCAATAGAGCTAACTGTACATTCTTGTTTTTGTTTCTAAAGGTGAGCTCTGTTCTAAATTTCTGTAAGAGTTCACAATTTATTCAGAGCTCAGGAAGGTGATACTACTATAACAAATGTGTTTTAGGTATAGTTTTCATTTGTTTCTTAAATATTTTTTGCTTTCTGATAAACGGGGAATATATCCTTCCCAATTTTGGATCAAATACTTAAAACTCACCTTTTGATGGGAGCAATGTCAAAAATTTATGGCCATTTATAATATACTCCAGTGTTAAACACTTTCCAAATAATATTGAAGACATGATAACAGAAAGAAAAGTAGTTAAGAAAATGAGCATCTGTAGTCACTCTTCCTACAAAAAAGTAATAGAATATTTCCCCCAAAAAAGTAACAGAATGGTTTGATGAGTGCTTTAGAAATATTTGGAATCTTGTATTCCAGTGATTCTAACCTTTTTGGACTCAAGTTATGATATAATTTGGATATTTGGCCCCTCCAAATCTCATGTTGAAATTTGATACCCAGTTTGGGTGTGGGGCCTGGTAGGAGGTGTTTGAGTCATGGGGGTGGATCTCTCATGAATGGCTTGGTGCCCTCCCAGAGACAATGACTGAGTTTTCGCTTCTAGTTCACCCAAGAGCTGGTAGTTTAAGGGAGCCTGGCACTACCTCCTCCCTCTCTTGCTCCTTCTCTCTCGCCATGTGACACACCTGCTCCCCCGTTGCCTTCCGCCTTGATTGGAGGCTCCCTGAAGCCCTCAACAGAAGCAGATGCTGGCACCACGCTTTTTGTACAGTCTGCAGAACCATAAGCCCAATAAACCTCTATTTTTTGTAAACTACCCAGCTTCGGGTATTTCCTTTATAGCAACGCAAAACAGACTAACACATGATATCCAGTCTAGCAGCAGAATTTTTTGTGGACAGTTTATGTCAGACACCGATGGCTACCTGTCTAGTATTTACTCTCTCCTTATTTCTTACTAAGAGATCTCTGAATTTATTAATATCTATGTGAGCAATATGCCCAAGTAAAAATTTTCACATGCCTAGATTCTTTGCATCTAACAATTGCCATGGGACACAGTTCGGGCCAATTTGTTGTAAACAGAAGTCATTAGGTATTAATTCTAAGAAACACTTTAAGTGGACTAATTCAGCTTTTTTGTTCTTCTTCTTCATTCTTCCCCTGGATTTCTAATATGCTGTCTATGGGACAACAGTCTTGTGTTAACAGGTGATCATAAGGAAGAAAGCAACATGTCAAGGATCAATAAGGGGAAAGGTGGAAGGCTGGGTTCCTGATGGCCTTGTGGAACCATCATAGATATCTGTCTAATACTGTCTATTCAGAATTTCTTGAAACGTGATATAAATAATCCTGTATGTGGTTAAACCACAGCAATCGGGTTTCTGTTGCATAAGGTCAAATTCAGTTTCTAAATGAATTACTGCTCTAAAAAAAGTCAGCAATAATTACAACACAACCACGGCTAGAGATGAACAGTATATCACAGGATCTGTAAAAGTATCTGCAGATTCTCCCATTCACTGTGATTCTGTAAGAATAGAGCTGGTACTGCTCTGACTTCCCTCTCTTCTATATTCATGAGGCAAAGTTTTGGCATGTTCAATAAGTGTGGGCTCATTGTGCCAGCAAAGCATTACAATATGTTTCTTACCTCTTATTTGCAGCATATGGAATTCTGCTCTATAATGGGCAACATGGTCCACTCAGCTCAACATTTCATCTAACAGATAGTTCTATACTTGGCTATACCAAAAATAAATAAAAATAGGGCAGTTTACCAATGAAGTACTTGCAGTATATCAGTGATGGAACCATTGTTATAACCCATCAAGCATAATTTTGGCTAATTTGGAATATATATTATACTACACAATTTTAAGAGCTTCACTCAAGTAGCAGAGTTGTATCAATAGGTGGGTATATATTCCAAGCAAAGGATATGGATTCAGATGCTTTAGCAGAGACCACGTGACAGTGACTTAAACATGATAGTGTATTTTTCTCTCATGTAAAAGTCTGAGTTGGGAGGAGGTCTGGGTGAGTTGGGTGAGTGGACAAATTGGCAGGTAGGCAGCCCTAGTTCACTAGGAAATCCAGGTTCCTTCTATGTCATTGCTAGGCTATCACCTAGACTCGAGTGTTGTCCTGATCCACATGCTCAAAGCTGGCTCCCTGCTACCAGGTCCCCATGCTGGACTCCGAGACAGAGAATCAAGATGCAGAAACAAGTGATGGGCAAGCCATCTCTCATAAGAACGTGATTCAGAACTTGTCCACATCCTTTCTGCTTACATCTTGTTTGGCCACTTATTAACAAGTCACAGCCGGCTGTTAGGAAATGGCTCTGTTAGGAAATGCCTTTAGTTGGGACCTCATGTGCCTAGCTGAAAATGGGAAGGTTCTATCACTAAAAAAGAAGGAAGAAATGGATGCTGGGTGGAAATTTTTCACAGTGAGTAACTCATCTACCTTTACAGGAGGAACGGTCTGTTATGCTGGCATCTGTCATGCCTTTTGGCTTTCATAAAGGGATGTCAAACTGAACCATTGTCCATCTGATATTGAAAGTCTGGGGACCTGCCCTCAATCAGCAATGGTTTTGCTCTCCAGTCCTCTTGAGCACAGATGCCTTACAGTCTCCTGCCTTCCTCTTCCTGGTTTCTGTGTTCTTCACATTCTGTCATCATCTCACCTTGCTGCCATCTTGACCGACACGTCTTTGCTTTCGATATCTATATTGAAATAGCCAGATCTATCAGAAGTTTAGCAAACTTTGCTGAAGACTGAGGGTGGTGGCAGGGGACGAGGGATCACCTCACAGAGCCTTCGCCTTCTCAGTGGCTTCTGCTCTCTTGCATCTTCCTTCCCATCTCAGCTCTTCACTCACTCCTTCCAAACTGCCCTGCAACCCTCCAGATTCCTTTTCCTCTGTCAGGAAGAGCTGCTGTCCTGCTGCTCTCCAGCCTTCACAGCCCCACCAGACCCTTCTACCCCAAGTATTATTCCCAGCAAAAGTCGTTTTCTCCCTAAAAGGCATTCTAGTGCCAGCTGTTGGAGTAATAAATTTCCCCACCTCATTATAAAATGAAATCAACTTCTGCATTTGTTGTAAAAATGTTGTTGAGGACATTGTCCATTACATCACACAATTTCCCCTACATAAAGCTCAGAACGTTCTTTCAGGTTTCGGTGCCAGAGAAAAATTTGCTTCTCCTAAAGCATGCTTCCTCCTTTCTGATAACAAGAGCTATATAACTTATCATACTTTCTGAACCATATAACTCAGAGCTAAATTTATAGCTCTCTCGTTGTGATTATGTTAAATATAAAATTAGCATATTTACATTTTCCCCATTTGCTTGAGCCATTTTATATGCCTATCATATTGGTCTGCCTTTTGTTATGTGCCATTTAAAGTCTTTTTAAAAAATAGTCAAGATAAAAATAAGTTAATAAGTATATAAGCAGCTTAGAGGTCATCTAAGGCAATAGTAAGCAGTGTTTTTGACCTGCCAACTACTAAGATAAGGCAAAAGGCACAGTGGATCACCTACGCTACTCATTCCCACTTTCCAAGGGAAAAATAATTCAGTGAAGATGCTACTTTTAGGTTAAGAAAAACTTAAATTTAAATTTAAAACAATTAAAATGAAAAATTAAAAGAAAAATAATTAACTCTTACTAACTGATATAGTTTGGATGTTTTGCCCCCTTCAAATCTCATGTTGAAATTTGATCCCCAGTGTTGGAAGTGGGGCCTGGTGGGAGGTTTTGAGTTATGAGGGCAGATCCCTCATTAATGGCTTGGTGCCATCCTGGCGGTAATGAACGAGCTCTCACTCTATTAGTTCCTGTGAGAACTAGTTGTTACAAACAGCCTGGCACCTCCTACCACTTCCTCCCCTCTCTCTTGCTTCCTCTCTCTCCATGTGATGTCTGCTCCCCTTTGAAGCTCTTCCACCACAAGTGGAAGCTTCCTAAGGCCCTCACTAGAAGCAGACGCTGACACCAACCTTCTTGTACAGCCTGCAGAAACATTAGTCAAATAAGCCTCTTTTCTTTATAAATTACCCAGCCTCAGGCATTTCCTTATAGCAATACAAGTGGACTAAGACACTAACTCATTTGCTAGAAGTACCAGATGTGTCTGTGCCATTTTGGATCCCTTCGATGTTCTTCTCTCCAAGAGTTTTTGGTCACATGTTTTGTTCCAGCCACCACTACAGTAACCATACTGGTGAGGGCTTCAACTAATTTCAAGGGAGCACAACTTGACAGCATCTCTCCTTTTGCTCGTGCCATGCACTACTCACTTTCTACCCTGGAGCTTCCTTGTTGATAGTGAGAAAGGAGATACTATGGAATCTATTTGGTGCCCACATATGTGCAACCTAGAAATGAGCAGGATCTGGTGCCCTATAGGGTGAAACTTTGACCAGCGGGAGAAGGAAATCAGTAAATAAAATATTCCACCCCTCCCACTCTGAAGGGCTTAGTGTTTTGAGTTATAATCATTCCTACAGATTCTTAGAAGATAATCTCACGAGATTGAGTAATCAGTTGCACCTGATGCCAAGTGATGGCTAGGTTGGTAACAAGACCTCATAATGGTTTTCCCATCATTCCTATCTTATTTACCTTTTTTTCCCACTTCTGTTTCTATGGGATTTATTCTCTAATAAAGGAACATCAGACAAACTTTTGCCTAAAGTTCTTCTTTCTGGAGAATCTAGGCTAGGATACATGGTTACACTCCTGGTTATTCTACACACAGGATATACTCATGGTAACATGAGTGGCCTAGAAAATAAAACCTCAGGGTGAGATTTTGGAGTTAGATTATTGCTGAGTGAAAGCAATAGGGACTTCATTTCTAGTGGTCAGTGGCATGGTGATAACATTCAGCATGCATTGGCATCACATTTACTGATATTCAACTGTGGTTAACTGGAATCAGCACAGGTTGAAGTGAGATACTGGTATATAAGAATGCTGTAGCTTGACCAGTATGGGAGCAATGACAATGAAAAGGATTGTGGAATAGGCTAGCTTTTGTTAAGAGCACTGGAGGACTCTCAAAAACACTTACAGCCTCAGCATAGCCAACTGAAGACATTCTATGAAAGCCAGAGGTCCTCTTTGTAGCTTTTCAGTACTGTCATTTTCTGTAAATGCAAATATACTGAATATATACTGAATATACTTCAAATAAAGCCCAGGATCTTATTTTAAGGGTGCTAATCTACTGGCATGGTATCTATTACGAATTGACTTGTGTCTCTCCAAAAATGAGTTGAGGTTCTAACCCTTGGCACCTCAGAATGTCACCTCATTTGGCAATAGGGTCATTGCAAGTGTGCTTAGTTAAGATCACACAAGAATAGGGCAGGCCTCTAATCCAACATGACTGGTGTCCTTATAAGAAGAAGAGAAGAGATAGACAGAGACACACAGGAAGAACACCGTGTGAAGGCAGGGATTAGAGTGGTGGTGTGGCTACAAACCAAGGAACACCAAAGATTGCCAACAAACATCATAAGCTAGGAAGAGGCAGGAAAGGATTTCCCTATAGGTTTCAGAGGGATCATGGTCTTACCAACATCTTCATTTCAGACTTGTAGCCTCCAGAACTGTGAGATAACAAATTTCTGTTGTTTAAGTCACCTGATTTGTGGTACTTTGTTAGGGCAATCTTAGGCAACTAATACAGAATTCCATTGCAACATTACCTCCCAGCAACAGTCTCATGTTGTGGGAAAGGAGTTACAATAATGGGATCATGGCAATGGGATTTGCCAGTATGATCAGGTACAACATCACCTCGAAATAGCTAGCCTAGTAGAGTAGCAGAATAGCCTATTAAAATTCAGCTAAGGGGCTAACCATGGACAACATTCTATAGTTTATGGCACTGTCCTCCAAGTGTGGCATATGTGTCAAACCAATGGTTAATGTATGGTGCATGTCCTCAACAGCTACAATACACATAGGCAGGCACCAAGGGGTGGAAGTAGGATTGACTTCTCTCACCATCATTTCCAGCAACTCACTTGTGAAATTTCTGCTTTCTGAACCCACGTACTTAGGTTCCGACAGGTTAGAAGTCTTAGTTCCTAGCAAAACTCTTTCCCTCAGATGACACAGTAGAGATTTAGCTGAACTTGAAACTGCAACTACTACCTGATCACTTTGGACAAAGAAAGGATTTTCTGTACTGATGAGGATAATCAACTCTGATTACCATGGGAATTTCAAGTGCCGCTGCAAGATAGGGACAGGGAGGAATATGTTTAGAAATGGGGAATTTCCTGGGGGATTTTCTGGTGCTTTTGTGTCCAGTGATGATGGTAAATGGACAATTGTGGCAATCATGGATCAGCAAGAGCAAGGCAATGTAAGAGCTTAGAACTCTCAGAGATAAAGGTCTAGGCCATTCGCTAGACAAGAAAATCAGACCAGCGAGAGTGCTAGCCAAGCATGAGGGAATCCAGAATGGATGGTGGAGGAAGGAAGATGAGATGATGAATATCAATTATGGCCTTGGTTATTATGGGACCAAAACAGGACAAAAAATGAAGCTGATTTCACTAATTGTCTTGCTATAAGTGTCCTGCTTTTCTGTATTCCACTCTGTAATAAAGTGGTAGCACTTAAGCTTTTGCCTCCATCTCTGCTTTCTGGAGAACCTGGCTATGATAGTAGGATTTAGAAACTGACTCTTAGTCATACATACAAGTGAAAATATATGGAAGCTCATATTATTCTCGTTTAAGGAAGGATGTTTGTCCTTTCCTAGCTCATGAGGAGAATCCTCACTGCCCACCCACCCATGGCCACACAGCATTCTCTGAGAATCACTGATCCACTGATCCATAGGATTATATCAAGGATTGTCTTATGGAGATTGGGAGGCTCTAGAGCTTCAGTTCCCTGGACAATTTATATAACTAAGTTTTCTAAAAACATTGGTTGGTGATGAATGTTTGAAAAGTACTGCTGACATTTAAAATTTGTGGAAGAAATCCAAGAAGGCAGGAAGCTCTATGGCAGTATTTTTATTGCATGTGTTTTTTTTGTGGGGTTGGAGGGGGGTCACGTTATCACATTGGAGCTGAGAATTACAGTAGATTAAAACAGTAAGGCTGGAAGCCTGGGTTGGGTTAGTTAAGGCAAGACTGAGAGTGAAGTTTAAGAGAATGATCAGAATTAAGAAAATCACAGAAACTTGAGTAAGAACCTAACAGGTGGTCTGACATGAGACCAGAAGTCAAGGTCCAGGAAGTATGTAGAAGGCAGGCAGGAATTAGAAGTCAGGACTACACTGGTTGAGCTGGTGCCCCTGGCTAAAGTCAGGGCAACAATAAAGGCGTAGGCTAGGACACTGGGAAATTGACACAAGTTCTCCTTTGAACAGCCAATCTTTTATATATGCTTTCGGGGTCTCTCTAGATTTCCAGGGAATTACTGGCCCAGGATCCAAGGCTTAAAGACTTATGAAGGCCAACCATTTCTTACACTAGGCAAAATGAGAATTTTAAAGAAGAACTTTCTTATATTCTGGAAAAATCTCAATGATTTAGAGTAGATTCCTGTCAAAGAGATAGCAATACCAAGTCAGTACAGAGCAAGGTTCTGAGCCTTTCCCTCCTCTCTTTGGAGACTTTGGGTTTTTATTTCCAGCTTGGTCTTTGGAGGTGCAGACACCTCTTTGAGGGGCACAACATGGACTTGAGCAATTGCTCAGCTCTTTGTTAACGCTCACGAACTAATTTAAGGTAAGGCTGATAAAGATATGCTTTCTTCTTGGTTTATGTTACAAATGGTCTCCATCTGCTCCTGACAACTCCCGTTGCTAGGAAGTAACTCACCAGAATAAGTGGGAAGCATCCTACTGTTTTAGATGATAAACTGATCATATATAACGTGCCAATTATTATTTCTTGTCAGAAGCAAAAAGTATGGACATCCTTAGATTTTAATAGAAAAGTGAACTAATGATAGTTCTGCCTTTCTTAGCTTGCTTCCTTTAGTTCTAAGAGCTAATAATTATTGTCCCTCTTGATAGATGAGGAAGATAAGGCTCAGAGAGTTAAGTGACTTGCAGAGTCAGTAAGGATAGATTTGAAGGCAGGTCTGTCTGGCTTCAAAGCAAAGCTGGGTCACTTTTTAAAATGTCTTTATTATTTTCATAGGCTTTCCACTAACAAACAACAAGGGAACCTTCATGGAGTTATCTTTTTGAGAAACCCCCTCTTTTATTGCCACTCTAAAATTAATGTGCCTTGATTTGGAAGTTCAGAAAACATTAAAAAATAAATATGAAGCAATATTAGTGAAATGGTTTAAAATTATTTAGTATCATCTGTTCAAATATTGATTATATTCAGAAAAGAAAAAAGGAGAAAGCCCCTTAAAAAGGAAAGGAATCTGTTTGGCTTCTAACAGAAAATCACATTTTGAAATGCAAAGTGTAGCTGAAGAAATGTCTTTTTATGTTGTGGGAACAGTCGTTAGAATAGGATAAAGAATGAGGGAGCTACATGCCCACTTTAAGGGAAGAATCATGAAGTCTTGTGAACCAGTGGCCTGAAAAGTCTGAGGGATGGTATCAATATTGCAAACAACTTACACTCTTGGAAATTTAATCACAAACAGGCACTATAATTAATGGAAGCTACCATAACAAACTTCCCTAGAATGAAAGACCAAATCAACCTCTAGAGTTTCCTGAGCAAATCCAAAGTTTAGTATTAGTATTAGAAAAGTTCCAATTAAAAGCAAAGCCTGCCTACATACTTTTTGCAGTATTCTTTCTGGTCCATTAACATCAATGGTTTAAAAATATATTATACTTAGTCTAGCATATAGTAAGGATGAACTATATTAGATATTTTCCAATACAGAGAGATAAGGAATTAGAAGAGTTAGGCAGCTGAAATTTAATAAGTTAGGCATATTATAACAAGTGAATCCCTAATTACCTATATCAAGAGAATATTCTCCTCTCTATATCTTTAAGAGTAATACAGACCTCTTTTTAACATAGAGCTTGTTTCATGGTTTAGTTATATCATGTATTAAATCATATCTCCAGCCACATTAAACTACACATACAAATATTTAATATTATACAAATCAGTTGTAAGAAATATAGAGAGATTTATATTTAATACTGGAGATATTTTAGTTTTAATTATGGAATTTTTTCCCAGAAAATGTTGCTAAAATTTTGGGAAGAAAACTTTTTAAAAATTATTGAATATAAAAGATGATATAGCATACATAAGGGACTTCTTATTAGAAAGTTATGTAGAGGGTTTTCTTTTAAAAAAATGATAACATCCAAGAAGAATATTATTAGGATTTACTCATATTTTTCTTTCTTTTTTATAATTCCCAAAGATTTTTTAATAGTACCTATCTTGATATAGGTCACAATATTTTTAAAAAGTCAACTTCAAAATTATATTATTGATTTTTTTTTACCATGTCAAAAGGCAATATTTACTGCAAGTTTTCAAAAGGTGAATTAGATTTATAACCTAGTTTTAAACATCTATGGGGAATAATTTCAAGAAACTGAAAAGTTTTATTAAATGATACTGTACCTTAATAGAGATATTGTACAGAAGTTCCTCAATTCATGGAAATATTGCAGTAATATGCTATTTTGTTTAACTGCTTTTTTTAACTCAAAAAATGTTTCATTTTCAATTCTTACTGAAAATATTTTTAAAATGTATTCATAGTCTTTACTGTCACAGTAAATGTGAAAAGTCCATTCATCTTTCTTTAGCCAATGAGAATTTCCAGAGTCTGAGATTGATCTTTCTGAATGTCAATAATCGTTTTACACTCAGAGATTGGGATGAATGTATATGACTTCAGCACATAACCAGGGAATCGATTATTTGAATGAATCCTTGAAATAAACTTTCTTTCTCAAGATATGCTTCTTTTTCCTTGCCCTCAAAACAGAGTTCTAACAATGATTTAGGATTGGAAAAGTTTAATCGGGGGCTCTAGTTAGTTAGATGTTAGTTAAAATGAGATTTTACGGTATTCTTGAGGAGATTTCAGTGAGTGCAGGAGGTAAACTCCTGAGGCCCAGACCATCAACCGGCAGTGATTCAATCAGCAGAGTGTAGCTCCTGGTTGGGAAGTGGATAGGAGGAAGTAACCTTGATACAGAGATGGGCCTTTAGTGAGGGCTGTCTGTTTAGCATCCCAATATTGTTACAACCTCTGGCTTGACTTTGGAAATAGGAGTTCAAATATGGTCGGGCTATTATAACCAAGGAATATAACCAGGTGGACAGTGGTTGATTGATTTTGTAAGACTTTTGTGTAGTGGTATTTGTGACAGGAGGATTCAACCTGGGGAAGGAAGACTGCAAGGAGACATGAGGGCCAGTAGGTACTAGCTGGATTTAGAGTAGGGTCCCAGTCCTAAAGCGGGACTGGGAAACTGAACGGGATGCCTAAATAAGATACAAACTATACAGTAGAAAATCAAGGCAGAGATTTCCTGTCAACGTGGTGAAAGAAGATGATAGAAGAATCTGTCTCTTGCTCCAATACAGAAATGTTGGAAAATGTATCCATTTTTAAAAGCAAGTGGCCAAGCTTGAAAGAAGGAAAATAAAAATCCCTGATATCAGAAATGAAGAGAGATTATAAAGCAAGATCTACAAGTGAAGATGAAGCCAATGGAGGCTCACAGAGGTTTCCCAATTGGACTAAGATTTGAGGGCTGGGCCTAGAGGACAGATCAGAGATGGGAGATAAGGTCCCAGAACTATATGTGGCAGATGCTGGCACAAAGTCTGCTATGTCAATGGGGGCCTTATATGAAGTGGTACCACAAAAACTCTACCCTCTGGATAAAGAAATCTGCAGGAGCTGGAAACCGAAGTTGGCACCAAGCAGGTGCGTGCCCTGTATTTACACCACTGCAGGGGGCAGGACTCCCACATGGAGAAATTAACACTAATACTGCACTGGAACTCGTGAACCTCCCAGGCCTCTGGAAGAAACAAGAGTGGGACAGCTTTGAAAGGATTGTCCCACAACAAGGAGCACAATGGAATTTTTAAAAAATTAGAAAACAAAACACCATGGGGGAGAGAGAGCAGCTGCAGCAACCAGGAGAATTTATACCCCAAGAAATGGAGATTATAGAATAATCTGAAACATAATAGGCACATTTAAAAAGCTTAAAGATATAAAAACAAAGAATAAAAATTATAAAAAATGAAAAGAGTAGTATGGGGGAAAAAAGGCATCATTATAAAGCATATATAGTAAGGGAAATTAAAACTCCACAAATATGTTAAATAGCAGGTTTAGGCCTAACCAAAAAGAGGATTAGTGAATGGGGAGCAATTCTGAAAAAGAATCAATCAAAATATAGCACATAAAGAGATATAAAAAGTGATGAAGAGAGGAAGTAAATAGAATAAGAAGGTCTTAAGTGTTTCAGAATGTAAAATTGAGATGATGAGAGAGAGGTTATGTGGTTACAAACTTTTCTAGACCTGAAGCAAGACAAGAGTCTTTAGTGGGACAGAAAATACTAAGATCTGAATGAAATAAATGGAAACAGATTCAAATCAAGGCTCCTCAAAAATGAACAGATTAAAAGCTATCAGAGAGAAATAGAAGATAATCTAAATGAAATTACATTAGACTGAGAGCAATTTTCTCACTGAAAAACTAGGAAACAATGAAATGTATTTTTAAATGCTGAAGTAAAACAATCATGAATTTAGAATTCTACAATAGGTTAAAGTGTCATTCAATAGAAAGAAGTTGTTAAAAGAGTAGATTTTAAATGTTTTCACCACAAAAAAATGATAAGTATCATAAGTGAGGGGATGGATTTGGTAATTTGCCTGATTTAATCACCTCACATTGTAAACATATATCAAAACATCACATTGTACCCCATAAATATATACAATTATTATTTGTCAATTAAAAATAAAATAAAAGATAGTATGAAAATTTGGGGTACATTACATTATTAGTCCCAAATTCTCCACCCCTTTTGTGGGAGAACTGCAAAGTTACATGCAAAAACTCGCACAAAAGGGTGGAATTGTATTTCTCCACCTCTTGATTCTGGTTCAGCCATGTGACTTGCTGTAGCCAATAGAATGAGGGAGAAAATTACAATGTGTCAGTTTCAAACCTAGGTCTTGAGGGTGAGTTTTCACTTCCTCTCTTGTGCTGATGCATCACCACGGGAAGAACATGCCTGGGCCACCAAACTTATCCCAGGAGGAGTATGAGTGGCGTGAAAAGCAGAGCCTCACCCCCAAATGAATGTGGAGGAGATCAGCTGGCCCACAGATCCATGAGAATAAATCATTATTTTCAAGTCCCTGAGTTTTGGTGTGGGTTATTTTATTAATTTCCTAATACTACTGTAACAAATCACAAATTTAATGACTTCAAACAAAACAAATTTATTCTTTTATAATTCTGGAGGCTAGAAATCTGAAATCAGTCGTACAAAGCTAAAATCAAGGTGTTAGCAGGGCTGTTTTCTTCTAGAGATGTGTTTCCTTGACTTTTCCAGCTTCTGGTGATTGCCTGCATTCCTTGACTCATGAACTCTTTTTTGTATCACTGCAATCTTTTTCTTCCAGTGTCTCATCTTCTACTTCTGTAGTCAAATCTCTCTCTACCTTCCTCTCATAAGGACACCTTGTGATTACATTTAGGGCCTACCTGGAAAATCCAGGATAATCTCCCCATGTCAAGATGCTTACCTTAATCACATCTGCAAAGTTCCCTTTGCCATAAAAGTTAGCATCCACAGGTTCTGGGATTAGGGTGTGGAACATCTTGGGAAAGGGGCAAATTCAACTGACCACTATTGTTTTGTAGGGTTTTATTTATGTATGTATATATTTATTTAACAAAAAGACATTTTGTAGAGAATAAAAATTTGGTTGGAGGCAAGATGGTGGACTGGAGGCAGCCCGTGTGCACTGTTCTCAAGGAGAGGATAGAAAGTTGCAGGTGGATGCCCACCTACTGCTGGGCCTTCTTGGAGAGAGCGTTGTGACACATTGGAGAAGCAATGGAAGGCAACCAGAGTGAAGGAGGTAACGAGGCGATCCACTTGGCAAGAACAGAAGGTACCTGGAGGAGGCATCCACACCTGGGGAAGGACAGGAGGAGAAAACTGTGGGACTCTACCCTCCCACCATGGACATTGTGGCCTGAGCTGTGGGGGACCACGACCACCACTGCTGACCTTCAGACTGACCAGAGAACTGCTTAGAGTCTGTGCAGTGACACTGCACCAGAGAATGGGCGCAGCAGGGACACGGTGACCTTTGGTCCTGGATTACTGCAACCGATGTCAGCCTGAGCTCTCAGGTCCAGAGTCCTGGTCTACACAGGGCTCAGCATTGCTGCAGCCACTCTGCATCACCCTCGCCAGGCTGAGGAGGGAACAGGGAGAGTGGATGCTCTCACGTACCCCATGATTGGGAGCTGAGCATCCCTCCCACTCTCAAGGGAGTGGAGCAGAACAGGCACCACAGACCCTACCTAAGAAGCCCCACAGTGACTGTCTTGGTGGGTCCTGGACAGGGGGACACGCCTGGCTGCCTGGTGGCCTGGCCCTGTGCCCCTGCCCCCAAAGCTCCTGTGCTGCTGCTGGGGTCCTCAGTCCTGCCCTCAAGGCTCATGCACTGCTGCCCTCAGGCCCTGCAGTCCCACCCCTGAGGCGCCCACCCACTGCCTGGTAGGAACTGCCTCTGCGGTCCAATGTTCCACCAGGGATTTGCTAGCCACAAGCCACCATTGCACCTGGACCCAGGTGGAGTGAACGCTCACAGCCCTGAAACCCACAACCACCATCTAGATAGCCTCACCCAGCTGCCACTGCCACCGCCATGGGGAGACCCAGGCAGAGCGATTTCCTGCAATGCCAGGCTCTGTGGAGAGGGACTCACCTGGCCCTACGCCCGAGCTTCCAACAGCAGCCTGGGGAACAACCCATCACTTTGCACAGAAATCATCCAGAACCAGCTTGAACTGTGACAATCACAGGGGAATGGAACAACACTTATCTAGATTCAGGGAGTTGAACAGGAGAGAAAAAGGGGAAAGAAAAGCAAGACAGGAGCTTCCTAGCAAAATCTTGAATAGAAAATTTAGCAAGTACTTATTGAGTCCTTAGTATCCATCAAGCAATGTGCCAGGCTGCAGAGTCAAGGATGAATGACACTGTCCCTATCTTTAAGGAGCTGAGTGTCAAGTAGAGATCTTATGAGAGTGGAGAGTCTAAAGAACTTCAGGGCATCTTTCCATTAGAGGTCAACAAATAAATTCGTCTCAAGAATCTCTTGTTTCTGACTTAAAAATGCCTAAGTGATTTCTGTGGAATTGAGTCCCCCAAGATGTTCTGTGAAAAGGGGTTTTCACAGTCAAACATGTTGTGCAATGCTGTATGCCATATTTCATTTTTGGAGATTCATAGGCAATTAACAAATGAAAGTTACCAAGGTGATTTCTAGAAAAGAAACCTATAAGGAAACTTTGCATCTTCCCAAATTATTTGATACCAAAATGAGTTTGGGAAAGGAGGAAGAGTAACGCCTATAACAGTCCTTTAGTCTTTTCATTTTGTTCCTCTGTATTGCATTTACATTATTTTCCTAACTCCTTTAAAATATTTCTAAAAGACTTGTTTGTTTTTTTAAATTAAATCTTCATTCCAGTGTTTCTATTTAGGTGTTTAAATTCTAATATTATGCTTCAAATGTTAGTATAATTATTTTAGTGGAGAGGCTTAGTACAGTTATTTTGTTTGACTTTGTAGGGAAAATTAAGACTATGAAGTGTTATACAAGTTATTTTAGTTCTTCGAAATACCAGTAAGCCAGAGCATTTGTATTGAGCATATAGACTACTATACTTTTTGCAATCTGATTTTATGGTACCTCCCTTTTTAATGTCTAGCATAACACTCAGTCTTTGGGCTTTTGAACAAACATGTCAATAGCTTTAAATCAAACAACCGTGCTAAAATATATTACTGTGTCGCAACCATTTGCAGCTCTCCGTTTAATTGCATACTATAAAATGAACCAAGAGGTATAAGTTTACAAACATAACATCTGAGGTGGTGGTAAGATTAGAGCTAAATAACATATGTAGTTTAAATTCTCAATATAAAGTCATGACGGGCTGTAATTTTAATATACTGCTGACAAGGGGCATGTGAACATTAATGTACATTCCCAATAAATATTTTCAACATTAGAGGACATAATATAGCTTCAATTTTATATATAATGCTCACTCTCATGCATATATTTTTTGCATCTTTTGCTGGAGCATTAGAATATCCAACCAGTATATTGTCTCAGTTTAAGGAAACAATAAAAAATATTTTACTCCTTAGGATAATTCTTGGCACAAAACGGTGGCTCCATGACTATTTGTTTACTACGTGGTTCAAGTTTCTTTTGTTTGATTACTCTCACTCTCTCCTCCCAGAAGTTCCAACGAAATTAATGAAATATGGGATGATTAGTTAAATATGAAGCCAATTTTTATGTAATAAAATGTTTTGTTATTTATTTTTTCAATTGCACAATTTATCTGTTTTCATAGATCTTTTGAGTTAGTAAAAATTTCTCTTCCATGTGTATGACCTTGGGTCTGCCATTTATGAGCTGGGTAACCTTGTTTTTATTTAACTTTTTACTGTCTCTGCTTCCTTGTCCGTAAAACAGGGATGCTAATATAGCTGTTGTGGCTATTAAATTAATTTAATATATGTAAAGCATTTAGAATATATGAAAGTACATGGCACATAGAAGCACACCACAGGGGTTAGCTATTATTATTATTTGAGTGTATACTAGAAAGACTATAAGTTATTAGCAGTATGCCATTTCTTCTATCAAAATATATAATAGCAGTTAAGCATGATCAGATCTATTAGCCTAACTCATAAAAACAAATAGTCCAGGTTAGATCTTATCAATAGTTGCTTAATTTTTTTATAGGAAAATTTATATAAAGAAATTGGGTGTTTAAATTTGGAGGGAGGGAGGGGCGATTGCTGGGTAGGGAGTACAGGTATTGAAAAATGCTCCTATTCTTTGGTCAGCTTTAAAGTCTCTGTATGACTTTTCAGTTAGTATTAAGGACAGGAGAGTCCACTTGCTTACCACCCATACTTTCCTCACCTATCTCCTTTTATGTCTTAGCCCTGTTTCCAACTCTCCTTAATAGCCTTTCCCTGATTTTCCTTTCCGCCCCACTGGCAGGTAGACCAATAGGCAGTATTGACAATTGGGAGGTCAGGGGGTGGTAAAATAGTCAAGGGCTGTGTGGGTGGTATGTTAGGCCCACAGTGGAGCTGGGAGAAAAGAGCTCGCCCTCTTTCCAACCTCCCTTTAAAACTCTGAACTTACCAAAATGTTTCTTCATATATTTTATAGTGATAATAATTATATAAAGGTTTTTTTGTATTATATTTTCAAGGCCATACTCTTAGGAAAATAAAGCACAGAAGTTACAAAAAAAACTTTGCTTGCTAAACTTTAAAAAAAATTAATTAAGTGGAGTTATCATTCAAAAAAAAAAAAACAGAGAAATGAGTAGAAATAGCAATGGCTATTTAGAAAGAGTATAAAAAAGCTTCCTGGACTAGGAAATGGGTTGCAATGTTCAAAAGTATAAAAAGAACCATGAACACACTTCTTATATATATTAGAATACATGGTTCTTTAACTAAGTTGGGAAAGACAAGATAAACTACAATTAGATTCCCCCAATAATATATACCTGGGTGTACTACACATCAAACTGTTTCTACAGTCATAAGCACTGATATGTTAACTTCAGTTGTTCAAGAAAGACACAACAAGAGTGTAGGGAAGAGCTTGGGACAAGAGTTGAAAGGGGTGAAAAGATAAACTGTTCTAATCCTTACATTTCCTTCCCAACTTTGATTCTAAACTTCTGGAGGCAGTAAGAGTAGAGAAGGAAGTATACATGTTAGAAGGTAGAAAATCATGCTGGGATTTGGAAGACCTGGCCCTACACTATAAAATAAAATATATTAAGATATTTAGGTTCTTTAGCATTTTGATCAACTAAGTAATTATAGTGACATACATTACTAGTTTTGAGGACAGAAGATGGGAAAGTTATTGAGACATATTAGACATATGAGATGATATTAGGGACATATTTGCGGGTAAGAGGGATAGTATACATCAGCGAAAATATGTCATGGAGAAATACACATGGCAACAATTTTTAAACTGTTATTCCATCAGCACAAGCAATACTGACCTCGATTCTTATTTTATTCTTCATAATCAAACAGCTGACATGAACACAAAGTCCCATTCAAGGTCACTGGAAACTTTGAACTTGGATTGCCTCCAGGAGGACACTGAAAAATGCAGTAATTGTCCCTCCGAGTTCCAGAAGTTCAGTAAGATTCAAAACTGATAAGTACTTTTTATAGAAACTCAACTTACTATATCTTACCTTTGCTTTATTCTAAAATTTACTTTTTATAAATTGAAACAGTGACTTTACAAAATGACATGGTACAAAGAGGCTGTAAGTATGAGTTAGCTCTTTAAAACCCTGGGGAAGCTAATTTCCATGCCCAAGATAATGTTTCAAAGAGATTTCTTTTCAGTGTGTTTTCTTAGGAGGGCAAGATTTCAAAGAGGAAAATTAGCAAGCAAGGTAACTGTGATGCTGCCATTTGGAGTTTTCAATTAGCATTTCTGACTAATACTTTGGCAAAATTACTCACAAATATTGCCAGAGTTGAGAAATCATCTTGCGGCACTTTCTATTCTTATTTTTAGGACATGAAGGCATGTAAAATAATACAAAGAGGTTTGCAAAGTCCAGCTGAAGGGAGCTGGGGTGTTCTGTTTTTACCATCATGCTTAGTTGTTCGTGTTCCAGTTGTGTAAAACAACTTACAATATTTACAAATAGTAAGGGAAATGATTGGCCCAGAACTCTTGCAACCCAGTGACTCAAGGATGATTAACACTGTGTAAAAATAGACACATTAGACCAAGAGATAATTTAAAACATTATTACTGGGTATTAATTTTAAAAAATTAAACCTGTTGACATGAGCAAAATGAAAAGCTTTAGAAGCACAGCTTGTGGAATTGAAAAGGGCCTTAGAGACCATCAGTTCCAATCGCCTCATTTTACAGGAGAGAAATCTGAGGACCAGGGAAATGAAGTGACTTTTCTGGGGTCACATGGAGAGTCGACAGCAGAGCTGCAAAGGTGCTCGGGTCTCCTGACCTCCAGGCTATGCTCATTCACCGGGAGTGCTTCAAAGAGCATATACAACATTTCGTCACAGTTTAGCTTTTGGTTAATTCCACATTTACTCCTATTTTTGTAGGTGCAAAAATAGCCCAGATTAATATGATTTGTTCCAGGTCAAACAGATATTAAGAAAAATGGCAAAGCCGTGTAGTCATTTTTTGTTATGTGTGTAGGAGAGAGAGAGAGAGAGAGACAGAGAGAGAGAGAGAGAGGTAGAGCACGTACACATGCACAATTTTCTTACCCAATGTTTTTAAATCCAAAAAGCTCTGAAAACTAAGTTTTTTCATAAATTTGTGTCAAACTCTGATGGTGTGAAACGTGTTATAAACTGATGTGAGGGTATTTATACACATGATGCACAACATAGACTCTGTATAACTGATGACATTTTCAAATCCTGAATAATTCTGAATTCTGTAATAATTCTGTAATTCTGTTCCTAATAGTTTTGAATAAGTGATTATGGACCTTCAATTTGTCCATAATGTAATTTCATTACTTGAGTTTAGACACAGTTTTGGCTTGTAACCATGCAACTCAGAAAACTCTTTACATTTATAATTCCCTTTGGTTCAAAATATATAAACCAAAGGAAATTAAATGAGATGAGTAAAGTTCTTTCTATGAAGTAGTAAATATATAAAAATAAGGAGCTTAGTTTCATCACTATTATTTGTGGTCAAGAAGCCCAGGGTAAATTCAGTGTTTCGTTGTGGCAACTACCTCATCCCAAGTTTTTGATAAAATCATCTGTCTCCTTTTCCTACCCCTTTTTCTTGGTAACTTTCATTTTATAGCCATCTTTTATGTGTTTCTTTATTCTAAGTTATATCAAATGTTAGCATGTATGTGGAGTTCCCACCCTAAGTTTCATAGTAACTCTGTGTTCTATTATTTAATCAGTAGTGAAATTGAGGACTAATCAATAAACTAATGTTTATGGTTTACAGCTTAGAATTTGTATGCTGAGTAGACTAGAGTTTGTATGGATTTGACCAGAACTGACATGATATATTCTTCCTTTTGATTATAACCTTTATAGTTAACCAAAGTCTAGGTAAATGCAGTGTCCTCATAATCTGTGCTCAGTTTTGACAACATTGGCTGCAGAGCCCCATGGCACTGAATTTAGTCCCTGCTGCAGTTCCAGCTCAAAGGAGCAGTCATTAAGGCAAACTCACAAGAGGGCCAGTCCTTCGTTTGTTTGCAGGAAATTTCACCAATTGAAAATTTTGACCTATCATATACTGTCAGAATAAACACCATTCCCACCCTGATGGGTGAGAGTTGAATGTCTTAGATTTTTCCTTGTCCCTATTCAGGATCCTAAGAGTAAATTTTATAGACAAAAGTCATACTTTTTGGTTTGCATTAATCCCATCGTAATTTTGAATGTGTTCCTAGGTATATAGATTCAATTTCTAGAAAATCAAGTTAAATGTAAGATATTTGCTTATTGCAACATATACAGATCTCAGTGGAGGAGGGTATTCCCTCCTTTTGTCAACAGTCTCTATGATATGGCAGTTGTTTAGACTGTATTACTTAAAGGGGCGTGTATAACGTAATGGATCTAATGGAAAGATACTAGACCAGGAATCAGGTCCCACCTGGCTGTATGACCTCAGACAAACCATCAGCCTCTCTGAGCCCCAGTTTCCTCTTCTACGAAATAAAAGGGCTGCACTGGAATACCATTAAACCCTGTTTGGCTCTAAAATGTTATAGTTCTGTGAGAGGTGACCGTCAATAGGTTCATAGTCTGTTTCTGAGCCTCTCTGGGAGGAGACCTCTAGGGGAGCAAATTTCTTCCAAGTATAGCACAGCTTTTCTTGGCCTGGGGAGCAATTTTTGAGCATGGGGCTCTGAAATGACTAAAGGAGAAGGAAGAGCCCAGTACAGGAGAGCCTCTTTTCCATAAGGGCGCGTGCTGTGGTCTTGTGACTGCTGCATGACCCAAGGGGAGGGGCTGTCCCAGCAGCCTGTGACTCTGGCTTGGCCACTGCGCTGACTCTCTGGCTGGCCTGGCTTCTGGACGCAGAAGAGCTATGAGAGAGGCAGCGCTGAGCCCACGGGCATAGAGGGGCAGGCAGAGTGGGCACCCCCTCCTATGTGCCCCTCCTTTGTGGGCTCAGGTCTAGGAGAGGCAGGAATGAGGGACAGGGCACGTGGAATTGGGCAGCACAGGACCTTGTGAAGGAAGAGGAGCTTTCTATGAGCCATGGAGGGGGAAGATAGACTCCAAGTGATTAGAAAAGAGAGTAAATACCTTTAAGAAAAAACCCATTTTATAGATTACATCAGATGTAATGGATATCCTTTAGATAGAGTACAGATGGACTATTTGGTGTATTTATTTACAATCATAATAGCTCTTAAGAGTTACTGAGTACCAATGCCATATACTGTGGAAAGTGCTTTATATTGATCCGGTCTTTTAATCATATTATAGTCATATGAAGTAGGAGCCATTATTCCCATTTTACCGATAATGAGACTGAGGTTTAGGGGACTTAAGTAATGCCCAATGTCACACAGCTAATAAATGGGGCGATCTGGTGTTTGAACCTAGATAATGTGCTTCTTCTATATTGCCTTCTTCTTCTTTGTTTTCAGAGTATTTGAGGCAGGCTGGGGAGTCCATTTCTTTCTCCTCTCCTCTCCTTTACTTCCCTTTTCTCTTCTCTCTTTCCATTTATTTAATTCATCCTCCCTCTTCTTTCTCTTCCTACTTGTTCATTAATAGCACATCACAGAAATGGTTGACTGAGTCATTGCAGGATGGAAAACTATCACATTCATTGGAGAAATCTTCTTTCCTGGATATTCTTGATGAATATTTCCAGTTATTCCTCTGGAAAATGTAAAATCAAGATGTAAGATGATTGTTGAAGTCAATTAATAGAAAGTTTATCTTCCATAAACTATCCTTCACTGCACTCAATTAAAGATATGCTTAGTCATTGTTATCCAAAAGACTTTAAGAGCCACAGACCAAGATTGGCTGCAATCAAAATAATCACTATATTGTTAACTCAAACTCCGCAGAAACAAAACTGAGATTTATGCTGCCATTTATATGAATAAGAAAATACGATGAGTTACTTTCTTTTCTTTATCAGAGGAGAAGGAGAATAAGAAAGCTATATAGTCCTTCTTTTTCTCCTGTTGAAGAGGCCCTACTCTTTTTGTTGGCTTTCAAGATGAGGTAGTTCTACCTCAAGTTCCTATCTTGCCTAGAGAGTAAATGTCCTCCTGAGATGAGCCCTAGCAGCTCCCTGGCTTCATAATTGCATTTGGGTTTGTTCCAGGCATTCTCACTAGTGATGAAGGATGCTACACTCAAAAGCAAGGTCCTCTGAACCTCCAGGCCAGACACCGGGAGTCACAGTGGATTCTCAGGAAATGAGGCAAGATCTTCACCTTTCATCATATCTGGAATATGGACATTCTGCAGTCTCTTAAAATTAAAAAAAAAAAAGCAAGCAAGCAAGTAAGCTACAGGTTAAAGATGGGAGAGCATGATGCTAAAGGATTGATAACATAGGTGACTACATTAGCTCTCAGCTTTCTGCTTCAGGGTTGCTCCTTATGTGAGAAAACTTAAAAATCTAACCCACTGTGGTAGAATTTTCCGTTGCATGCAGCCACAAGCTTTTCTAACTGGTACAATGGCAATGTCAAGACATGTGTGTCTGCTTGATTGTTTCCGTTCACTTTCTCTTTTGTTTCCTTTTCTGTATATCACAGGACTCTAAGCACAGGGTTTTCTTCTCTTCTATGGAGACAGTTTGAATTATGGTGCATTAACTTTGCTCCCCTCCTACCCAACTGAGGGTACTGTGCACTTCCCTTCACCATTGATAAAGGGCTTGATCATATGACTTGCTTTGGCCACAGAACATTAGTGGACATGACATGGGCAGAAGCTTTAAATATGCCTGTGCATGTGGCTGGCCTCTTGTACTCTGCTGATCCACCATGAGAAGAACATTAGCCTGGACCCCAGAATGAACAGACAAGAGCAAACTTGAATGAACATGCAACTTGGAGCCCAGCCCAGCTATACCTCAGTCTGAGGCCCAGTCACCCAGCTCAGCCCAGGCTAGATCAGTCAAACCACAGCTGACCTGTAGACTCCAAGAAGATGAGAGGAAGTTCTCACTGGTGTAAGCCACTGAGATTTGAAGTGGATTGTTAGTCAGTATTAATGTGGCAATAACTGACTAATATACCACGTAGCAGGAACTTCCTTTAAGACATATTCTAAACTCTCTTCCTTTGGCTAAGTGAAACTGAAGATACCAGTGAGTCAAACCTGGCTCTTGAGATGTAAATGGAAACTTAAATAATTTTTTTAGAAGTTAACTTTCTCAGGTATGCCTCACTGTAATACTCTGAGTTAACTGGGAACTGAAAAATTTTATTTTGGTAGTCGATCATTAAACATTGATTCTTTCTCCTCTTTTCATTTCTGCTAAATAATTCTAATCCACTTTCAAGGAAAATGGATGCCTTTGGCCAATCAAGGAGAAGGTCAAGTAAAATGAAATGTGAAATAAAGAAACACATAAGTATATTTCAGAAAAGATGTAAACTATAATTTCTATCATTGCTGGTCTTTGCTTTCTTCCACTTTAACTCTTTCATGCACCAGTAAGAAGTCTCTTGGTCATCAGACCACAGTCTGCAGGCTAAATCTGGCCGTTTGATTTTGTATAGCCCCTCAGCTAATAAGTATGGTTTTTACAGTTAAATATTTGCAATTGATTTGATGATAGGGAAATTTAACTTTGAACTCCCAATTAAGTGACTTGTTATCTCCCTTGAAAAAACAATTTCATTCTTCTCATTAGAAGACCCGTATTTAAAAACATTGTACTCAATTATTATAATCACTATTTAATGTGATTATATTTTGATTACATATGTGATTTATTTTACCAATACACATTTTGTGGAATGATATTTTCTCTCATTTTATGTAGACGTCTACATACTATCCTTCATTTTGCTTCTTGGCCCACAAAGCCTAAAATATTAACTATCTGGCCCTTTAAAGAAAAAGCTTGCTGACCTCGTCCTGGAGTATGAGGTTCCAATTGCTGTGTAAGAGCTATTTCCGTGCTGCCTGTCCCGAAGGTGAGCGGAGGATACTCCTCACTCTCCTGTTTCTGTCACCGACAAGAAACAGTCTTTGTTTACAGAGAAATTTTAGAGAAACCCCGATGCTAGTTTTCATAAGTCTCTGTGTGCTTTTTACTATCCCTATAAAAAGCTTTCTTCTAAAAACCCTAAACAGGACTGCATAGACAGTCACTGGGCTGGTGCTCACCCTGTTGCGCTAAGGAAGTTGACATGTGCCAAGGCTAAATCATGGTTAGAAACATGCAGACAGCCAAGGCAAGCATGATTCATATCGCTTACGTACAAATGACTTAAAGAGCACCTGAATCAACTTACAATTAATGAAACTCTTTTACTTACATTTTTTTGCCAGCTAAGCACAGAGCTTCAGGCATTCTCTCTTGTGGCTGTGATTTTTTTCTAATCACTATTAATATTTTTTCACTTCAGTTAGCGATCATAATTATTAGGTGTGTTCTACTTTAATTTTTTAAAGAAATAACTCATATTTTGTTTTAGTACTCCAAATAGTGAAATGTGCTTTGTTTCCACTTTTCACATCCTACATTAATCCATTTAATAGATGGATTAGTCTTTAATTGTGATAATAATTGGTCTTTATTGTGATAAAAGTAAATGTTTTGATTTATCCCTTTTAAATATCATGATTTTACTTCACAGTTAACACTATACGAATTGATTGTACTGATTTGGTGCATGAATAATCATGGAGTTACTTCCTATTTAAGTTTTTAAGATTTTTATTTAGTAAATATTTTTCAAAAGTTGTATTTTTTTCTGCTGAGATCTTTATATGCCACTTGTGATTTATATTTCATTTTTGATTTTTATTATTTTACTTTCTAAACTTCTGTTTGATAATAATAATACTTACTCTAATAATATTTCAATCACTCCAGATTTAGCCATTGCTCTAAGGCAGGTTGGGAACTTTACCAACGGTGTAGAGAAATGTCTGTTGGAAGAGTCAGTGGATAAAGTTGTTAAGTCTGCCCTGACATTTCCCAAGAGCTCCGCAAGGACTCTGTGCTCTCAACCTACAGAGACTGCAGTTTTGATCTGAGGGGAGAAATTGATTTAACTCCCACATTTACATTTTTATGATTGTGTCTTTAAAGCTTATTACCTTAATAATATCTCCCAGATGCCCACTGTTTTTCAAAGCCAGTTCAATGCCTATATATTCTAATCAAGTTTTCCCTTTTATTAATAGATGCCTGTCATTTATCAGGGACTTCTGAAGCATTCCACATTAGGGGAGGATTCTACATGTAGGGAGCTGAGCACAGTCAGACACATAATAAGTGCTCATTAAATGGTAAGCTGTTATGATGACTTGATTTTATTTTACTTAAAATCCCTATGCACTTTTATAAAAATTCATTAGGACTGTTTTTACATTGAAATTCAAAAGTCTGGTTATAAGACTGAAGATCTTATGGTTGAGAAAATGCTGTATGTCTCAAAACATTTACCTGGGGAACACATTAATATCATTGTAAGAAAGAGAGAGGGAATTGTTCTGATCACTGTACCATAACCTTTGGGAAGATATTCTTGCCTAGGTCTGTTCTATAATAAAACTAGATTACTTTCAAAAAGCTATTTGATTAAAATACCTATTTCTTGGTCCCAGTAGTTAGCTGACCCATTACTGTGTATTCATACTGCGTGGATAAGTATTAATTTTAGGGGATCTCTGTGGTGTTCCTGAAGCCTGCATGGAAAGGTCCAGAAGGAGGCTCATGCTTTTTCTACATGAGAGAAACTTTTCTCAAATATTTGCCAACCATTATGAAGTAAGGACTGGAATCCCCCAAAACCCTAAATCTCAGTTTTCTTTTGTAACCATGAGTTCACATTTTTTTAAAAAAAAATCATAATTAAATTAAATCACAGTTAAAAAAATATATCCTCATTAATAAAACTTTTCCATTAATGAAGTTACAAGATCAAATAATAACTTACTTTCAAGGAGTATAAGGGATTTGGTGATCTCATTATTACCTTTTTGGCATCAAAACACCTCAGTAGATCAAACCCAAAGAATATTTGCTAAATTCATCTATTTTTGGCAAATAATTGTGTCTCTTACTTGTCTTCTAAGTGAGGTATGTCTGGGTTTATCAGGGCCAGTAAGTCCAGGAAATATCCAGCGTGCAGCCACGGCAGTCCTCAGCGAGAACATTGCCAACAGGATCAATCTTGTCTAAGTCCACAAGAAAGCAATTTCTTTACAAATCAGAACAATTTACATTAGGATAAAAAATAAAAGGAACAGCTATAAACACCATCAGAAAAACTCCAATGGAAATTCCCTTTGAGATAAAATTTTCATTAGCCCAGAAATGATCCTATTCAGTGAGCAAATGGTCTTCTGGCCTTTTTGGCCTCGAGTTAACTGTTGAGAAGACAGGTAATACATGGGTGGCTTGGCACCCACCTCTGCCACGTTATTGGATGCAAATTAGCTCAGGTCCTGTGGATTTCATTAATTTCTCAAATTGTGTTTCCTCTCTGAAGCCATTGTGTTCATTGAGGCAAACACAGGACATTGTTTATTCACTTAACAAGTATTAATTTAAAATTTGCTGTGTCAGGCACTGTGGTAGGGGTTAAGAATATATAATAGTAAATAAGTCAGACAAAAATCCCTGTCCTCATGGAGTTCACATTTGCAACTGGGGAGAAACCAACATTGTGGTAAGTGCTGTGCTCGGAGTGGGGGCTCCAGGTTATCATATGACCACATTTGTAATTTAAGAAAGTGGATCTGCTCTGGCTGATGACTGGACCCAAGTGTTGGGTGGCTTACTTTTATACACATTGGATTTTCCTAGGGTTATGATTCTGAGTGTGGATAAAGATGGTGTGCCCAAGACTTTGTTGAAAAGGGAGAAATGACTGGAGGTTGGTAGATGACAGGAACCAGGAGAGGTAGCCAAATGCTACCAGCCTTATAGCAGCAGCGGAGGTTCCCGAGGACACTGACCACATCTCCCAGCTCAGCTTGAGATAGTGTGGAGAAAGTGCTGTTCATCTGGGCAGTCCAGGAGGTAGAGGAGTATTTAGTGAGGATGCTGGTGATGTTTGTTAACCATGTTAAGGACTGCCAGGGGGCACCCACAGAAGGCATGTTAAGAAGAAGAGCAGTGGAAAATTGGGTCATTAGAAAGGAAGCAAAGAACATTTTGGGTATAAGTGTCCTGGGGTGGACAGATGACTGGAGGGGCTTATACCTAGGAGTGTGACCACAGTTTGCAGGAATGTGAGGCACAGGGACATGCAGACCCCTCTGGAATCACTGAGGAATCAATTGAATTACACTTTTGAGGGACACTTAGCCTCATTTGGGAGACTCCGACATCTCTAAAGGGTAGCCTTGTCCATCTGGCCTCAGGTAACGAGGAGTTCAGAAGCAGAAAGAGTCCTCCACTTATAGTGCAGCGTGGGAATGAAAGCTCACCAAATGATGTCTAAATCTTGCTGAGGCAGTAAATGCAATCAGAAAAGACCACCATTGCTTATGCTTTTCTTATTGTGCCTTACTTCAAAAAAGGTTTAGAAAAATTTTGCAAAATCATTTTAATAAGATTCTCCAAATTTATGATCTCTTAAGAAATAATTAAGGGTATAGGGGAGAATCAGTAAAGCAAGCATGGGAGGAAGAAGAGATAAATAAAAGCTGTGAAGGGAAAGACAAAATACTGGCAAAACCAGCATAAAGCTTGGATAGTGGCAAGCAAACTGCAGCCTGCCAGTATCACTCATTCTCTGTAAAAAAGTGCTTTATGTGATGTTCAAATTGGTACCAAGCTCTGGAGGAAATGGAGGACAAGGGCAAATCAGTTTAGCCCCCAAACCTCCACATCTCTCCCAGACACTGCCCTTCAGGTTCATGTGCCACGTGTCACTCCATCTCTAGAACATTCTTGGGAGTGCTGTTGGCAAAAGTAGAATCTCTCAGGACTGGGTCAGTCTCTATGTCCTAAACTGACTTTTTAATGTTTCCATCATTTCTTCCTTAGGTTTTTGTGAAGGGGAAAAATACATCCCATAATACTCAAAGGCTAGTGCTAATACTGAGCATCTTGAGGTAGACAAAACCCTCCCCAAGCCCAGGACTTGACTTGGCCTTGGGGTGGTCTTCCACAGCCCTGGGCGTGGCAGGCTACAGAGAAGTGACTTGATCCTGGGTAATTGCTTAAGGGCTGTGCGCACTTACCAGATAGTACATACTTTCTGGACACAGTATTAATGACAGTAATAACAATAACAGTGACAATAATGCACTGCATCTTCATGTCCAAGGCACTGTTCTAATTACAATATAAGCCCTGAAAGGATAGTGCTTTTGCTTGTTTTATTCACTGTTGTATCCCAAGTGCCTAGAACTGTGCCTGGTATACATAAGGCAATCAATAAATATTTTTTGAGTGAAATTATTTATTAAATTATCACCACAACGCAATCGGAGGTAGGTAAAATTATTGTCTCCATTTTACAGATGAAAAAACCCAGAGTGTTTAAGTGATTTGCTAAGACTGCACAGCTAGAAAGTGGCACAGCCAAGTTTGAACAAGGCAGAGCTGTTGCTTTGCAAAAATGTGAAAGTAGTTTACATAATAATCATGAAAGAAAATTTAGCTGTATGCAAAATGAAATGCTCTTGGATAACCTCACTATAGGAAAACTGAGCATTGAATCTTTTACCGTATTCCTGGCACATGCTAACTTAATAGCTGTAGTTGTTGTTTTTTTTTTTAAGTAACTTACATTTTCCACACTAACATTTTATGAATTGCAAGCTATTTTTTTGGCCCTTAAGAATACATCTCATTTTGTTAATCCAGATGGCATCTCTTGAGATTGCCAAAAAGCACAACATAAAATATTAACACCTCAATTTTAAGGGGAAAATATCTCCCCCTTCTGAAAACTCAAATATTCAAATTCTGGAAACCTAAAAATGCAAGTCATCAGTAACATCATCTACTGGTCATCAGATAGATATGCCCCTTGTAAGGTATCATATTCCAAAATACACACCTGATTTTCAAAAATGTAGAGAATGAGAAGTTCTATGCTTTTCCATATTTAGAAGATTCCAAAGAGTACTTCACAGCAGATATTATAAGTAGCATTTAAAAGCTGAAATAATTAAATGGCCCTTCTTTATGGCTGAAATTAAAGATGAGTTTAGTATGTTATTAGAAATATGAAAGACTGATAACTCAGTTCTGGCACATCAGGTAACAATCTATTTTTTTTGGCACACTTGTTATTAGATTTCTTTGTTGCAACTCAAAAAAATTAGTAAAATGGTTTTAATAAACATGGAAAAATTCAAGAACAGTCTGTGGTTCTTAAGTCTAGTATAAAATGAGAGATACTGTCCCTGTCCCTCAAGCAACTCATAATCTAAAGGGGAAAATAGAAAAGAAAAATGAGCAGAAGCATAAAACCCAAACTATAATAAAACACAATGCAAGCATCATGGCTGCGGCATGCACAGGATGTACCAAAGCACAGTGAGAGAGTGACTAACTTAGTGGGGAGCATGCCTGAAGGCTTCTTGGTGGAGTTGTCACTTGAACTGAGTTTTGGAGAACGAATCTAGGAGTTTCCAGAATGAGATGCTTAGTAGTAAGTACAAGACAAGAGAAAGGAAAGTGACATCAGAAAATGACAAGAACTTAGGTATGCCTGGAACAAAGCCTGTGAAGGGAGTGAGTCTGGAGAAGTCATCAGAAGCCACTTTGTGAATGTCTGGTGTGTGGTGGGATAATATTTTGAGATATTAGCTGATGTTTTATTTTCTTTTTGTACTTCTCTTTTTCTCTACTGCTTACCTGCCCCAACCTACCAAATTCAGACTCTTGGCCCTATGTTTATTGGCTTAGAGTTGTCACAAGAAATAAATTACCAAAGGTGTGAGAGATTGCGTCTCTGAAATCTAAACACTTTCTGGAGAGTTTTAGAGGATTGGTGAAAAAGTAAAAGATGGTGTTCAAAATGTTGTGGCCAAAAGATATTTTTCAGACTAAAGAGATTCTGACCCTGTGTGAGATGATACTTTCTATTTTGTTCTCCATTTGTTTTTCTCTCCTCCATTTCTAGAAGATGGTCAGGATTTTGCGTTTCTGAGGGAAGGGGTCTTAGTGTTGAAAAGCAGAGTTGCCAGAAGACACAAATCTTACCAAGAGGAACCTCACCTTGTTAAGGGAAGGGAGAGGAGAGATGCCAGAGGTCCTCCAACCAGGCAAGAAGGTGGCAGTCCTCAGGGCACATGCAGACCTGTGCTCCATTCTTTTGGACAGTCGTCCCCCTTATCCATGGGGGATAAGTTCCAAGACCCCCAGTAGATGCCTGAAACCATGGATAGAATCAAACGCTATATAAACTATGTTTTTTCCTATACATACATACCTATGATAAAGTTTAATTGATAAATTAGGCACAACAAGAAATTAACAACTAATAACAATTATAACAACGTACTGCAATAAAAGTTATGTGAATGTGGTGTCGCTCTCTCTCAAATATCTTATTCTACTCTACTCACCCTTTTTCTTCTTGTGATGGTGTGAAGCGATAAAATGTCCACACAATGAGATGAAGTATGATGTAGGCATTATGGCGTAAATAGAAAATTCCAGAAATAAACAATTCATAAGTTTTAAATTGCATGCCATTCTGAGTAGCATGATGAAATAGTGTGCCACCTCGCTCTGTCTTGTCCAGATTGCTATTAGTCCCTTAGTAGCTGTCTCAGTTCTAGATCCACCGTAGTGGTAGCACAGTGCTTGTGTACAAATCAGCCTTATTTTATCTAATAATGGCCCCAAAGCGCAAGAGTAGTGATGTAGTACTTTCCGACCATAGCTGACTGCAGGTAACTGAAATCTTGGAAAGTGAAAAACATGGATAAGGGGGGACTACTATAGTATCCCAGGAAGCCGGCACAATTTAGGCTGAACTCATGCTTCTAGATCCACCAGCCTGGGCAAAGATTCCTTGCTTAAGGAGAACTAGCTGTGCTACCCAAAAGCAAGGGATGGTATTTTAATGAACATAAGGCTCTTGGGACCCTCACATAATCCTGGAGGAAGAGAGTTGGGGAGACTAAAATAAGCTCCATCATAACTAAGAATACGATTTTCTGCTTAGTTAGATTTAATTAGGTTTTAGAAAAAAGAATTTGACATTTCATCTACACTCAAGCTGATGGATCAAAATTCACAACCATTGTACATTATCGAATGATTTCTCTGGCGTGTTAAGGAAGAAGCACTAGAAAACTCTAAGCTAGAAGTAGGCAATTGGTTAGGAGGCTTATAGGCTATAGGCTATAACAAATTATACTTCTGGTATACCAAAAACCAAACTAAGAATGCCAAGAGTTTAAAATCATGCAGGGACTCTGAGTCTGTAGAGAAATTGATGGATCTGAGAGATGCTTGGAAGATGGAATTGAAATGCGGAGAGGTATCAGTCAGTGTCTAGTTAGGAGATAGAAACCACGAAGTGATTTGAACAGGAAAAGTTTAATATAAATGACTATTAACTAGTAACTGGAGATTAACTGCTAAGAGGTAAAGAGAACTCTAAGGAATATAGGAATAGCAGATATAAGAAGCAGCCACTTCCCCTGGAGATGGGACAGAGCACCCAAGGAAGGGACAAATTTGGAAAAGTTCCTACCCACAAGGTTGAGATTCAGATCTCAATAGAGAGGGTGGTTCTGTATCCACTGGGTGGTGAAGAAATTAGCTGAGGTGCTGCAGCCACAGGCTGGCAAGCAGAAAACCAGCTGGTAGGATGCTGGTAAAACTTGCCATAAAGCTGGCCTCTGGGTGCTGGTGGAATTTGTTAGGAAGCTCTCTTTACGGTGTTGCTGAACTTGCTAGGAAGCCGCTTCAGCTGACCTCACTGGGAAGCTGGCTGTGGCAGCAGTGGAACTCTCTAGGAAGCCACCCAAGGCGAGGCTGCTGAAACTCTCTGGGGGTGAGCACCATCGTGTGTCCTTCACATTGGACAAGCGCCACAGGAGCAAGAAGAGAGAAAAGGAAACTGGAACCATGGAGACAAGCCCCTTTCTCCTGCAGTGTCCTTTGGGCTGGTTGGCAAAGGGGAAATATTTCCAGGGTCCAGCTCTAGGGTCATAAGCAGGGCAATGAGGTGTTGATAGCAGCTTTGGGGCTGGAGGGACCTCTAAGATGATTGCTATGGTCTGAATATTTGTGTCCCTCCCAAATTCATAGGTGGAAATTCTAAACCCCAAGGTGATGGTATTAGGAGGTGGGACCATTGGGAGGTGATTAGATCACGAGGGCAGAACCCTCATGAATGGGATTGCCATTTGACTAAAGAGGCCCCAGAGAGCTCCCTGGCCCTTTCTACTATGTGAAGACACAGTGAGCAGGAACCAGAAAACAAGCCCTCACTAGAAAATGAATCTGCTGGCCCCTTGACCATGGACTTCCTAGCCTACGGAACTGAAGTGTGAGAAATAAATTTCTAGCTGAGTGTGGTGGCAAACACCTGTAGTCCCAGCTACTTGAGGGGCTGAGGGAGGAATTTGGCTTGAACTCAGGAGTTCAAGGCTGCAGTGCACTATGATGGGGCTTGTGAATAGCCACTGCACTCCAACCTGGGCAATGGTGAGACTTTTGTCTCAAAAATTTTTTTGTGTGTTTATAAGCTACCCAGTTTATGATACTTCTGTTATAGCAGGCCAAATGAACTAAAAAATGATTTACAGTTTTTTGGCTTGAGTGATTTCACTTATGTCAATGCTTTTCAATAAAGAAGAAATATCATATTGAGGTAGGAATTTGATGGATTTAGGTCAAATTTTTCCAGTCAATAAGATTGCATGTAAAATGAAAAGGGGGCATGACTGATAATTGAAACATGGGAATACCAATATTTTCAGGGTAGGTAAGCAAACTCTATTAAAATAAGAAGAAGGAAGATTCTAGGGGGTAAAATTAGGAACAAGTGGTATTGTGGAGGCCAATGTAAGAGAAACTTAAAAGAAAGAAAGGAATAACGAATAGTGCCAAATTCTGCAGGGATGCCAAGCAAAAATAAGAACTGAATCTTGTCAATAGGATTTAGGAGCTAGAAGATCTTGTGTAGAACCTTATCACATACAGTACAAATGTTAAAAGTGAATACAGGAGTAGTGGAATTGGACCGTGCAGGTTGAACAAGACATTGCTCTAGAGTGTCTTAAGATGAGGAGATGTATAAGATGCTATGACTATTTATTTTGGACTTACTTTCAACTTACTTTGGACTTGGACAAAAGGCATATGATACAAATAACTCTAATACAAGGTGCACCACAGTGAACATTGCATAAAATGACAAATGAAGTGTAATTGGATCACAGGGAAGTGAGAGCCTATCTCAGGCTGAGAGCATCATAAGAGGCTTGATAAAGGAAGATGCATTTAAGTTGGGCTGTGCAGGATGTGCAGAATTCAGGAGGCAGAGAATACTAAAAGTGAAGACACCAACGTGGAAAAGTGCAGGATGGGAGGAGGATTGTGAAATTTGACCTCTGTGTGATATGTCTAATGGCAAATATTGAGACTACTACTGGAAATGGAGGTACAAATAGAGGAATTTTATACATCTGTTGACTATTTAACAAGTACTCTGTGGACAATGGACGCTCAATGAGCACCAAGCCAGGACTTGACCAGCACGGCGCTTAGTGCCATTAGTGAGATTGCTGGGGGCAGTTACATGGAGGACTGATTGGATGAATGATAAACTGAAAATAATTATACCAAATCAAGGGACTATGGAGGTAGGTAAAGGACTGACTCAGCCCAGGAACTAAGAGCTTTAATTGGGGAGAAGCTGAGAAGATGGCTCAAAGCAGAAGTAAAGGGGTTCTGTCAAAGAAGTGACAAGAAACAGTGTTGAGATGTTGAAATCTAGTGGAGGGGGAAGTAAAAAGACACTAGAGTTGAAAGAGATTGGTTTAGATGTGGTGATGCCATTAGCAGAGATGGAGAAGAACAATACAGGCAGTTTGGGTTGGGAGGAGCCTTTGTTCTAGACAAATTGAGTAAGTTTAGGAGATTAGAAAGTTTTGATTCTCATCTCTCCAGTCTTTAATGTAGTAGCTACTTAATATATGTGAGACGCTGTGTGGGGCTTTAAGAATGGGCTCTCAACCAGGTCTCAGGATGACCTCTGATATTATTCTTTTTGTCTTGCAGGTGGGGAGGTGGAGGCTTAGAGAAGCTGTTACGTGACAGATGTCCTACAGCCAGTAGGTGGCAGAGCCAGGTTACGAGGACGGGTTTCTCTGTCTCCAGGCCCAGGCTCTTAACTATTACATAAGACTGTATTTGTGTACATCATCTTTCCTTAATCAACTAACTTGTAATTCCTGGTGACCAGGATCCACGTCTTGCCCTGCTTGATAGCTCTCAAATCACCAAGAATAAGACTTTCCCAATTTAAGTATTCAATTAGAATCTGTTGAATGAATGAATGCGGAAGTCCACTTAATGGTCTCTGAGGGGCTTGGAGAAGTTGAAACTCCCATATTTACCAAATAAATATGTGCTTGACTTAAGAAAATACAGCTGCTTAGCTTAGTCGATTTGAGCATGATACAAATGAGGCCAAGGTCATAGGTATAATTCTCTTGTGGGCCAGTTCTCTTTGCACTATTTTCATGCTCTCAATCTCAAACAGACTTTCTGGTGAATGTAAATACATACACTTGGTCCCAAGGGAGCCAGGGAAAGAGAGGAGAAAGAATGAATTAGTGCAAATCCATCACCACTGTTGGAAAAACACCTTGAATAATATTACTTACTTCTGGTAGGTCGCTAGTGTCGTTAATATTTACACATGAAGAGTTGCTCATAACTATGTTGTGCCCTGCTAGAATTGGTTATATTAAAGTCCAAATTAGGACACTCACTTTAAATATAAGAAGATTTACTAATTTAAATAAGACATTAAAATTATTTGCAAAAGAGTTTATAGCAGGAGAAAATACCCTTGATTCACTTAAAAATTAATTTGACTTATATATAAGAATACCTTTACCAAATTAAGTAATATATTTCTGAATAGTTCCCTACTCTTTGTGATATAGGACATTTTCTTTTGGAATAAAAAAGAAAAAGAAGAATAACTTTAGCATACAATGTATTGTGGTGGAAAGATTATGATGCTTTTCAGAAGAGATGTTCCTAGGTTTGAATGCTGAATACACACCTTACTAGTTGTCTGATCTGGGGCAACTTGCTTAGTCTCTCTGAGCCCTGTTTTTTTTTTTTTTTTTTTTTTGAGACAGAGTCTCACTCTGTTGCCCCGGCTAGAGTGCCGTGGCATCAGCCTCGCTCACAGCAACCTCAAACTCCTGGGCTCAGGCGATCCTTCTGCCTCAGCCTCCCAAGTAGCTGGGACTACAGGCATGCGCCACCATGCCCGGCTAATTTTTTCTATATTTTAGTTGGCCAATTAATTTCTTTCTATTTTTTAGTAGAGATGGGGTCTCGCTCTTGCTCAGGCTGGTTTCGAACTCCTGAGCTCAAACGATCCGCCCACCTCGGCCTCCCAGAGAGCTAGGATTACAGGCGTGAGCCACCGCGCCCGGCCTGAGCCCTGTTTTTTTTAACCTGTTAGATAATCCTGTGGCCCCTATGGGGTTGTCCTGAGGATCTAGAGAAATGATACATGTAAAGCACCTTGCACATAGGTGGTCTTTAAGCAAAAAATATTCCCGTCCATCTTTCTCCAAACACCTCTGAGTTTATTGCTCTGAATTGTAAGTGATGAAAATAATCAGAGAAATTTGTGGGAAAAATGGCAGCATTTAGAAAATACCCATGTTATTATGTTAGCATCACATATATCTTTGCAGTGGTTGGTAATTTTTCTAAGAAATTTTTATTTTAGCTGGTTCATGTTCTCCATGTGGGCACTATTTGCTTTAGAAATAAGGAAGTACAATTTCCTGTAATGATCCTGCTTTTCCTTTTGGCAAAAGGTGAGTTTTATTTTATTCTGATGTAAGGTAAATGGTATTGTAATTAAAACTGTATACCCTTTGAGGAACAATAACTCTCCTCAAAAGAGACTTTGGAATACAGAGGCTTTCACGGCACTAGCTGCTGGAAGAATCATCTTCGTGAGTCATCCTACAGCGCAGAGTTTAACTTATTCCCGGTCTGTAAGAACAGATTTCAGGATCTGGCATGAGGTGTCTGCAGGGGTCAACTATACTCTTTATAACACAAATATCATTCTCCTCAACAAACAGGCAAATTGGCATCTTTGAAAAATCAGATTAGTTGCAATCTCCAAAGAAAAACATATTGACTAATGTAAGACACAGTGCTTGCCAAATTAGGCATTTGGAAATGTTCATAGAAAAGAAGGAATCAGCCTACATCTACCTCTGGGTACCCATCTCCCTCTGTTTCCAATATGCTTCCGTTCTTGAGCACAGAGCTCTCATTGTACTGGCCCTGGGCTCTAAGTGGTATCTATTAATCTCTGTTACTCATATTCTCATTTTTCTGACTGATGTTGCTCTAAGAAAATGTAGCAGAAGAAAGAATAAAAATGTAGTCTGTGAGGGGATGGATGGGGATAAATATATGAAATAGATGGAAGAATCAGAAAAAAAAATCAAAGTGGAAGCATTAAGATGAAGAATTTATGTCGTACAATTTGTCATGAATTGTATTGACCAATAAAGAAAATGAGAAGTTTGTGGATTAATATTTTAAACTCATACCCTGAATTAGAAGCCTGCAAATCAATGCCAGGAATGAGAAAAAGTACTTAGCAATTAGTAGGAGGGGGAAAAAAGAAGTGAGCTAGTTAATCAGCTTTAGAACCTACCTTGGTTCCATTTTGCATTCTGATCAAATGGTTTCAAACTAGTTGTCATTTACTTTTAAATTGCTGGTACAAGGAGTTTGCTGTAAATAGAAGTACTAATTGCACAGACTTGAGCCAAGCACACATGCTGCATGCTGTGTATATTTGTCTTGTGCTGTGTAGTTCTGCCAACGAACCTGCTCCTGCTGTTTCTACCCTTTCCTTTCTTGGGCACAGCACGCTCATTTACTAACTTCTCTGTGCGAACGTAGGTGTAAATATGTGTGTGTGTGTGTGGTGTGTGTGTAGATTCTCATAAATGAATAATAGCATGAACATTCAAAATAATCCCTTTCCATTTATTCCTGGGGCTTTTAATCCCATTTCTCCAAATGGGGAAGCCTACTATGCTAGCCTAATGCACCGCTGATGTCCTGTTGTCATTTTCATTCTTTCACAGATGGCTTTTGTTTCTCTTCAGTTCCATCACTTTCCATAAAAAGTACAAAAGGATTAGCCATTACATTGCTCTGTATTCCTTCCTGTCTCAAGCGGCCGCTTGTCACTGAATCACTGAGTAATAACTGAGAGAACCCTTTATGCTAATTCAATGGAACTGCTGAAAATCCGGGGCTGGTATGTCGGGTCTCAGGTTGGGGCAAGACTGAAAGCTGTGCTGAAACTGAAAAGGGCATAACTACCTAACTCTAACTGCATATGCACTTCCAGGAAATTCTTGGAATGTGAATTGGGTAAATTATGAAAAGAATTGTAAAGAAATGATTATTTTGCCCACACAGAGAACACACAGTATATACCAATTGGCAAGAGATGATGTGGCATTCTTTTCTTATTTTTTTTTAAATCCAGCTTACTAAAAGTATTTTCATAATGCAGACTAATTGCAGCTCATCAAGCATGAGCAAGTGTGTGGATGAATCAATTCCAAACCTTGTTTTGACGATTTTGGGGGAAGGCACCCTTGCCCTCATCCCCGTATCAGGGGAAAGGTTAAACTTACAAAGCCAATGCATTAATTACTATTTCTTTAAAAGTGCTTAATTTTGTTATAGTGTGCAGCATTCATCACCTAGACAACCAGCTCCTTGGGAAGGCTGTGCCAATGGAAGAAAGTCAAGATAAAGCTCAGAAGTCAATATTGGGAGTACAGCATCCAAATCAAATCAGAGAAACACTACTGAGATTGCTAACCATTTGACTAGTCTATTGTGTAGGTTTCAGGCACCAGGGAACATGACATTGCAGAGATTTCTTTTTGATGTACACATGCATTCCTCTTAAATGCACCGCTTGCGTATTTACTGGGTCTAGAATTAAACTCTCTCTGAGTTGTTAATAAACTCACATTTTTGACACTACCTTTACCACTTAAGTGTATTGTTTTCCTTAGTTAATTCCAGGATCACAGGGAAGACTCCTGACAAATGAATCCTGTCTGGGCACAAAGGAAAAGCTGGGATCAGAAGATACTCTCTTGCTGTTTCTGCTCCCTGGTTACTATAAGCAGCCTGTTTGCCTGCAGCCTCCAGATAGGGGACAGGAGCATAGTCTTTCCCATTTTATTGGCTACTAATGGGCAGTGAAGGATTCAGCTACCACTGCTTGGTCACAATGCCTGGGCAATGTGATCCTCTAAGCCTGCAGTCCCCAACTCCAGGCTGCGGACTGGTACTAGTCCATAGCCTGTTAGGAACCAGGCCACACAGGAGGTGAGTGGTGGGCGAGCAAGTAAAGCTTCATCTGTAGCTTCATCTGTATTTATAGCTGCTCCCCATCGCTGGCATCATCGCCTGGGCTCCACCTCCTGTCAGATCAGCAGCGGCATTAGATTCTCATATGAACACAAACTCTACTGTAAAGTGTGCATACGAGAGATGTAGGTTGCATGCTCTTTATGAGAATCTAATGCCTGATGATCTGAGGTGGAGCCGAGGTGGTGATGCTAGTGCTGGGGAGCGGCTGCAAATACAGATTATCATTAGCAGAGAGGTTTGACTGCACAATAAATGTAATGTGCCTGAATCATCCTGAAATCATCTCCCCACCCCATCTGTGGAAAAATTGTCTTCCATGAAACCAGTCCCTGGTGCTAAAAAGGATGGACACGGCTGCTCTAAGCCACATGTTTAGGCAAATGCAATATGGTCTTGTACAATTTGCTTGTTTAATTGGGGCTTCTTAGGTAACCCATTTTCATGTCCCCATCTCCACTCTAAATAAAGATTATCTAAGAGAGTCAGAACTCTCCCATCCAAACTTCACAAAAACTTGGAACATAAACTCAGTCACTGGATAGGGAGGGGCCGGATGGCATCTGTCCTATGAGACATGTCACCATTTACTAAGGCTCTTCTGGCTTATGTGTTTAGTTGCACTTGGGATGCCAGCATTTTGAAAAATTTGAAGCTACAAAGGAGAAGGACAGTTTTTTTGTTTATATTTAGGAGAATTCTGTGCTTTGTGACTCTGAAATCAGAAGTTAACTTGAAAAAAAAAATTTGCCCCCAGCCTTTCACATCTGTGACCAATGTGTGCAGTTTTATCAGGACTGTCATGTCTTAAAATGAAGGGTCTTCATATAGACACTCAGGAGAGGATGTAGGTTTCCCTTCATTTTGTAGAGTTGGTTTGACATTGATGTTCTTAAATGTGCAAACCCAGACTGTGTATAATTGAATGAATTAACAGCCCATACTTTAAAAAATCAAAGCACTTAATTCTATTCCTTTTTATTCTTTCTTTCAAAGATTATAAATAATACTTTTCTAAATTACCTAGTACGTTTAAATAATCCCCATTTAATATCCTCATTTGGAAGCAGTTCTTCCATTGCTATCCATTAGCTTTTTATATATATCTTTTGGTCACCACAGTGTACTAACACGTAGAAAAATGGAAAATGGTTAAAGTCTTTTCTCCTTGCTCAGCTCCTACCACTTTGGTAGCATTTAGCACAGTGGACACCCATTCTCTACTCATTCAACCATTATATTCTCTCTCTTGTGGTCATATACACTCTTTGCTCTTTTGTTATTCTTTGAAAAATATTTTTCCCATCTTCTGTGCTTCCTTAATAGACACACAAGTCCAGAGTGAAGCTGGGAAGTAGGGTGGAAGGTACCCAATGGCCACGGAGCCTTATCAAAGTCCTTTCCATGGTGGAGTGACCATTGCCCAGAACTTTGTGGGATTAGGAATATGATAACATCAGCTTCCAAAATTGATTGCACAATCTTTATCTCCATGAAAAATTTCACCAGAACCTGGATTGGATTAAATTAAATTGCAGTGAAACATTGAAGAGCTGAGGGGGCTGTATACTCCTATCTTCTGGTCAATGCATTCTCTCTTTGAGGCAAAGTAGGGGGAAGCCCAGTTACCATCAGCAGGTTGCCCAGTGAGCACGGGGCAGGAAAATGAGGAGCAGGTTTTGCAATTTATCTTCACAATGAGCATGTATATTCTTGAACATGGATTTTGAAAGGGTGAGTTCTTGGGCCAGTGTTCCTTCACCCTATGGCTAATGCCTGGAGCTTGATTGAGCACTGCCACTATTTGTCTCTGTGACTCTCTTTCATCTCTGCTTCTTTAGCTGATTCTCATACTACTATGTCTTACTTTATGCCCCTCTCACACCTTGCTTATATTCCCACATCTTCATTATTTCTTATGAATGATCTTTCTTTAGGGTATAATCATATCTCAACAGATGTATCTTCCTTCTATCCTCTGAGTTTTTAGAAGCATATTATGTAAAGGATATTCAATTCAATGACGTAATTCTCATTTGTAGTTCCATGATTTCCAAAGGAAATAATGCTTGCTATAGATACCCCTTCCCCTTCGTTCTTGATGCTATCTCTCTCATCCGATGTTGTTATATGGTCAAAGGGTTTTACAGTCACAAAATATCAGAGGCAGATTTCCTCTCTGCCTCTGGCTACCTGCAAAATCTTGGATTTTATTTATACCAATTGAGCTTCAGTTTTTCATCAATAAAATGAATCATAATATCTGTCTTTAAGTGACTTCAGCAATGTGATGAGACTGTCCAAGGCCTCATTGGTAACTGCCATTGTTCTTCTGTTTTTCTGTTAATAGTTACCAATTGCTTGCTGGGAAACCTCAGCTGATGTCTTGCTAGCAAATTAAACTCAGAATGTTCTGAAAGTGAATCTTCTCTCCTTTCAACGTGGTGCTTCTTCTCTATAACCAAATGGTATTAGGTGTTGAGTGGGATTTATTTCAGAATTGTAATTAAGGCCCAAAGCTACAAACAAAAGATGCTGATTAGTCTACATTCTAAATGCACAGAGCATTCTGTTAGGAGTCAGGCATGTTCCCTTTGGTCTTGATGAACTGTTTCACTGAGTCTGCAGTGTTCCAAGCCCTCTCCCAACTCCCCAGTGTTCCACCTGCCTCCATCTCTTGCCAAGCTCCATCCTTGCTCCCTTGTCATAACAGCAATAGGAAACTGTAAAATTTGGTCTAGAGCCATCGAGTAAGGATACCTCTGCTTCCTCCATCTCTCCTCCTCACCCTACGACCAGAAGGGAAGCATGGGCAATGGGGACTGGGAGTTGTGTGTGAAAGAGGCCAGGCCCCCCATCTCCACTCTGAATTGCTAGAGCTGCAGGTCTAAAATAGGATGGTGGGAAAGGGTTGTTGGAAAGAGAGCCTTAAATCTATGTGATTTGAGGTTTCTACATTACTGGGACTGAATTTAAAGAAATATAAAGAGAATGTTCTGATAGTAAAAGGTTTTGGAAAACAGATACTGAGTGGGAGAGAGTATGAAGCAACAATATCTTCAATACCTTGCTAGAGGGAGGTAAATTGATTAACTACTTTGGAATTATTTTGCGATGTTTAAGATATTCAGGCCTTATGATCCAACAATTCTACTCCTAGGTATGTATGTAGTCAAGATAAATTCATGAATATGTATATCAGGACACAGGCACAAAAATGTTTGTGGCAAGAGTGTTTGTAGTAGTAAAAACAAGAAAAAACCTGAGGATAACAAAAAAATTCATGCTACAAAAGAAAATAAATAAATGGCAATGAGTTGCATAATGGAATATTATGCAGCAGTGAAAATGAGTGGACTACAGCTATAACCAAAAATAGGATGAATAGTAATAATATAATGTTAAGTAAAGAAACAGCCATACTTAGAAGTTTATATATAAGTTGATCACTTTGTTTTAAACCAATATTTGTGAGAAATTATTTTTTAAAAATCAAGGAAATGATAAACAGAATTTGGGTTAATTGTCATGGTAGGTAAGAGAAAGCCAGAAATATAATGGGGAGAGAAACACAGGTAGATGTAAATTTTTGTCACTATTATAATTATTTGGTTGGGTGATTGATTTGTGGGCATTGATTATATTACTGATAAATGTATAATAAAAAGAGGGCCATGCATGATGATAGCATGTGATAAAAGAAAGTATAAGGCTGTATCCAATGTTGTATTCCTGAAGTCCATTAAAAAATAAATAGAAAAGTTATGAAGTTGGGTGGGGATGAGGTTACTGATGGAGCGTAGGTGAAGGCAGTTATTGGAAAAACATTAAACCATCCTACGTTTATTCCCCAACAAGTTGAGACTTCTCAATAAAATATTTTCAGATACATGAAACCACTGTTCTCCTAACTGCACAGATTTAAAACTGAGTCATCTTCTTTATTAGCATTATTCAGTCCTGTGTTTTTAAACCACAGGTCATGAACCAGTAGATGAGGAAATTAGTTTAGTGGTTTACCCTCAGTTTCTAAGTAAACAAAGAAAGAGAATAAAACAATTAGAAAATATTAGTGTACGTCACTCACAGTAAAGGAAGCATTTTTGCGAAACTTTTGTTTCAGTTATTTATGCATATGTGTATGTGTTGAATTATAATGCAATTAGAGAGATTTGTCTTAGTCTGTTTTGCGTTGCTATAAAGGAACACCTGAGGCTGGGTAGTTTATAAAGAAAAAGGGTTTATTTGGCTTATGGTTCTGCAGGCTGTACAAGAAGCAGGGCCCACGATCTGCTAGGCTTCTGGCAAGGGCTTCCGAGCTGTGTCAAAACGTGGCAGAGAAGGTCAAAGGGGCAGGGCGCATCTGTGAAGAGTGACCAAACAGGAGGAGGAACCTTGCTTTATAACAATCCACTCTCCTGGGAACTAATCCATTCCCAAGAGAACTAATCCTTTCTAGCCAGAATGTGAACTCACTACCAGGAGAACAGCACCAAGCCTTTCATGAAGGATCTGTCCCCAAGACCCAGACACTTCCCTCTAGGCCCAACACCACCACATGGGGATCAAATTTCAACAGGAGTTTTGGTGGGAACAAACAAATCGTATCCAAACCATAGCAAGGTTACTTTTTTAAAAAACGTAGCTTGTGGCCAAGTTAAATAGGTCTGTTCATAATGAATCTATTCCCTCTTTCCATTCTTACTTTCCTCACCTGTAGGTGATTCTCCATTACTCCCCACCTAGGTATGATGCCTTCTAACTGGCATCTCAATTTTAGGCTGACCCTCTCTTCAATCTGCCACAACCCCAGGAAAAAGAATCTAGCTAAAACACAGTTCTGATTATCACCTACCTGCTTAAAATCTTAGTTGATTTTCTTTCCTTATCTGTTGAAGTCAATAAAACCCTCTCCCCTACCATTAAAAACCCTCTGCAATGAAGTCTGCTATATTGTCCAAACCCACTTTTATACATTTATCTACTGACACTCTTCCTGAAGCCTCTCCAAATACATTCAATATCACGTCATTTCTGTAGCACCTTTAACTTTCACAGCAGTAATTTACATGCACGTCTTGCCTTACTACTGGGTTTCAAGCCTCTTGACATCAGTGCTTAGAACAGTGCTTTGCACACAATAGCTATCCAATAAATATTTGTTCATATGAGGAATGGGGCTTGCAACATGGTCTTGGAGCTCTTTCTATTTATTTATTTTTAATACAAGGCTGTTTGTAGCAGCTTTAATAATAGCCAAACTCAACCCAGATATCCATCCACAGCGGAATGTATAAACAAACTGTGGCACATTCATACAACGAAATGCTTCTCAGCAGCAAAACAGAATAAACAAATGGCATGTGCAACAGCATGGATGAATATCAAATACATTATGTTGAGTGAAAGAAGCCAGACACAAAGGAGGATATACTCTATGGTTCTATGTTTATGAATTTCTCAAATAAGCAAAAATAAGCTATGGAGAAAAAAAAATCATATTGTTGGTTGCTTCTGGGGAAGAGGTGAGACAAAGATTGCCTAGGAAGGAACTTGGGGGAACTCAGGGTAATGTCAATGTCCTATGGATAAAGGTCAGGTCACAGAGATGGATGAATTTATCAAAACTCATTGAATGGTATATTTAAGATTTGGGAATTTCATTTTATGAAATTTTTCCTCAAAAAAGAGCTATAAACACATATTAGGGAGAAGGGTATTAATACCTATAGTTTATTTTGGAATGCATCCAAAAATAAGATGGCTGGTTGGATGTCTAGAGGGATACATGGGTGTGGAGATAACGGATGAAACAGGTGTAAGAAACTGTTCATGGTAGAATCTAAGTTGTACAGGTATTTACCATTAACAATTTTCAAATTTTCTCTAGTGTGAAAATTTTTATAATGAACTGTTGGATGGGGGAAGACAGGTAGAACAGCTTAAAATGCCTCCTAGTTTACAGTTTCTTATTAGTAATTGATTTTTCTCCTCTGTGATGTGTCTGCTCTTATAGCTCCAGGGAAGACTGGAGGGTAGGATGTAAGGAAAGTCCTTTCAGAGTTGGGGTGGGGGGTTGAATAGGAAAAGGAGGGACATGGGGAAGGGACTGGGAGGCAGATGGCAAGAGTGTTGGGGAATATGCAGGTCAGGGTTCACCCAGAGAAACAGAACCAGTAGAAGATATATAATAAGAGGTTTATCACAAGGAGTTGACTTAAGGCAACCCTGGGAGCTGGCTGGGCAAGTCTGGAATTGTAGGGCAGGTCTTCAGGAAAGTCAGGCTGGGATCTCTCAGGCAGAAGCCGATACTGCAGTCCATGTGCAGAATTTCTTCTTCTTGGGCCTTAGAGTTCTTAATGATCCAAAATTTGAGTTATTTAATAATAGGGAGCAGTGGGAAATGTTTGAATGAGTTTATGTTTTTGCTCTTTATACAATTATATTAAGTGACTTGAATGCAAATGTCATCTGACTTTTACAATTGTTCATATTTCATATAGCTAAAGATATTAAACAAGAGAAAAACTCTAAATATTTTTACAATGAAAGTTGTATTTATATAGGTAAAGTACATAAGTAAAATTAAAAAATGCAAGCACTAGACTATTATAGGTGACATAGCATTTATATTGATGAATTTGTTTCTTTTTACCTTATTCTAATTGACTATTTGATTAGGCTATTTAAAAATCATTTTCCTTCATTTTGCATTAGTAGGAAAATAGCTAAGATTTTCCATTTTAAAATTATCACACATAACTCCAACTTTTTTTCCCCTCAGGAAACTGTAATAGAACAGTGAAATCACATAAAATAAAGACAGAGAATCTGGAAACCCATGTTAGTCCATGGTTTGGACTTTTCCAATCAAGCAACTAAGGAATGAAATAAAGACCGAGTAGAATAAATCTGAGCTGGATCTTCTCTTGCATGCCCTACCCAAACTCAGTGGTTGAGACTAAAAGTGGTAAAATGGCTAACATGTGGCCAAGGAAAAAGGATTCCAGAAAAACAATGTCCTGGAAAAGTCTATGTTTGGATTATCAATTCCTTAATCACCAAGAATTGGCTATATTTAAATCTTATAGATTGTAAATTTAAGAAGACTTAACCATCTTGTCTACTTGTTTTTATAAATCAATTCTAGTTATGTTAAGTAAGACTTTGCAGTCTAAACAGTAGTGTTTCAAAGGATTTTTATCTGGGTTTATATGAACATTTTCTGAACAGTTTCTGGGCACCAGGTTTTTCAGTTAGATAAGAAATTACTTAGCTACCCAGTCTTCATTGTGTCTTTTGAAGAAAAATAAACATTTTTGAAGCCTCTGGCAGGTATTTTTATACAGACATTAAATTTTTTTTCCAATTCTGTTTTATAGGCCAGCTATAAGTCAAGCTATTTCAGCTAATGAAGTTTGCTTTGATCAGGGGAGGCCAATCATCCTTCAAAGCATTGTTGTGTTTTGAAATGCAAGCAAGTGACTAATAAATTGAGGCTGCTGCAGTAGCAGCAGATCAAAATAGAGGTTGATGTTTCATTAGATCACATTAATACCTGACAAAAGAATGACTGCAAATCAATGGGGAAGCTCTGTTACTATGTGGGTCAGAGAGGGGGGTGGGGGAGGAGATGGTGTTGTGGGGTTGGGGGTGCAGAGAGGGGAGGCCTGCTTTCTCCTCCCCCTCCATCTTCCCTCCCTTTCTTCTCTTCTTCCCTCCTTCATTCATTTCCTGGTTTTGCCAAAGTATTTTAGACTACAACAGTAATGAGTTAAGGCCAAATATTCTTCATCTTTCACTAGGCATTTACAGTGCTAAATATCACAGGAGGTTATAGGACAATACATTGGTAAATGGAACACTTTAAAAATAAATAACAGATTTTAATATTTATATAAACTCTTTTATAAGCCCCCCAACATATATGTATTTTTTTTCCTCTTGAGGAAAGATTCTTCAAATAAACTTTCACAAAAGATGCAGAATCCTCATGGAAAATTTCAAATATGACATTTATAATAAATTATACAACATACAGCCTTACTATTTTTCGACTTTACAAATGGTGTGAAAGCAATATGCATTCAGTAGAAACCATACTTGGAGTACCCATACAACCATTCTGTTTTTCACTTTTAGTACAGTATTCAGTAAATTACATGAGATAGTGAATATTTTATTGTAAAATAGGCTTTGTGTTAGGTGATTTTGCCCAACTGAAAGCTAATGTAAATGTTCTGAGCATGTTTAAGGTAGGCTAGGCTAAGCTGTGATGTTGTTCCGTAGATTAGGTATATAAAATGCATTTTTGACTTAAGATAGTTTCAACTTACAATTAAAAGTTGAGGAGTATCTATATATCCTCTCATTCAAAATAAGGTCAAATGATTGGGGAAATTCCTATATTATATCATAAGTAAGAATTTTCTGTTTCCTTTTTCTGATTACTAGAAATACAGGTTACTTCACAAGTCACAGGGCAAATTATACCACTATTTAGAGTTATCCTTCTCTGCCTCTGAGCTTGATTTGCTAATTAATTAGCCATTGGGGACATTCTTTAGTTTTTTTCAGCAAGAACCAGTTCTTTTATTCGCTGATGCCAACTGAGTGTCCTACAGCTCAGTTCAATTCTAACACTAACTACCTAGAGTTAGCACAGACCCCACAAGTTATGGGCTCAGTCCCAGAAGCCTGTCCCCACTCCAGACACTAGCTGCAAATGGGGGTCCTCAGCCTACCCACACTTCTGCCTGGATGACTACAAATTTGGGTATTCCCAAAACCTCCTCCCCAGGTTTGATAATTCATTAGAATGAATCATGGAACCCAGGGAAGCACTGTACTTATGATTACAGTTTTCTCATAAAGGGTACAACTCACAGGCAGCCAAATGGAAAAGATATACAGGGCAAGGTACGGTGGTGCTGGGCATGGTAAAGAGCTTCTGTGCCCTCTCTAGATTGTGCTGCCCTCTCAACACATCGGTATGTTCACCAACCATCGTTTCATTACATAGGTATCATTAATTAAATCAGTGGCCATTGGTAATTGAACTCCATCTCCAGCCCCACTCCCTGCCATGGAGGTCGAGGGGGGAGGCTGAAAGTTCCAACTTCTAATCAGGTGCTTGGTAGTTCGTGGTGTATCTGGAGACCATCTCCCATCCTGAAGCTGTCTAGAGACCCCACCATGAGTCACCTCATTAGCATAAACTCAGGTATGATAAAAGGAGCTGGTTATGAGTAACAAAAGACACTCCTATCACTCAGGAAATTCCAAAATTTTTAGGAGCTCTGTGCCAAGAACTGGGAACAAAGACCAATATTTTTATTATACCACAGACATGCACCTTGCTAGGTCCTGATGCTATTTTCTATCTTAAATTTTAAAGCCTATTCCCTTCTTGGGCATAGATCAAATCCATGTATTTTTTTTATTATTATTTCAAGAAAATATGAGAGTACAAACATTTTGGTTGCATTTTATATCTTTGCTTCTCCCCAGCAAGGGTTAGAGGTATGCCCTTCCCCTCCACAGTGCTCACCGCATCCCTCAGATGTGGGTCTACCCTCCACAGCCCCGAATCCCTGGTGAACACCACCACCATTTGAGCACCATAGTGTTAATCAATCAGTACCAATTTGATGGCACAATTCCATGTATTTACAAGAGGCGAGGTCTAGATGGCCTGAGCCCTGAGCCCTGAGGCCGCTGTGGAGAGGTGAACTGATACCACTACCTGCCTCGCAGGGTGATTCTGAGTATTAATGAGCCGTGCATGTGAACTACTCAGAACAGTGCCTGAAGATAGTGACTGCCATATGTGTGGGCTAATATTATTATCTTTGTTGTTGTTATTTATCATTACCATTGTCTCCATTCTGCACAAGAGAAAACTGAAGCTCAGAGAGGTGAAGTGATTTGTGTAAGGCCTCAATGGCCCTTACATACCCGAAGCTGATGTATAAACTCTACTTTCTAGATAAGAATTGGACGTGGAGATTTTAAGAGCTGGATTTGATTTGGGGGCCTCATTTTGGCCATGTTCGAAGCAGACACAGGAAGCTCATTGCACACCGCTTATTAGGCACCACACACAGAGAGCTATTTAATAAATACCTCTCGATGATAATCATGATGGGGTTTTGTGGTTGCTCTCGGCATGTACGATGCATTGAAGCAGCCTAATCACTGCGTTTGGAGCTCTGTAACAGAACAAGAATTTTCCTGCATTGCCTATTAGAGCCTCATGGTAAAATGTAACTTGGACTGTGATGAAAATGAGTCTGTGATGATAGTAATTTAACAGGAAAGTTACACTGGAAGCCAAGTTCCATTTAAGCTGCCTTAAATTTTACCTTTATTGTCTCATTGCTTTTTGCATCTGAGCTTGGCAGTTAATGGTCTCTGTAATAAATTTGAAGAGAGATTAAAACAATTGGAGGCTGAATTTTTCTTTTTTGTATCTATATAAGGCCATCATGCCATTATTACTTAAGTCCTGCTCTTGCAATTTTAATCAACTCGATCTTTTTATCTTTCTGGTCTTAAAAATAATAATTTATTAATTAAAATTTGGATTGGGTGCTGATAGCAGACAGCAATTTAAACTTAAGAATTTGAGTTGGAGTCCTTTAGCTCTGTTTCCTGTTTTGTTCCTAATTCTCTTTTACCAACTTCTGAAACTTTCAAAATACAAATTCAAATAAATGAGAGATCCCATGTCTGCAACCTCTCATTTTGTTACTATTAAACTTAACTTCGAGCTCATGGCAAGTATTGAAAACTGGGAGTGGCCTTGGAAACATTTTTTTTGCCTGGTTAGGAATGCTTTACAGCTAACACTCCGCTCAAGAGGAATTGAAGAAAAGTTGTCTTTCTTGTTAACATGCTAAATAGCACATCGTAGCTGTGTTTAGCCCATAAACCTTTACCTGTTGCTTCAATCCTTTGCCTGATTTCTTTTATGCATGGCAGTACATGAAGTTGTAGGGAGCTTTGTGATGACACAGTCTCTGTCTAGCTGCTTTCACGCTCTCTCCAGACCCCTGGACAGATTTGAGTAGCTTCAGTTTCCCCTCCCTCGTCCCTCACTCTTTCCCTTCTCTCCATCCTCTCCCTGTCAGTCAGGGGTATGTGGACAGGATATGTGGGTAGACATTCCAATTTCTCTTTTATCTTCACCTCAAATATTTAGTCCCAACTAAAGAAAAAAGCTATTACACAATTGACTAAAAATAAGGACAATTGTAGCCTTTTTCTCAGATGACCTCTAACTGACTCAGCCTATGGAAAAACCACTGCAATGTTTTGTCTTTATTGGATTGATATTTGTAAATGATTGATAAAAAATTAATTTCTAAGCATGAAACAATGTGTTCGAAATGTTTAGAGTTTATGGCAATAAAGATGCTCTATAAATCAACTTAGTCACGACTACTACAGGTAACATAATTCTCAGATTGAAAGTTGGTTCAATCACCAAAGGTGGCATTAAACCTCCACCGCCTCAAGAGACCATTACTCAGCAGCCATCACATGCAGGGCCCCGGGAAGGGTCACTGTGGGTGGCATGAGGGAGTGTAAAACATAATCTCTTCTCCAAAAGACCTAGCTGGGGAGACCCAGGAAAGGTTTAATCATAACACATAAATCAAACAAGAGTTAACATGAGGATGCCAAAAATGTTGTGGGTAGGTACAAGATTTACTGGAGGCCAGAGTCATTTAGAGGTAATTTCCAGTACAGACTGGAAAATATCTTAAGTGAAAGATATTAGAGAGAATACCAGTTTCAAAAGCCACAATTTCCACAGCCAAGGTATGTGGTTATAGGTACCTCTGTCCAGCATGGACAGAAGGAAGTTCATCAGACTGATGTGTGGGTCAAGAAGGGTGGACATTGTGAAATTTAAGTTGTGTTTTTATTATGCCAGTCTGTGTAATTGGTCTGTAGTTTTTATTTTTGGGGCTATCATTTTATCAATATTTGAGGGATGGATAAATCAACTTGTAGAATAACACAGGACAAAAAGGGTAGGCTTAGAAGAGGAAGAAATATGGGAACTTGGAGGTCCAGATTAAAACAAAACACGGTGCATTAGGGTTCTTCAATGAAGTAGACCCAATATTATTATCTATCGGTCCATCTATCCATCCATCCATATACTATCTATCTATCTATTGATTTATTCCTAAGGAATTAACAAACAATTGTGGAGGCTGGCAATTCCAAAATCTGCAGGGTGGGTACCTAGAAGGCTAGAGACCCATGGAGGAGTTGATATTGCAGCTTGAGTTTGAAGGTAGCCTGCTGGCAGAATTCCTTCTTCGTTGGGGAAGGTCAGTCTTTTCTCCGTTAAGACCTTCACCTGATTGGATGAAGTACATTCACACTATGGAGGGTAATCTGGTTTACTCAAAGTCTACTAATTTAAATGTTAATCTCATCTAAAAATACCTCGCAGAAACATCGAGAACAATGTTTGCCCAAATATCTGAGTACCACATCCTAGCCAAGTGGACACAGACAGTTAACCATCCTTCAAGGGCAAGATCCCCCTGGCAGGCTTGGTCTGGCCAACCTGCCATCATTGAGACCTGTGAGGAACCTGTCAATCAAGAATCAAAGTCTTTATTGGCTGTATCTCTGTCACATGCCCACTTCCCCACTACAGCAGGGCGGGGAGAAGGACGCTCTATTCCCTTGGTTCTCACAATGGGAGACTGACAATGGAGAGGTTTCCTTTAAAGGGAGGAGACCAGGGTGCTCAGGAAGAGGTTGCTGGGATTCCAGGCAGCCAAAAAACAAATGTCTACTCCACTTCTTTTCTGTGTAGTCCCATGTCTCAAAAGTTTGGTGTGTTTAACCTATTTCTTCATTGAATCCTCAGAGGTTGTAGATCTTGTTATATATTGACTTATTTACCGTGCCACGCTACCTGCTAGGATGTAAGCTTAATGAAGACAGAGATCTTGTGTCTTTTGCCCATCACCATTATCTGCAGTTATTGAACACATAGTAGATGTTCAATATATGTATTTTCAATAAATAAATACATGAATAAATCTTTGACTATGGAGAGTAGACAATATATAAATAAATGTATAGATTATATGTCCTGACTGACTTTAACTGCCTGCTACTATGATAGAAAAACATGACAAAAACAGGGCAATCAAAAATTTCATACCTTGGTTTTATACCACAGAACCAAGATATTTAACGGTAGAAGTTCATTCATAGCCATAAATACACACATGTTCACACACACAAAACACAATTATAATATGTGACACACATACATTAAACAAGAATTTTCTGTTTTTTTTTAAAATATGTCTTTACAGTATGAAAGTCAATCCCCTATTTATGAGTCTTTGTCTTATGCTTTATAGATTTAGCTAATCTTTTCCACTAACCGGACAGTTTCTCCTCCACACACTGTTATCTGCACAATGGGAGCTATTTATTAAAATTTCTGAGTGTAACCTAGACCTAGGAGAAAACTGTTTTTGTTTCATAAGAAAATTAAAAGCGTCAGTAAGATACTGATAAAGGTTTTTCCAGATGATCAGTGTTTTTCACTAAAGAATGTTTTTTATATTTTCCATGGCAGACAATTTTACATCCAAATGTTCCACTGTTGCCAGTAAAGGTTTTCCCAGCCCAGCATGAACAACACTCAGTTAACAATAACCTAGTGGTGTATGTATTGACTCCCTCAGCCAAAAATTACAGTGTGAGAGACTCTGACACTTGGACAACTTATGTGACAGAATGTCACTTCCCAGCATTTTGATGCTGTTTACCTAGGATGACCAAAAACCTTGCTTTTTAGAGGCTTTGATCTCCTGGCCCTCCTAGTGAATTTTCTCAGGTTATCTACTGCTGGATAACAAATCACACGAAATTGAGTAGAGAGGTGAAATCGCAACCATCTTATCGTGCTCAGTGATTCTGTGGGTCAGGAATTCAGGAAGGGCACAGCCGGGATGGCTTCTCTGCTCTTCAGTATCTTTGACCAAAGCTGGGAAGACTCAAATAGCTGAGGGTGGCTGGACTGGTTAGGGCCTGACTTGTTCTGGAGAGTGTATGGCTGGCACCTGGGCTGGGCATATGGACCACAGCGCCTACTAGTGGTCTCTCGGTGCGGCATCTCTCAGCAGGGCAGCATGCCAGAGGGTTTCCCAGGGGGAGCACCTTGACAATGAACGTTGCACATTTTGAATCTCAGAGAATCATTTTCTTTGAGGAACTTGGTGTAGTGGAATCAAACATAGGTTTGAATCTCTGCTGTCCACTCACTAGCCTAAAAAACTTGGATATGTTTTCTCTTCCTTTGCCTTCTTTGTTAATAACGTCTGTGAGCTTCAGTTTCTTCCTCTATTTAGGGAAAGTCTGGCAAAAAAGAAGGTAAATTTTTTTTCCATTGAGAGATGAACTATTAACTATCTTGGAATACAATAGGTCATTTTTAAAGTTTTCTTAAGGAGTCCAGAAGACTTCTGGGAGGGAAGGGACCAAGAGTACTCATTGCCCCCTGCAATTCCAACCTTCCTATGATTCTAAGTTAGGAAACTCATCAGGGTGGACCAGCATTGCCTAGAACAAGGCATTGGGACAGGCTTCGGTGATATGAATTCTAAAATAAAACAATGATTGAGTGTAGAAAGAGAGGATCAATGGACTGGTTGCATCCTCTGGTTGGAGGAAGTGAAGAGGAACAGGTTTTCCTCCATAAAATATCTATGTGAACCACTTGCAAGGGCTATAAGGATGAGCCTGGAATACTTGGACTTGGAGTCCCTTTGGCTGAACTTTGCACTAGGAGAAAGGAGGGCAGATATGTTCTGTTCTTCCTTGACAGAGCTTGGGGACAGGGAGCATGGTGGTGGAGGAAGTGCAACTATGGACAAAACAGGGACAGTGCCCTCTAGCAGCAGAAGGCAGCTTATAGCTGCCTGCTCTCTGGATGTTCAGTGGCAGCACTGAGAGCATTGGTTTACTCTGGAGCAACATGCTTCTGGTATCAATTATGAGATTCTCCAGTCTTAAGATGACACTTCTGAATTGTGGGTCCAGAGAAATCAATAGGTCTGTGCCTTTGAATATTTTAGATACTAACAGAAAACCTTGAGCATATCAGGAAAGAGAGGCTGAGGGTGGGTAGAAAGTGATGGATGGGGATTAGAGTCATGTGCTGTGGGAACCTCAGACTTCCATAGGAAACCAAAGCTATAGATGGAAAACAGAACAAAAATACCAACCTTATCTGTTGTTGTAAGAACTAAATAATAAAAATAAATATATATGTATAATGCCTAGCATAGAACTTGGCCTATATAAGGAACTCAATTAACATTATATTCCTTTTCTGTCTGTCTCCTTTCTCACCCCTTTTTCCTTTCTCATGGGGGAAAGCATGGATTTGGTGGTCAGATAGACCTGATTTTTTAACTCTGTCTCTTTTATTTGCTAGTTGTGTGTGACCTTGGGCCAGTCTCCTAACCTTTCTGAAACTTAGTTTTGTCAATAGTAAATGGTTTAAAAATAATTATTTCACTAGGGTTTTATTTTTATATAAAAAAAGTTTTAAAAACTGAATAAAATGGTATTTCCATCTTTTTCCTAAATCTTTCTCTTATCTCCTCTTTTTTACACACTCAACAAAAATCCATGGTCACTTTAAAGTTCCAGTTTCCAGGGGAATTTCAAATGCATTCCTCTCTACCTTTCCTGATTGGCACTGGCCCTGACAAACACTTCCTTGGGGCCCCCCACATTTCCTAGACTGAATTTCCTCAATCTTCCTGAATGGACACCCAAGGGGCCATACTCACTTCCTTCCTTTGTCCAGGAATAAGATCACCTCCTGTCAATTTTGGAATGCATCCATTTGAGGCCCACTCTTCCTTTATGTTCATCACTCAACTTCTACCTTAGAGGAACTATATAGGCTACAGGGTTAAACTTCAGATTTTCACCTACACAGCAAAGGTATATTCCCTCTAAGAACACTAAAACAATTAGGTATCCCACAAGGAGTACCCAAGTTCTCAGCATATGCCACAGTTAGTATTAATAGGGTGACCAGGAGCTGAAGGGCACACATGATTAAAGCACATATGCCTATGGGCTTGGACTAGTCCATACCTGGCCCCAACCCATCCACTCAAGAGTTTCCTTGGACTGAGAGTAACTCCACTCCAGAATCAGTGCCCCATGATAGTAGAATATCCACACAGACTTTTGAATCCTCTGACACCTTTAAATAGCTTCAGGGCTTTCCATAGCTACCCTGCCATTGAGTCAGATTTGTTTTATAGCATGTAATTGATACGAATTGGAATTCAACCTGGTGCTTTCATTCTAGCTGCTGCCCAAATGCTATGTGCCTGAGATAGAGCAAATTACTGACGTAATCAGGCAGTTACTCTGTCTTTTGTTGTTGACCTCAAGGAAGAGTCTTCTAAATATTCAAGTGAAAAGTTGTGGTGCACACAGATGTTAGGATAACATGGATGTGGCAGACACTGCTGTGCATTGTGAATAGATGATTCCATTATCTGGGACTATTATCTAGATTCCTCTTATAATGACAGAGCTATAGTACTGAAAAGAACAATTTATACACACACACACACACACACACACACACACACATATCTTTGGACAGAGACCAGGCAGGAGGAAACCTGCCCACTCGCCCTAATCCTTTCTTATTCTGACATACATTATGAATTGAAGAAGGGTGTCCTGCTGATTTAAGGGGCACATGCTTTGAGGTCAGTCCCCCCTGTAGGTTGTTCCAGAACTCTTAAGTGTTAGTAATAATAATCAGCTGAAGGTAATTTAGGAACCCACTAAGAGGACTAAATGGTTTTGTAATTTTTAACTCACCAAAGGAGAACTGGAACAATAATATCCAAACGATGTTGATTAATACATTGATAGCCCCTGAAAGAGAAGTTTCAAGTGGTACCAGGAGACTTTGCCCTTTGCATCAATATCAGGAAAACAAAGGTGGAGACACTGGACAAGAGGATCAGGAATCAAAAAGGTACTGACAAGCATAATTAGCTAAATCTCATAAGATTAAAAAGGATGGTGATAAATGTAAAAATCTGCACTTGGCTTCCAAAACCCAAGTCTAAGGAAGTTGGGTTGGGCAGATATGTCTTAACAATGGCATGTATGAGAATGTCTTTTGTGTCAAAAGGATGATATATGGCTGCTATGTAGAAAGTAAACAAAGAGAAGGGATTGGTTCTAGTTTACTCTGAACTGGTCACATGATACCTGTGATATTTGTGATACTCATCACAAACCCCGGAAAGCATAGGAACAAGCAAGTTGAAGCAAGCTCAAAGGAGAGTGACTAGGATGTTGACAGGACTTGATATCACGTCGTGAAGAAAACATAGGAGCAACTATTCTAGATATCAATCTAGGCAAAGAATTTATGACTAATATCCCAAAGGCAAATACAACAACAACAAAAATAAATAAATGAGACTTAATTAAATTAAAACATTTCTTCACACAAGAGAAAGAAATAATTAACATAGTAAATAGACAACCTACAGAATGGGGGAAAATATTCACAAACTATACACCTGACAATGGATAAATATCCAGAATCTATAAAGAACTCAAACAAATCAGCAAGAAAAAAACCCAAATAACTCCATTAAAAATGGATAAAAGACATGAACAAAGTTTTTTTCAAAAAAAGATAGACAAATGGACAAAAAAATATGAAAAAATGTTCAGTATCACTAATCATCAGGGAAATGCAAATTAAAGCCACAATGAGATACCACCTTACCCCTATCAGAATAGCCATTATTAAAAAATCAAAAAACAATAGATGTTCGTGTGAATGTGGTGAAAAAGAAACACTTATCCACTGTTAGTGGGACAGTAAATTATTGTAACCTAGCAGAATTCACTATTGCAAAGATATAGAATCAAACTAAGTGCCCATCAATTGATGAATGGATAAAGAAAATGTGGTCTATATATCAGGGAGTACTACTCCACCATGAAAACGAATGAAATAATGTCTTTTCCAGAAACTTAGATGGAATTGGAGAATCTTATCCTAACTGAAGTATCTCAGGAATGGAAAACCAAACACCACATGATCTCACTAATAAGTGGGACCTAAGTGAGGGGTACATGTGGTCATATGGTGGTGTAAAGAACATTGGAAACTAATAAGGGTGGAGAGTGGGAGGGAGGTGAAGGACAAAAATTTACCTATTTGGTACAATGTACACTACTCTGGTAGTGGAACACTAAAAGCCCTAACCCTAGCATTATATAATTCATCCAAGTAACAAGAATACTTGTATCCCCTTAATATTTTAAAATAAAACATGTGAAGTTTAATTTGACTTGTTCTGCTTGACTCCATGTGGTGATAATGAGCAATGGGTAGAGTTTTAAGATAAAGGAAATTGAGTGTGCTTTAAGAAAGCGTATTTCCTAAAGTCGTAATGAATTTTCTGAGAGGTAGTAAATTTTCTGTTATTGGGGGTATTTACTCATAAGATGAAAAACCAATTAGAGTAGACATTTAGGCCTAGGAAATATAGTTGGGCTAATAATTTCTAAGCTCCCATTGAAGCTGGAATTCCTGAATATACAATTCTAACATTTACATGTCTAACTGGACATTTGCTACTTGTAAAACATCTGAATCATCATGACGAGGAAAGCCCAAATCCATATTTTTGCATATGAGATTTAAACATTAATGTGGGTAATTCAGTCCAAGACTGTTGGTAGTTTGGAGTGTGTAATGTAATTGTATTTTACTGTGGTGGTTCTGAGTTCTGGTTCTCCACTGAGGAGCATGCAGAGGTGTGCTGGAACTGGCTCATGCCAGATGCTGAGGGTTGACTCTGTTCATCTCTTCCCAGCTTTGCATTCAGAGACCTCATGTTGGTGGCTTGCAATTGGCTATAGTGGGAGCATTTACACCATTAAAAGTGGCAAACAATACAAATCAAGGCTTTTTGTACCTTACGGAGAGCTGGTTGTTAAACATTTACCAGGAGGACCATTTAAAATATACATACTTTTATATAAACTGCATTATATAAGACAGATAAAAGAAGAACTAAGCTGGGGGAATGGGCCCTATTCCATACCCGCTTAGCTTCCCCCTTGCCACTGCATATTCTTCCCCCTAAAAAGCCCTAAGGCACCCCTGTGACACCCTATAACACCAGAGGATTTAAAACCTCCGGAAAAATAATCCTTTCAGCTCAGGCTATGACTGTATTCTTTTAACCATTATTTCTCTTTTCCTAGATTTGGGAATACAGACATAAAACAGCAGGGTTTCCCTCAGTTTTATGAGATTGTTTTTCAATGGAATGCCAGAGGGATCAGTTTGAGAACATTAGAAATCTGATTCCTGCAAACACAAGAAGAAATGGTCATAGGAAACAGTGAGTTTCCTCACTTTGTAAACGTCCTTAACATAAGTGTGTGTTTTCTCTTGTTGAGATACTGGGCTGCAGTATCTCAGCCCTCTGTGTAGTCATAAGTTTATGTGTTCTAAAGGCACCCCAGACCTTTCCCTTAGCATATTACCTTTTTTTCCCTCCTTTGTTAGACCAGATACTTGATCCTGGATTTGGTGGGATGTTGTCGTGTGTGGAGGGTAGAAGCTATGAAAAGGAAGGCTGACATGATCAACAGATCTTTGGACAGGCTCCTAGAAAAGGTGGGGAGGGGAGCGCTGAAAAATTGGTTCCCCCAGGAGATGCTTTGTCCTCTTGCTTTTTCGCACTGCATGGCCTGTTTGCTGAAGTCCCTGAAAATGGCTGTAGGAGGATCATATAGTCTTCCAGGCAGCGGAATGTAAATCCAGGCAGCTTGCATGAAATGCTCGAGGCGACCCTAATGTGTCCAGCGTGTCCAGGTACCTGCAGGCGTGAATAGGAGCACGAGTGACATGATCACTGCAAAGCTCATCAAGTGAAAGAGACTTTTGACAGTGATTGTGGAATTCCTTTTCTTCTCAAAAATTAAAGTGATTTCGTGTGCACATATTTTGGTTTGACTGTTTTCATGGGAATTCCTCTTGTTTTCTGAACTCTGATTTCTTTTAATCTCACCCTCCCCATTCTCCCCAGAATTACAATGGGTTCATTTTCCTTTCAAGGTCTTCTAATTCTATCGCCTCTTTCCTTGACTTTGTCCCCTGATTTCCCTTCTATGAGGTTCTCATCTTCAGAGGGAGGGGCAGAGTCAGGGCTGGCTAAATTGCGGTTCTTATCTCTGCCCACACTCCTTCCTGTTCCCTTCTCTTGCCAAGCTTCCCTCTTCACTCTGCCCTTCAGCCCCTGAGCTGGCTTTGGACTCAGAGCCTGTTCTTCCATGTGTGCCTCACGTTAGAACCCATGTCCTGAGCAACATTGCCCCGAACTTTCTCTCTCCTCTGCCTAAGCCCTTCCCCTCGTCTCCCTTCAACTTGCCACACTGTTTTCACCAGCTAGGGTTAAATTTCTATTTCTTACCTTCCATTTGCGTCTTTTCCCATAAGTTATCTAAAGCAAAGACTTTTTATATTTGCACTGGAGCTGTGTCACCTTACAGGTATTAAGTACACAATACATGACAAAGTATAAGGCCACTTTAAGTCTCTTTATAGTTAAGAAGCATTGAGCATCCTGGCTTCTTCTCAAATGCAGAGAAGAACAATTTAAAATGTTCCCAAATCATTAACACAAATTAATTTAGACTTACAAAAAGTGAATATTATTCTCTTCTTAGAAGAAAATCAGAAGAAATCATAAGCAGAGACTTAACTGATTCTATTGTCCCAATTCATAGGGAGAACCAAGTCAAGCAAAACCACTTTACTGTGCCATATAATTTTGCAATGGATTTGGGAAAAATAGATTTTTCCTGCTCAAACACTAAGACTCTGGGTTTATCAGGTTTAACTTTTCAAATCTGATGATCTGACACCTAGTGTTAATTTTGAGAACTGCTAAATATTTCACATATAAAGTATTTAATATATAGCATATTAAGAGAGTCTCCATTTTTTATTCCTTTTAGATTCTTTACATATCTCGTGAGATTTATTCAGGTTACCATATAGCCTCAGGATAGATGTAGCTTACTTACTAGAGTTCAAAATGCACAATGTGACTTGAAGTCAGGAAGCTGCGTTCTGGTTGTCAAGCTCCTGTGACCTCAAGCAAGTTATTTTCCTCTTTTAGTCTCATTGCACTCATGGTGAGAGGAGAGTGATGGAACATACGGAATATATGATTTATCTCTAGGTCTTTTCCAATTTTAGCACCCTATGAGTTATCTTTTTTAAGCAATAGTTTTTTTTATGCCAGCTCTATTTTAAAGCTAGGAATATGTTCACCCAATAAACTAGAAAATGAAACAGTTGCTAATTGGAGGTGTGTGGCTATTCTTTCACTACCTTGAATTCTTTCAAAACTTATGTTACAAGTTATAACAAAGAACCAGGATAAGACTTTGATGGTTTATAGTAACGCGGTCTAATGGAGCTTGTTATGATGAAAATATTCTTTATCTGTGCTGTCCGGTACTTAGCCACACTTAGCCATGTGTGTCTTCTGAGCCCTTGAAATGTGGCCAGGAAGACTGAGGAAATAAATTTGAATTTTATGTAATGTAAGACTAGTTTAAATTTAAATAGCCACATGTGGCTAGTGGCTTTAGTCTTAGACAATACAGATTTTTATAGAGTATGGGAATTTGAAGTTGGAGTTGTATTCACCAATATACTTAATTTACTTTCTATACTGATTTGCACTATATTTATCTTTTTATTTCACATTCACAAGTTCCATTTTTGCCTGAATTCACCATGTAAATACTTTAGAATTTATTCCATGATTGTGTTTTCCCTCATGTTTTCAGCTATGTAGGTCTAATTTTATTAGATTTAGGTAAAGGAAAGATGCTTTTTTTCTGGTTCACAAACAAGGACTGAAACCATTGAGAACACGTTGCCATGCTTAGTAAGGGTAAATTTCAAAGCCTAACCCCAACAGTTATTTTTCTAAGATAATTCTCTGTATTTGAGAGTTCAGGTTGAAAAAAAAGACTAGAAGTCTCATAAAATATAAAAATATATGATTTTCTATTTATTATAGAAATAGTGTCTAACACATTGACTGCCACATTAGAATTTTTTTTTTTCCCTTGGGAGCCATGTGTTTTATTATGAAAATAGAATAAAACTTCAAGAACAAAATTATCTTTTCTAATTTAATGAAAACTTTGTTATTTTTTAGTGTTTTCTGTGAGGTATATGCAATGCAATCCAATATTAATTGCAACAAGATAAAGAGACATGTGAGTTATATATGCTTCATGAGGCCCTGGGCTCAAAACTAGCGTGAGTTAAATACAACTCACATGGCAGTTAATGTGCTAAAAAAGATAAAACACTTAGACAATTTCTTTAAATTTTATCTAACTTAATATTTAGCTTTTTTGTTAATGAGTACCAAAATACAGTTAAAAAGAATAAGTTATACTGTTTGATAGCATAGTAGGGTGACTCTAGTTAACAATAATTTATTTAAATAAATAAATAATAATTTATTTAAATAAATAATTATTTATATTTCAAAATAGCTAGAAGAGAAGATTTGGAATATTCCCAACACAAAGAAATTATAAATGTTTGAGGTGATAGATATTTCAATTATCCTGATTTGATCATTACACATTATATGCATATATCAAAATATTACATGTACCCCAGAAGTATGCATAATCATGATGTATCAGTAGAAATTTAGCTATCTTAAAATCCAGATTTTCTTAAAATCTATCCAGGAAACATTCAAGGATTTTGAATAGAAACCTCATCCCATTTTATTAATTCCAAATTATTTATCATTAGGTATACATTCTTTTGTGCTCTTGTGTTTAAAATTAAACACAGCCATTTAATTCTTTCATTAGTGCATAATCTGTCATGATTTCTTCTATTGGTTTCATCAAAGAGATTTAATTTAACACCTACCACCAGATTAAGAACTCCTGTAACAATAACTCACCACACAGATGTATACATTACAGATACACACATTTATATGCACACATAGTCACACACACGAACACACACACCCTTCTGAGACTTACTGTGGCTGGAAGTAATTTATTACATTGTTGTTGAAAGTATCTCTCTTAGCAAATAATGATCATAGGGCACTATAAAAATCCCGCACTGCCTTCTGATATGAAGATTGAATTTTATTTATGAGAGATTCACCATTGTGGCTATGATTTTGAGTTCAATTCCATAAGAAATGGTGAGTTTCTGTAACTGTACATAATCGTACCCACTTACAATGTATTTTTTTCAGACTATGTGATTAGACAGAATGTCCTAAAAAGAAGTTCCATACCTACTTTTATTCCACCACATGAAGGACAATATGAGTTATCTCTTCTCCCAGGCCATATTAATGAGCCACAATTTGAAAATGATTTTATTAGTATGAATGTAGTGATTCTATATTCACCAAAATAACAAACATTACTCTGTGGATGGAAATGCAGACTCCCTAGTAATGAGTATTTCCAGAACAGAATATTGTTATGCCTGCATATTCTACTTATTTATTCCATTAAGCTAGCCAGATACTTACCTTTCTTACAAAAATTAATGACATGTGTACTGTGGTTTTTTTTGAAAGAGTCTACTTCTGATATTAAATGCACTTGGTCCGGGAGAGACTTAGTTAGTTTTATATCATCAACGTCCAGTAGATGGCAGTCTATGCACTAGCATTCACAGAATATTCTCTCAAACCCCAAGTGCAGCTATTTTTATCCGCATTTTGGAAACTGATAAAGTTTCACACAATGAGTTTGAAAGTCAACTTTAAGCTACTGTCTTCTTCATTTTTTAGCCTTAGAGTACCAAAATAAATGGAACATATATCTGCTTTTTTGTTTCATTTTGTTTGGAAAAGATTTGGGCACAGTAAAACAAAGGAAATCATTAACTTAAAACATCCACAAATACCAGAATGATAAAGGCAATAAACCAATGTTATGTTTAAGTTTTGAAAATTTTTTTAGAGAGAAGCAGACTGGAGGATGTGATTCACAAACCAGATGCTGCTCTTGAAATATGATCAGCAAAGTAGATGATACTTTGTCCTCCTAGAATGTGTCCTTGTGTATTGAAGACATAACTTACAGGTGCTGTAGCAAGAGTTATTATTGTGAAATACTGACAAGTGGCTGTTATAAGGCTTCCAGTCTGATTTTTCAAAGTGAAAAAGTTAGGGGGGAGAGAGAGAGTGCACGAGAGAGAATGAGAGTGGAATCCTTTCCCCTAAGGAGAACAGGTTCCAAGGGGACCTTTGCCTTTGTGGTTGTTCCTGTGTACCCCCAAAAAACTTGGGCAAGATGAAGAACCTTTCCCTCTCCCCTGGAGAGCAGAGAGAGGAAGAATCATGGTTTCCAAGAGGCAATGCAATCCAAGCATCCATTAGGGGTTTGCCATGCCAGAGATGAATAAGTGTGAGGCTGCAGGAGGTGGTGAGTTTATTGGGTCAGGGGAAGCTCAAGGAGAGCCCTTTCCTGATCAAAGGACTAGGGAGGTACCAGGTGAGGTCGCTGACTCTGTTTGAAGCCAAGAAATATGCAGCATGATGTAAAAGAGCCAAGCTGGTAGCACAACCCCAGGGAAGGGGAGAGGGGATGAAGCAGGTATAAGTCAAGTCTTCACACATGCCACTCGCTCTTCTCCCCTCTACTTCTCACTAGGTCATCATCTTCTCAGTCTCCAGCTCTCAGCTTCGCAGCAAATAGTCCCTCAATAAATGAATAAAAATTAATATTCTAAACCCAAGAGTTTGAAAGTATAAAAGAGGCAGCAATCACTGCCACAGTAGTGGCAGCAGGTAGGGGAGCTCTTTGGTGGGAGGGCAGCTCTGTGGCCTACGACACAGAGGCATGGAAGTCAGGATAAGAACGTAAGAAGAGGTCAGGACAATCTTACTTCTGGGTGTAGACCCAAAAGAATTGAATCAGAGTCTCCAAGAGATACTCGTCCCCTTATGTTCATAGCAGGGTTATAAACAATAGCCAAAAGGCGGAAGCCACCCAAATGTTCATGGATGGATGAGTGCATAAACAACACCCCATGTCCCTATACAATGGAATATCATGTAGCCTTAAAAGGAAGGACATTCTGACACCTGCTACAACACAGATGAACCTCAGGGGGCATTGTGCTAAGTGAAATAAGCCTGTCACAGAAAGATAAACACTGCATGATTCCACTTACATGCCGTATCTAGAGTAGACAAACTCATAGAAATAGAAAGTAGATTGGTGTTGCTAGGGACTCATGGGAGGGAGAAATTGGGAGTTGTTTAATGAGTATAGAGTGCCGGTTTTGCAAAATAAAAAGTTTCTGGAAATTGGTTGCTTAACACTGCTAATTGTTCACTTAAAATGATTAAGATGGTAAATTTTATGTCTTTTTTTTTTATCACAATTAAAAATAATATGAGATAGAAAAAAAACAAGACCATGAGTAGATCATGCTGAGCAGAGTACTTTAGCCAACATATTCATCTTTCTTTTCCTTGGGGCTGAGATTTTCATCTTTAGTTCCCCAGCTTTGTTTAAACCTTGCATTTAGCGCAACACTCATGCCACCTATGCTAGTTGGGCCTTGACCTTATAATATTGCCATCTTGCATGCCATTCTTGTTAGTGTGGATCTTGCATCCCATAAAAGGTGCTGGCCTGATGCCTCCAGGGCTGGAGTCCTACCTTGCTCTTGAGGTTCCTTCTCTTCTTGCACCTCATCCTTGTCTAGGAGTGGAGCCTAACCTTGAGACCCTGACTTCCTGCTAATTGACTTCCTTAAAGATAATTAATTGCTGCCAGCATTCATTTCTAGCACTATCCGTTTTAAGTAGAATGACACACTATTCTGGATTACCCAGGACTGTCCTGATTTTAGCTTTCAAAGAATCCTGTGTCCTGGGAAATGCCTTTGTTCCAGGTAAACCAGGACAGATGGACATCCTATCTGTCACCACCCTCTGTCAGTGTGTTCCTCAGTGTTGGACCCTCCAATGCCTGTCCAGTGCCCTTGGTGGAGGCATGGGTGAGCCTGGACAGGGTGCCAACTATACAACCTGGAGTTCTAGGTTGTGTCTGGAGCCACACCTAAAGCGACTTGATACAGGAGGACAGGGAGGATGAGAAAAAGCTAAGAATTTGGAAGGCACTGAAATATAAGACTAGGAAGTCAAGAAGAGGAAACTTGGTGCTAAGAGCTAACATTTAGGAACTGTGCTGACATTTTTACATGAATGAACCCATTTAATCTTTACAATCATCTAAATTGACACTATGATTTATTATCCTTTCACAGGTGTGGAAACTGAGACTTAGAGAGAATAGGTCATTTTTTACACCAGACTTTGAACTCAGGCCATCTGATATTAACTCTATGGCCCTGGGAGCTTTAAAAAAGACTGATACCTTGTTCCACACCTTGCAAACAAATTTAATTGGTTTAGGGTATGGCCTGGGCATTGGGAGTTTTACAAATTCCCCAGGTGATTTTAATGTGTGCCCAGGGTCTAGAACCATCACACTGAAGACTATCTTTCTAATAACTACTCCATTCTACCTTCTGTGAAGGTGAAGGTTCAGAGGAAAGGTAGAGCTGGGGAAGTCAGGGACTAAAAGCAAGGAAAGAAGCCATGGAAAAAAGTTCTCAGGTCATTACCGTGAATGACAGCCATGTACTGTTGCTTCCTTCTGTTGGCTACTGACCATAGGTGATCAGACAGGTTTAGACATACATGGTCAGGACAAATGCCATTGATCTGTTTATTGTCTCATGATATCTTCCCCAGATGTCACATCCTATGTGCACATGAGGCTGGGTGTGCCCAACTCTGTACTTGCCCTTTGCAACTGGGCTAGATCAAAATCAAGCCCTGGCCCCTTCCAGAATTCCTCTCTTACAAAAGTTATCCTGCCTTCTTAAAAAAAAAAAAAAAAAAAAGGAAAAAACCGTCTTCTTTTCTCATCCAACTTCATGCTTCTTGCCTTATAAATAGAGCCAGAACCAGGGCCTAGATTTAGAGATTTTGCTTGCAATGGTAAGAATTTACCATTTGCTTGGGAAAACACGTTAGTTATACATGTCTGCAAGAGTTATTTATAAGCCCATGTACCACTATTGGGTACATAATTCCTTTAGTTATTTTTCCCAAAGAACCTCAACCAGGCACTTAGAAAGTAGAAACATCCATACTTTGGGTGGACCAATCAACCACCCATTAACATTAGTACTCAGGCAAGAACCAACTGAGTCTACCATGCCCCCAGCTCCACAAACATTTCTCATACACCTCTGGGTTTTAATACTTCCTGGAAACCAAATATTCTATAATGGTTCCAGGACATGGATGACTTAGGATCAGGAAAACCAGGCCTTACAGAGGTCCAGCCTCAGATAAGTTGACTGAGACTCCAATTCTTGTCAGTGGATGCTGGAATTTCAAGAAACCTCATTCTCCCTTTTAGGTTCAAGTTTCTAGTAACTTTCTGTTTCCTACAAAGTTAGAGTCTGAGTTGATAATCCTGTGGTGCTGATAGAAATATGGAGATAGATTCATCTTCTCTTGCTTGGTCTTTTTTGGCCAGGAGAGGGGTTTTGAGACAGCCTCCTGGGCTGGGTTGGTGGTGGCTCTGGTCATAGGATAGGGTGAAGCCGTGGGTGGTACTTGTGAGCCCAGCATCATCAATGCTGTCTCTGGCCACCAAGTCAAAGGTCAGCAGAGTATGGCCATAGCCAAATTTGATCTGCTGCCGATTTTTCCCCCAATAAACCAGAGGGCTTTTTTTTTTTTTTTTTTTTTTTTTTTTTAAAGAACATAACCTTACCCATTCATTTACCTATTGTCTGTGGTTACTTTAGTGCTAAAATGGCAAAGTTTACTCATTGTGACAGAGACCATATGACCTGCAAAGCCTGAAGATATTTACTATTTGGCCCAGAAAAAAATGTGTTAAGCCCTGCAGTAAGTTACTCATAGAATTAGAAGAGAATTGGTTGAAAATATTCAATAACCCTCTAACCTCTTTTGGGAGTTAAGACCTAACTCAAACAGGCCACCCCTTGGCTTGAATGTGCAATTTGGAGTCAGTTCCTCAAAGGCTATCGGCAATGAGACAAATGCTGGTCTCTAGTTATCACTTAGAGTTTTCCATTTTTCAAACACTCGTTACAAAAATGGGCTTAGGTTTTTCAGAACTCAATGTAAATTCTAAACTAGTATTTGGTGCAATTTGTGCTCCAGCAAAAAAAAATTGCTTATTGGAGACCTTGTAGGAAATGTTTCTAGGACTATTGTCTTTTATTCAGCCTACAGGAATGCTTGCCTGTTTCATTTCTTTCTTTCTTTTACTTTCTTCCTTTCTTCCTTTCTCTCTCTCTCTTTTTCTTTCTTTTTGGAACTCTCTTGTCCCGTTGGGTCTTATTGTTCTCATATTTTTTTCAAGAGTGAGTCACAGCCCTGCTACAGTGAGAAAAATGTTCCGTCTCACAGGCCCTTGCTATCGTGAGAGATGGCGCCAAGGCACAAAGATGTCACTGGATGAACTAAATATAGTTCTAGCAGTGCACTCTGCAGAGCAGGCCTGCCACATGTCACGAGCCTCCTCCTCCTTCTTTGCCCTGTGCCTTTTACGCTGCTCTGAGGAATCTTTCCCCTGGGTAGGGCTGATGAAGCATCTTAAATTCCCCGAGGGCACACTAAATTCGGGAGCTGCAGGAACACTTTCTGGGGTTGTGGTGGTTGTGGTGACCAAGCGTAGAGTTGGGAGCCTCAAGATACTTTGTTAGAGCTTGTTTTCTTTCCCAGGTCTTAAACGAATTTGCTATGCATTTGGGTGGCAGCACTTAGCTGCTTAGTGTGGTGATACCAAAGGACAGAACTTTTCAATTTGCTTCTTTGGACAAATGAGTCTGGCCGTGTAGTTTGCAGATTAAATAATGGGAAAGTGCATTTCTAGTGACATAAAAATATTGATGGAATAAAATCACTTGGGAGAGGGAGTGAAATAATACTATATTTAAACTAAAAAGGATTATCTGGCTGATTTTAAATCTCCTCAGTTGTCTGAGGCTGGTGTGCTTAGTCTTCCCAATGGTCTCCATGAGAAAGTAGGATCCTGAGTTCATGACCCTTCTCATTATCGACTCCCCACCTCCCAAGAATGGAGCTTCCACCCCATCCTGCAGGAAGAGAGATGCCCAGCATAGAGAGGATGAAAATTCTGGCTTTGCCTCTGACTCACTGTGTGACCATGGAAAATTCTGAATACAAGACATGAAGAGTCGAAATGTTTCCCTTGAGAAACATCTACTAGCAGTGCCTCCCACCCATCTACTCACCCTACATATCTTCAACTGCCTCCTTTCCTTGGGCAGTAAAGAAAGCTGGAACCTCCACAGCTGTCAGGAAATGCTGCTGGGGTAACCACCTTGGCTGCAAGCCCAGCCTTTGTCATGGGTGACTGTGTTGGCGAATGTAAGTGCAGCTGCTGTAACACAGAAACCCTGAAATCTTAGTAGCTCAGCATAATGGAAATTTCTTACTCATGTAACAGCCCATTAGTGTTGGAGAGTGAGATGGGGTGGGGGCTGGCACTATCCTCTATATAGTCTTTTGAGGACCCAAGCTAAGAAATTCTCTGCCATTTCAACACATGGTTTTCATGGACACCCTTGCACTAGATATCCAGCCAACAAACAGAGGAACAGTGTAGAATCACATGCAAAGTTTTCATGGTTCAGGCTTGGAAACAAAGCACATAATTTCTGCCCCAATTCCATTGCCAGGTTTGAGGCACATGGCCATTGCAAGAAAGGCTGGGACATGCAGTCTAGCTGTGGGCTCAAGAGAAAGGAAAAAGAGTTTTGTGCATAAACTAGCCAGTCTCTGTCACAGTGGTCAAAGTCTACTTCTCAGCTTGGCTGGTATTAATGCCAAGTGGCTGGGAGGTCCAGCACAGGTTCTCGTCTTCAAGCAACAGGGAATAAAGTCAAATGAATTGCACCTGCTTCTAAAAGAGTCCATTTAATTTGAAGAGGCCAGTGGTAGACGCATGGAGAATGGGGTTCAATCTTCTGACTTGGAAGAACCAGGCAAGGTTGCAAGGTGGGACGGCCACAGACAAATGATATGTGCCCAAACAGGTTCCGATCCTGGGAGAAGCCAGAGTGATCTCAGGAACTCCAAGGCGGAATCTCAGGCATGATTCCTTAGCCAATACAACCAATTAAGAGAATAGAATCTGGGCTCTGGGTAGGTGCTCACTCAGGGTCTGGGACAAATGTTCTGGACATGATATGTAAAGTCAGAATCTACACTATACTGCCTGATGGAGAAGGATCTCTGTGCTCTGCCATACATTATGGAATTAACCCTGGAGCTGAGTAAGGTAAAAATGTTTCCAGTTTCTTCAACTGATTAAAGTTGAGAAATGCAGAGTCACACATACCCTTTTTCTCTTCCCTCAAATCTGGTAGACATAGTGGTTGAGTCCATAAGATCTAAACCTGTCTTGGTAATTCCATCACATTTCCCTGGCTAGGTGACGTGGCAATCTGTGAGCCATGAACCCCATGTGAGTCTGCAATTGTGTGATTGACAAGAAAGGGTGGAATGACCAGTCCCCCTCAATAAGCCTCTGGAATGGCTCCACAGGTGCCATCTCATCTCCCTCAGGTGGCGCATTTCCCAGCACAGGATGTGGAGATGCATTGGATTTGACCATCTTAACTCAGTGAATCCAAGTAATCATAGATCTTCAGCAAATTCCCCTCCTTGTCATGGCGGCAAGGGCCCAAGGAGCAGGACTTCTACAACCCGGGTGAGAGGTGAGGGTGAGGATTTCAGGCAGAGGGCACTGCATTTGGCTGCCCCCTTCCCTCCAGCTACAGGGAAGAGTGCAGCCGTGGAAAAGTGGGCTGATTCTGAAACTGTGTGGGAGCTCGTGGCCCAGGGCATCAGGCTTACTGCTAAACCTGAGAGGGACCAGAGGTAGGCAAGGTTGGAGTATGTTGCTAATGGTTTAGAGCCGGGGAAACAAGCCGGGGAAATCTGCCAAAATTAGGGTTTTCCTCTTGGGTCTGTGCAGACTTTGCTTTCATCACAAAGTGGTAGAAATTTTAGGGCAACCAAGAAGGTTTTACCCACTCTTTGTTTGCTACCAAACACTAGTATCAAAATAATACCTGATATTAGTCATTCTGGTTTTCACCCTCAGTTACTCCTGGGCCTTTAGCCCAGGACAGAATTGTCTCCAAGGTGCCTGTGAGTGGACAAAGATGTAGACGATGCCCTGGCCTTTCAGGTGCATCTCCATAGAATCAGACCATCTGAACAGATGCTGTGAGCACTCTCTGTCCATAACTCTTGGACCTTTCAGCATCTGCAACTTGGGGCCCAAGGCCTTTTCTCCCACAAGATCAGTGGAAACTTCTCTGCCCTCCTCTTCCCAAGAGCAGGCAGGTGAGAAGTGCCAGGGAATGAACACCCACCACCTCCACCTTGAGTCCTAGTAGCAGCCTTCGACTACCTTGTTCTCTCATCCTTCAGGTGGGATAATTCTGCAGCCCATGCTGATTCCCCATGCATGGAAGTTGACCATGGTAGCTGAGCTACCCCAGAGCTGCCTTCCCTTCCCTATATCACTTTCCTAGTTCCCAGTTGATAATTATCCTTTCTCTTCTCAAATTAACTACCTGCCTGTGAATCTTTGCCTCAGGGTCTGCTTCTGGGAGAATGCAAACTAACGCTTTCCCAGAAAATAGCCTGGGCTGCACAGGGACTCATGCTGACACTTTTAAAATAATGTTTCCCCAGGCAGATGTTTTGAGATCATGATGAAATTTACTCCCAACCTTCCTCCTAAGCTAATTTTGATAGACATATAGCCATTTCCCATTAGAACTTTCTTTTACTTTATTTGAGACTCAAAGAAGATTTATCTCCAAATAAATTATGGTAGTGGTTTAAAAATGTTTTGATATTATCTTTACTAAGAAATATACTTTATATTGCAACTCACTACACACACTCTCATAAAAAGTGAAACAAGCGTTATTAAACTCAATTACCCTTGCTACCTGAGATCTTTTCTGGCATCTTCTCTTCTCTTCTCTTCTCTTCTCTTCTCTTCTCTTCTCTTCCATTCTATTCAGTTATATTTTCATTAATAAATGAAAGTCATTACTATTAAGTCAATTTAATAATTCTGTAATATGTGCTATGGTCTAAATGTTTGTGTCCTCCCCCAATTCATAGGTTGAAATCTTAACTCCCAAGGTGATGATGTAAGGAGATGGGACTTTGGGGAGGTGATTAGGTCATGAGGACGGAGCCCTCATGAATGGGATTAGTACCCTTATAACACAGCCTGAAAAAGCTCTCTTGTCCCCATTTCTGCCACATGAGGACACAGAGAAAACACTGTTTTCTATGAAGAGGCCCTCACCAGGCACCAAATCTGCTGGTGCTTTGATTTTGGACTTTCCAGGCTCCAAAGCTGTGGGAAATAAATGTCTGTTGTTTATAAGCCACCCAGTCTATGATATTTTTGTTATAGCAGCTTGAACAGACTAAGACAATAGGTCAGCACTCACAGTTCGAGAAGTACTAGATGGAGACACATATTTCAAAACAGCCTGGCAAAACAGGAGTCTTAAAGGAAGAAAATTCAAAGCAGAGAATTTGTAAAACTATTATTTGTTGTCCCTCATAGCTGTCACTGCATGGTGCTGATAGCTATGCAGTGACCTTTGTTGTTAGAAACACAATTTATCATCATCTTCTGCTGCTAGAAGAAAGAAAAAAATCAATATGTTGCAGGTACTACAGTGTTCAGATTCCATGGGTGAATTTCTCCAGGTGTCCCCACTCCAGGGAGAATAAGTACTTTGGGGTCAAATGGAGCAAACTGGTAACTGGAAGACAAGGAGGACTCTAAAGGTTTGGAACAGCACTTGTGGGTGTGCACTTGCTGTTAGGGATGGCTCATGCATGTTCTGGCTGGCTGGGAAAGCCAGGAGCAAGGTGTGCAGCATAAGCTCTGTGCTTACAATAATTTCACACTCGTGTGGTTATCTATAGCTGGCTCTGTGGGTTCGCCAGGGGATGATTTTTATGGGAGATTTAGAGGATAATTAAGGGAAACACACTGAGCTCTAAGGTTAAGCACTATATCTGGCAGGATGCAAGAGTTCAAACCTATTAGCTGTTCAGGAGGAGAACTTTTCTAAAGAGAAAACAGTACTATTATATTTTCTGTAAATTATTTTATAATCCTTTAGCACTAACAGAGGGATATGTGAATGTGTGTGTGCGTGTGTATTTTAGGGAACACCTTAGTGGTGGATTGTTAACTTTTGAAATAGTTGGCCAAGGAATTCACATCCGGGGATCCTCAGTTATCATTTGAAGCCCCTAACCAGCTGTTCCATTATAGACACAAGAAAGTTTGCAGTTAGCATGAGGATGCTAGAAATAAATTTTCATTGACAAAATGAGTGGTGGATTAGCTGAAAATAATGTATAGGCAATTCTGCCCTTGTATAAACAGCAGGGAGTAAGAATCTGGAGAGAGCTCCACAGTCTCCCCCCTTACCAGGGACATTATTGGATGAGGGTTTCATTCAATAGCTCAACAGAGAATTCTGTGGCTTGACTTCTGATCAGAAATTTAGCTGAATTCTTCACCAGAATACTGATACGCCTGCCTTGAGGGACCTTTTCATGCATGGTGTTGCCTGGGACTTCATCAAGCTTATTGTGTCAGGTTAAATAGTTATTTTGAGTATTTGAATATGTGGCATCTTTGGTCTCAAATGTGCTTTCAATACACATTGTCACCCGGTAATGAGATTGCAGGGGAGGAGAATTATAATTCTCACCTGTTCCTAGCTGCTGGCAGTGATCAGTATCTGTCAGAGTAACCTAAAACTCATGAACAATCAAATTTGCTGAAGTCAGCTTCCTAGGTACACGCACCTGATCTAACACAATTCATTGTTGGAGGGTTAGGAAGAAACACCAGTTTTTGAACCCTGCCCAGTGAGTGTAACTGGACTTGTCTCCTTCTCAGCCTCACAGTTGTGGGAGGCCGTGACAAAGGGTGAGTCAAAAGGCCACCTCCCTGTGGCCTGTGTAAAGAATGTGGAGTGGAAGGCAGCCCTGCTTTGAGGTGCAGTTATAAAGTGGGCAGTATAATTCTTCTTTAAAACACAGGATATGAGTAATAGTACATTTCTTTCCTTTCTCTAAATAAATTTAATGTGCTCCAAGCCTCCATTCAGCCTGACTGGTGCAAAGGTCAAGCTTTGTCTTAATGGTGTCCTTCTCTGTGCCACGTGAGTGCCCCATATTTGGTCCCCAAATACAACCTAATATGCTTGTGCTCAAAGCTGCACTACTTCTTAAGGACTCAGGCTCCACTGGGGCTGCCATTCTGGGCACCGAGATCATTGCCAAGGCTGGGAGCCCAGTGCACAGGGTCCAGCCTGCTCAGGGACTCTAGATGGCTGTTCCCTATTGAGATCCTGTCACCTCTTGGGGTACGTCAAGGGGTCAGGGCACTGGCTCCTGCTGCTTGTGTAGCCCACACAGCTTTGCTGTCTTCCCGATCTTGGATGCTCCTCAAATTACTTTCTGGTTTTGCTTTTTCCAATCTTTTCATTTCTGAGAGGATTCTCTATAATCACTCTTTAGAAACACGTTGTGAACTCTTCCCCATGGGGTGGTGACTGTAAAAAATAATATGCCGACACCAGCTACAAACACAGTCTCCACAGTGTAATCTACCTGTGCGGATAGCCACATTCAATGACATCAGAAATGGGAGAGAGGAATAGTTGTATAACTGTCACCCTAAACTACCCAGAAAGCAGGATGTGACCTACTGAGACCTGAAGTGGCAGAGAAAAAAATGGAAATCTTCTCTTCTTAAAGTGCAAGAAAATAATTTGCCTTTTTTTTTTTTGCACATGTACATCTTTAACTGTGCAAGGAAATTATTTACCAATAATACATGCACCATTACTATGATAATGGCTATTTAAAATATTATTTAATTCAAAATTGGTAACACAATTTAATGATAATCTACATTTGCTTAGCATTAGATGTTTCCAGGCAAGTGATCTCATTTGTTTTTGACAGAGCATCCTGGGAAGGAGGCAGGACACATAGGATTTCCCCATTTTGCAGCTAAGAAAAGTCAAGCACTTTTCATGTTAATTGAGCTCCAAAGCCAGTTAGTAGACAGTTACGTGTAACTAGGACCCCAAGTACGCAGTTTTTCCATCTGACCAATCTGCCCTAAGCTACAACAACACTTGGAGTAAAGATATGGTTTGTAGATGACTTAATCTTAAGTGAATTGGTTACTTTGAAGTACATCTTTCAAATTAGCCATACAAGACTGTCCTCACAATATCCAATGAATGACTGAATTCTCTTTCCTTCAGACTATATATTTAACCCCTACTGAGCCAAGTACATACTGAATGCTCCCAACACTTTGCAGCTGAGAGCAGTTTGGAGGGAAATAGGTTTATGGAGAGATTAGGCATGTGCCGTCATTCATTCATTCAGAAACACTCACATACCAACTACTATTGCCAAACATCCTATCAATTTTATGTTTTTTTCAGCTCTGTTACTGTAAATATCTTGTACTGTTTATGGATTATTTTATTCTAAAATATTTTGTCAAATGTGTATCAATCAAATTAAAAACAAAGACTTTCATGTCAGCAAAAAAAAAAAAAAAAAAAATTGGACAGCTGCTCTGTCCAACATAGCAGCCATGAGCTACAAGGGGTGATTTAAATTTAAAGTAATTGAAATTAAATAAGAAATTCATTTCCTCAGTCTCACCAGCCATATTTCAAGCACTCAACAGCCACAGGTGGCCAGTGGCTCTCATTGGACAGTGCATATATAGATTTTTTAAAGGAGGAAAGTTCCTTTAAGAACATTCCTCTTATTATAATGGAAATAAAGAATCTCCAGTATTTCAGAAAGTTCTATTGGATGGCACAGCTCTAGAATTATAAAAGTACCAGACTTGGCCTTTCCATTTCAAGAACTTAACAATTATTGAATGCTTATAGCAGAACTTAGAATACATTGTGATAAATTCTGTAACAGAGTATAAGTTTAGTTTAGCAGATATTTATTGTGCCAGTCACTATGCTAAGTTCTGTGCATATAATCATGCCTAAGAATTGGTCTCTGCCCTCAGTAGTTTACAGCTCAATGGAGAGAAGAATAAAATGGCTCAAGGCCTTGGAGACAAGAGCAACTTTCACTGCCTGGGAAATTTACAAGAGGAAAACCCAGTTATGCGTATTTCTTCCATTTTCTCTATCCATTTATTAATACATGCCTTGTTTTTTGAATAACACAGAACATACTTTAATAACTGTATTATGTAATAAGTAATTATTATAATTTTGCATTGACATTCTCAAAGCTCTGGGCTTCCTTTGGTCTATTTTACAAATGAGCCTGGACCGTAGGGTGGGAACTGTGACAACTCCCACATTCACTTGGCAACATTAATCATAGGGCAGGCAATTAGACCTCTTGCCAGTGATGTTTCTCACTGTGCTCTGCTGCTTTAAAGCTGAGAGAACCTCCCTTGTGTCCCTAACCCTCACCATCGGTCAGGTGAAGGAGACAATTATGTCTCGTAATAGTCCCAGTTATAAGGGTGCCCAGCCACGATTTCTGATTGAAACTTGTGGCAGCAGCTATTTTGGGTCTCTTCTCCCTTTAACATGTTTCATTTAAATTGCACAGATAATGAAATAGTTATGTCATTTACAGTAAGATAGCTCATTTAATTTGTGGGTAGTGGCTGCATATTAACTGTGTTTTCTGAGACTCATTTGAAAGAGACATCTATTTGTTGACTGAATTAAGTGGGGAGGGGTTCTCCATTGCCTTCTGGGGCTGGGGCCACGGATTTAACCCTCAGGTTCCTTCCTTGCTGGCATTAATGTTACTCTGCAGGGAGGAAGTTGTCCAGGAGTGAAAGCACAACCGTGTCGAGACAGAAATCTATTTTAAGCTGGCTTATTTCCTCACTTTAGTGACCTTGGATAGTTCCATCTCCTCATCGTGCCTGTGCCTTGGCCTCTACAATTAATGCAGATACATTATTTATTGCAGTTGCTATATGTTTTGAATTTTTCCAATCT
>VBSM01003176.1:25657452-25685945 GCA_008086735.1 Cheirogaleus medius
TAAAAATGTCTTTGCTTTTTAAGAGGGTTTGGTAAAATCATAATTAAAACACTAGAGCAGGTGTTCTTAACCTGGGGTCAACGGATGGGCAATGGTTATCCATAAAAGCCTGGAAATGGGTACATACATTTGAGGGTATAATGGGAAATGATCCAACATTTTTATTAGAAAATAGTCTATTACCAAAACGAGCTTAGGAAGCACTTTACTAGGGATGGGGATTCTCTCCTACCTCTTTATAGAGCAGACTCTAAGCAGTTCTGCCTCGAGAGTCTTTTCCAAAGGAAGGAACAGTTATTAACATCTGTTGGCTGGCCATTATCATCAGACACTGTTCTCATTTAACTCACAGCAACTCTGTAATATATTATTCCCATTTTATAGGAAAAATTGAGGTTAAGAAATGTTAATGAATTTTCCAGGAGGTGAATAAGAGGGGGCTTTGAGGTTTCAATCTGGTGTGAAAGATACCAACTCTTTCTTTAATACTGCACCTCTTTGCAAAAAATATTTTTCAAGTTTTCTCTAAGGCAAGCATAGTATTTCATAATTAAAAGGCACATTAATAAAAAAGAGTTTGCTGAATTTAATCCTTCTGGTAACTTCAATAATTCCCACAGCATGGTCTCTGAGGACAGCCTTATGCCACACACAATGGTTCCTTTGTGAAGATATCTATGAACATATGAGTATAAGATTTCGTGATAATTTTATTTTTATAAGCATAAATATAAATACTTTTTTCAACGAATATACTGGAGATTTTTATGCTTTCTTTGAAGTTGCTTAGTAAATTTCTGAGTGCCTGAGTCTTCAGTGATTTCCAGAAATTACTAGTGAGCATGACTTATCCTCAAACATCCAAGTGAATTTAGAGCAGGTCTCCAGGGGTGGAAAGCATCATGACCAAAATAACATGTTATATAAATACATTCAGTTTGTTATTGCTGTTTTAGTCTTGAAAATTTAAGGTGGCTTTAAAGATTACTAAACGTATAGCCAATTAGGTGCAGCTGAGAAAAAGAAAAGGCAGGTTAAGGGAAGAATAGAGTCAGACATAAAAGCTTCGTTTCTCTCTATCTCCATTTATACAATAGTAGTTAGTAGTAGAGGAGTACATGAGATAATTTATGTAAAGTATTAGTAAAGCAGAGTATAGAGCACAGCAATATAGTGAATGCTCAATAAATAGTAGCATTGAAAAATTTCTTGCTCTTGGTGACTAGGTTTTTCTAATAGACAATGTAATATGCTGAAATTAAAAAAATTTAAAAAAAAGAAACTCAGCTGTAAAGCACATAGTAATTATGAATTCAAACCCCATCAGTGGCTCAAAAAGCAACTAACTTCCATTTGTAATCATCTTCACCACAAGCCCCTAAGATGCATGAAATTATTCCTATTTTACAGATGAAACTACTCCAGGAAGTTAAGAAATTATTCAAAATCACATAGATGCTAAGTAGCAAAGCTAGAACTGGTCGTATTTCAAGTTTGTGTTCTTTTTGCCTATGTATTTTCAGGACTACAGCCTTTACAGTTTTCTAATTTGCTTAATTTTCACCTAATGGATACTTCGTAAAACATTTCCATTTTGATCATTAAAGGAATTACTCTTGTTGACATTTCTACTTTAAGTCAGTACATCTAGTAACTGGGATGTTTTGCATTTTTGGAACTGACTGTATTTTTATGGCCCTGAACAGTGTGTTCTCACAGTCCAGGGCACCCAGCCAGGGACTTGCGCTCTAACTGGCAGATATGGAAACTGAGGCACAGAATTATAAAAGTGGGCCAGACATTCTCAAGGTCCCAAGTGAATCAGTGGAAATGCTGAAATTAGAACTCTAATTTCCTGATTCCCAGGCATCCAGCCCTGCACTCCACACTTTTCCCTGGGATCTTATATCACCCTCCCCACGTACTTTCTCAGCCTACCCCATTTATATCTCTAGTTCTCTTGTAAGTCTCTCACTGCCTTCTAAGGCACTGACTTGAAAAGTATCTCTGCTTGAGTTTAGGAGAAATATCTTTTTCACAATGTGAACACAAACATTTTTGTACATCTACCTAGGGTGAATAAAACTGGGAGGAATATTTTTAAAAATATCCTCATACATTTTGACACGTATTCAGAATGCAAACCAAACAAAGCTCTGTTAAATGACCAGTCATTTTATTTAAGGCAGTTCAAATTTCCACATTAATCAAAGCACAGTTGATTCAGTAGATTCATAGATATTTAAAGGTGAAGGGATTCTTAAAGAAATGGAATCACATTTGAGATAGAGAAACTGATGACCAAAGCTGTCCGATGACTAGACGGAGGATACCTTCCCATTTAATGGCAGGCACAGGATTGGAACTCAGGCTTCTAAACTCTCCTGGGCTCTTCCACTCCTGCTTGCTATCTCTATACATCCATCCTTCATCAGTCTGGCTGCTACATTTTGGAGGCTTGCATCTGAATATAAGCATCATTTTGCTCTTAAGAGGTCCTGCAGGTCTATTTGTTGAGTAAATGATGGTGCCTCTTTCTGACAACCATTAATGTGCTCATTGTTCAAATGAACCATCAGTTTGATTTATCTCTCACTAAAACAATCAATCCTGAGTCCCGTTTCCTAGGGGACTCTCTCCACTTACCCCTCTTCAAGGGTTGGTCTTGCCTGGAGCAGCACTTTATCTGCTCACTTCGATTTTGAGCAGAATAAGAATTACAAATTTGCTTTTAAAAAAACAAAAGAAAAAAAAAACACCCAAGGAATGCAGGTACCATTTGGTTTCTTAGACTGGGATGTCTCAGATGAGGCTGAGCTATTCCTCCAAGAACTCATTTTCTGTTCTGTAATCTATGGAACAAGTTGCCCTTCTGGCAGGAATTATTATGCAGACCTACAGATCAAAAGCATAAATGTGCTTCAGTGATATTTCTGTGTCTTAACAGATGCTTTATAAGGAGTCAACAGTTTATATTACTAGATTTTTATAAATGACGTTAAATACCTTTGTGCAATACTGGCTTATGATGTTACAATTTCAGAAACATGAGTTAACATAAATCTAGCAGCAGACGTCAAGAAAAGCAATCTGTCTTCTTGTGTTTTGATAATACTTGGCGGATGCAGTAAATCTCAGAAGATTTCATCCTGTTAAATGTGTCTGAAGGCAATATTTTAAAAACAGGTTATATGTACACAGGATTGACAAAAACATAGGATCATTCTTTTTGTCTCAAAATCTGGACATTTTACTTCTGAATAAGGAATTTTCAAGAAGAAAACTTTAAGTACATTTGGGATTTCATAAGCAATGATTTTATATATTTTGTTTCTATTGGGAAAATATCTAGTTAGACTGTTAGTGGAAATTGGATATATACATACAAAAACACACACACACACACACATACACACAACGTGTTTACATAAGACTTGTGCCTGCCCAAAACTCACAGTCCCATTTCTCTGCCAACAGGATCCTAATTGATTCAAGTAATGGCAACAATCTTTTAATCTTGGAGATATGTCACAATTGGTTGAGACTTGCCAAGGTAACATTCGTCTTCCTGGTGAGTGATAGTTTAGGGTAGACATGTGACTCACTTCTGGGGCCAATGAGATCTAAGTGGAAGTCAGCTGGGCGGGACTTCCAGGAAAGCTTTATCTTCCTTATGAAAAGAGACAGAGGCCTATGGCATGGCTCTTTGCTCCTTTCATCCCACTTAGAATATGATGTGCTGCCTATGTTGTGATCATGAGGTGACAAGCATGATTAAAAGGCCAAGAAAATAGAAAAGATGCTACTTTTGCTATCATCAAGCTACTGAAACAATGTCAGCAGCTGCCCACCCCTAGACTTTTCCTTATGTGACATATGTATGCCCTTATTTTTAAACCACAGCTGTTCAGGTTTTTAGTTACCTGTAGCAGAAAGCATTCTTAAAATACTCTTTCCTGTTGGTTTGTGTAGTAAGTGTCCATTTCATCATTTAGAATTATGAGTTCAATTTCTAACCTCAACATATCTTTCCAATAGTACTAGACTCTCACCACAAGACGCTGCCTGACCTGTATCAGAAAATGTTCACCTTATATTAATATTAGTTTTAGCAATGCATAAATAGGATGATAAATTTACTACAAAGGACACAAATTAATAACAAATTAACATATTTTTTTCATCTAGGAAAGTCACATTTAGATGTGCTAGAGAGCATCTAAGACGGTGATCCTCTTTCCTGGGGTTTATGACATTTTGTGATGCCCTCCCCTCGAGTATGGGCTGGACTTTGTGATTTGCTCCTAAATAACAAAACATGGCAAAAGTGATGGGGTGTCACTTATGAGATGAGGCTACAAAAGACCATGACATCAGCCTTGTTTGCCTTTCTTGCTTGCTTGCTGTGTGGAAGCAGCTGCCATGTTGTGAGTTGCCCAGTGGGGAGGCCGAAAAGGAATTGAGACAGGCCTCTGGCTCAACAGCCGCTGAGACACTGAGACCTTCGGTCTGACAGCCTGAGAGGAACTGACTCCTGCCAACAGCCACATGCGTGAGTTTGGACTCGGGTCTTCCCCCAGCTTGGCGAACTCTAGCCCTGACACCTAGATTGCAGCCTGAGCAGAACCACTCAGCTAAGTCACACTTTGATTCCTGACACAAAGAGAAACTGGAAGATCATAATTGTTTGTTGATATAAGATACTATGTTTTGGAGATCATTTGTTATGCATCTATACACAAATACAATTCCAAAACAAACCAGTTTAATTTTGATTATTATTCCTTAATTTCTATTTTATTGGCTTTTTTCCATTAGACAATTCAACTTTCATGCTTACAGAAAAATGCATATAATGAATGTCTAACAAGTGCCTTGGAATTTTGGTCCTGGGGCAAAGTCCAGAAATATGTAAGAAGGAAATACAGCATTTACAACTTTCTACAATTCACATCAAGCAGAATATTAGAAAAAATTTAGGACATTTATACTCTTTGGGCAGAACAACCAGCCCAAATATCTAAAGTGGCTTGAGTTTATAATTAGACATACGCCAAAGACTACGGGCCAGCTCCATCTAGAAAACTGATCACCAGTCCTAAACTCGAGAATATAATGCTCTGAGTGCACTAGTGCAGGGTTCTCATTTCTCAAAAGTGCTCAGCAGGGATAATATTGCAAAAGAATCACCCAGGAAAAGATACTTATTAAAATGAAGATTCTCTGGCCCCATTTCAGACTCAGATCAGACTCTCTGGGGTGGGGCCTGGGGAATCTGTATTTTAAACAGGATTGCTCCCCTTTTCTCATGCAAAAGACTATGTTAGAGTGTGCCCTGTCCCTTTGGATTTAATGACAGCTCCCTTTTGCATGTGCCACTCTTTCCTCCATGCCTGACAGCCTTGTTTGTTCCCTGCTTCTTTCAGGGAGCTCCTAAAGTGCTGGATGGCATCTAGACACTGGTGGATAAATGAGTAGAACTATTTTTTGAAAGGCTTTTCTTAAAGCCATAAATAAATGTTATTGGACAAGGATGATGACCATTATTTAATTATGAAGAACACACAAATGGACAATAGAAATCCTAATTTCATTATTCTAAACCTAGTATAAACAAACACATTTTTAAAAATCAAATACATACTTCTAAAATCCTAATGTATGTGCCAAACCCAGTCATACAGAAAGAGGGTTTAGACCAATTTCAAATTCCCTTCTTTGTTCCCACACATACTTCCAACATGTTGAGCTGCCTTTGAAGTCGATGGAATAAATGTTGTGCATGAGTGTGTGGGTGCAGAGGACGTTGAGAAATAGCACAATTAAATGTTACCAGGAGCAAGAACTTTGCTCTAATATCCATGTGTTTTCTCAGGGGCAGGGTTGACTGGGTCACGCTGGCACCGCTGGGGAAGAGGCTGCAGTGCTTTGGCAGCCCCCACTGCAAACTGGAGGCCTAGGGTTCCCAGAAAGATCCACCCACAGCTCTAGGAAAAACGTAAATCTCGGGTGGGAGCTTTGACTTGCACTCTTGGGCTTGAACATTGGCTCCCTTGGGTGGGGGGCAGATACTAAGCAATTTCATCTTGTGGAAGTGCATAGGATTACCTCCCAGGAGGAAGGCAGAGGGCTGTGTTGCTAAGCAGGGTTTCAAGCTGGCGAGGCAGAAAGGTGGATATTTATCAACTTCTGTGAGTGAGTGACGAGGGTTGGGGTACGGGCTGGTGGGTGTGGGGTGCCTGCAGTCACTGGCCTGAGCTTCCAGCTCAGACCCTAGAGTCTCTTTGGACTGACCTCTCTCTTGTTGCTTCCCGGTCATTACAGAGGCCTCGGAATATTTTACATTTATAGTGCCCTATTTCATTTATCTGCTTCCGTTCACAAACTTGTGAAGTTCTAGGTTACTTTCATAATAAGAATAGTAAAGTCTTTTATTTCTCCACTAAGGAAAGGCCACTTGACTAATAAATGACTGGGCCAAGACCAGGACCTAGGGAGGGTCTGTGTCTGTTGCAAACATCCTGTTATCCTCCGTAAACCTAGTGGTATTATGCACATATTAATTAGCATGTAAATATTTCAACAGATATATATTGAAGGAGGTATAAATGCCCACTGAAAGGGTGTAGGCATGTATAATGTATCACTCACAATAATATTATCTCTTATGAATTCTTTGCCTGGTATCACAGGTGCACTTTGATTTATGTATTTATTTATTTTTTTGGCATTCCCTTTTATTCTAGATGATTTTATTATTCACCATACCTCTAAAATACCAATGACTATTCTCAAAATAAAATGGAGGTTATCATTTAGGTGACTTGGGCAATTTAAGCTCAGAAGTTTTCACCTTGAAAGAAAAATGCTTTAGAAAAATATAGATTAAATCTTTTTTGGCGGGGGGGTGGGGTGGGCGGGGGGAGACAGAGTCTCACTCTGTCACCCCAGCTAGAGTGCAGTGGCATCATCATAGCTCACTGCAACCTCAAACTCCTGGACTCAAGCGATCCTCCTGCCTCGATCTCCCAAGTAGCTGGGACTACAGGCACACACCACCATGCGCAGCTAATTTTTCTTTTTGTAGAGAGAGGGTCTCACTCTTGCTCAGGCTGGTCTTGAACTCCTGAGGTCAAGCAATCCTCCCACTTTGGCCACCCAAAGTGCTAGGATTGCAGGTGTGAGCCACTGCATCCAGCCTAAACTATGTTTTTTGCTTGGTTGGGTTTTGCACACAATTGTGTGTAGACCTGGCCCGAAAGCAGGGGCTATGCACTGGAGTATGACGAGGAGGAGCCCAGGCCCAGCCCTGACTCTGTCCTTTGGTGCCTCTAGGCTCCATTTTTCCTTTTGGTTTTCTCGTGTGTGTGTGTGTGTGTGTGTGTGTCCAGTGCAGGAGAGGAGCTTGTAAGTAACTTGTACTTGTACTTGAGAATGAGTTTAGTGACTGTGTTTCTTTCTTGTCGGGGAACACAGGGAGCAGCGGAGAGCATCATCTCCAGTTGTCCTCATGTGTCATTCATGGACTGCAGGCATCGGAGTGGAAGACATATTCTGAGGCAAGAGACTTACAGAGGCCTTGGAATAGAAATAACTCATGTTGTAGAGTATTACATGCCTCAGTGGATTTAGCCACACATCCTGTAAGAAGGCAGGTATTACTTTCCCCACTTTACAGATTAGGAGACTGAGCCTCAAGGAGATTTCATGATTGGACCAAACCCAGGATTTTGTTCTCTTGGTTCCTCATTCAGTTCTCCCTCCATCATACCATTCTCTCTAACCCCAAGCCAAATTCCTTGTTCTGTTTATGCAACCCTGTTCATTCAAACAGAAACAGAAATTTCTGAACCCAGAGGCTCTGGTTGCTCTCTATTGCCTACACCCATACGTCCCCTCCAAACTGTTCATAATAGACAGTGCCTCCCCTGACTCAGCAAATAGCCATTTCCACCAAGGAAAGGGTATGTGATCCAAGCAACAGGATGTGACTGGCTTCCTTCTGCTCTCAATCTCCACTTCCAGCATTACCCTCGCTCCCCAGCCACCCAACTTCTCTGGCCAGGACCCTTTGGTCATTTGACCATTGGCTACCAGGGTCCCCACCGCCTTGCCGTTTCTTTCTGACTTTTCCTGGTTTACTGTAACATCATACTTTCCCCTTACTACATTCCTTTGGGGTCAATGGTTCTCAAACATTAGTATACTGAAGAAATGCCTGCGAATGCTTGTTAAAATGCAGATTTCTGGGCCTTGAAATTCTGAATTGTTGGTGTGAGGTGAGGGTCCAGGTGTCGGTACCTCCTCCCCACCTTTTGATGCAGGTGGTCTGGGGAGGACACGTTGAGAAACAAAAGCTGCCTTGGGCTTCATTCTCTGCTAGACAAGAGGATCTGAAAAATCTGGTGCTCAGTTCTGAGCGAATGTGATAATCTGTTACTGAGTTGCTTTTGAGATGCATTTTTGGAGGGCAGTATGGAGTCTTGGTTAATAGCATGGAGTCTGTATTTGAATCTCTGTTCTGCCGTGTTGTCTCATCTAAATTACTAAACCTCTCTGTGCCTAAGTTTCTTATCTGTCAGATGTGGACAGGAGAGTACCTACTTCACAGCGTTGCTGTTCTGAGTATTAAATGAGTTAACTATGCACAATGTTTAGGCCAGTGCCTGCTACACCAGGAACTACATTGGTAGCTCTGGCTCACATGCCCCGACCAGGAGAAATGGGGAAATGTCAGGGACTTCAGTACAGTATCAGGAAGATGGAGGAGATATTTTGGAAAAGGAGAACATTTTGGCATTCCTGAAATCATTCCGTGGAGGTGGCTGCTTATTTTGCATTCACCATTAAGTGAGCAAGACAGATTAGCTCATCTCTAGCAAGTCAACCAGCCTTCTGGAGTTCATTACCATGAGGCACACAGTGACCAAATATGCCCTGGGGAGACAATGCCCCAGGTGATGATGGCATTGATGTGTCAGAGAAAGCTGCACCAGCACCACATATAAGGAACTCTCTTTGCTTTGAATTAATACCTTTTCATCTTATTCCTCCTTTCCTTTTGTTTGAAGGCAACCACCAGATTTCTCCGTCTTTTACTCTTCTTAGAGGGCATTACATAGTATGAATTATCCTGGGTATTTTTTTATTTCAGCATATTATGGGGGTACAAATGTTTAGATTGCATATATTGCCCTTGCCTCACCTGAGTCAGAGCTTCAAGCGTTTCCATCCCCCAGATGGTGTGCACCACACCCATTACATGTGTGTATATACCTATCCCCTCCTCCTCCTCCCACCTGCCTGACACCCTATGAATATTACACTATATGTGCACTTAAATATTGATCAGTTAATACCAATTTGATGGTGAGTACACATGGTGCTTGGTTTTCCATTCTTGGGATCCTTCACTTAGTAGAATGGGTTCCAGCTCTATCCAGGATGATACAAGAGGTGCTAGATCACCATCGTTTTTTGTGTTATACATTGAAAATTTAAGCTAAATTCCCCTGCTTTAATAATGAAGATATCCATTCCTAGTTCACATCCTGTTAAGCAATGAATTGCAGTCCCCTCAACAAGCTATGTTGAAGTTCTAAACCCTAGCACCTCAGAATGTGACCTTATTTGGATACAGGGGTCACTGCAGATGTAATTACTTAAGATGAAACCACATTGGAGTAGGGTGAGCCCCTCATTGAATATGACTGGTGTCCTCATAAGGATATGGCCATGTGAAAACACAGGGAGAGGGCCACTGGCAGTGGAGGCACAGATGGGAGTTAAGTAGCTGCAATCCAAGGAACGGCAAAGATTGCCAGCAAACCAGCAGTAACTAGGACGAGAAAAGGAAAGATTCCCCTATAGGTTTTAGAGGGAGCATGGCCTTGCTGACACTTGATTTTGGACTTCTAGCCTCCAGAAACATGAGACAATAAATTTCTGTTGCTTCAAGCTGCACAGTTTGTGGCATTTTGTTAGGGAAGCCCTAGGAATTGCATACCCATTCCCTTTGAAGTTGCTAAAAATTATCCTTAATGATAAGAGGAGGTAGGGATTCCAGAGCATTCATACCTCTCCATGTAGGGGACCCTTTCTAATGGGAATCCCAGGTAGGAACCTAAAACCACAGTTGAGACCAGATGGCCATGAGCCTGCTCCAGGAACCTGGAACCGTCTCTCCACGCACAAGGCCTCACACATTCATTATTGCAAAAAAACATCTAGTTGCAGATGGCTCAATGCAGAGCAAGCTGTATATCTCCTGATTTCTTTTTCCTCCTCAGGCTTCTGGTGTCAGTTTGGTGACACTTGTTGATGCTGAGTGTTACCACGCAAGTGACATCGAACAGTGAACAGGGTAAAAATAGGCCCAGCAAGGGCCAGCGATAGCATGGAGTCGGAGCGATTAGTTAGTGAACAGAGAGGAGAACTACCTCAGGGACACTTGTGCTTGCCATCTTTGAGGACAAATAACTGCAACCCTTCAAAGACTGCAAGTTCTGTCTCAAACTGAAAAATCCTGCCTTGTCTGATGCATAGAAATCCTATTTTATCCAAACGTGCGGTTCCGAGGATTCATCCAGAGCTCTGGTTTGCTCACTAAAGTCTGTGTTTACACTTGGGAGTTTGTTATTCTTTAACCTTCTGGGCGTGTCATGGGACAGATATGAATGATTACCATCCTGAAGAAAATAAAAGCTCTTTCTTTTCTATCAAAGACACAAGAAGAGGAAATGTCTTCATCATTTTCAGGCTATCCATTGGTCTGTGTACACGTTTGTTTGAACCAGAGCTTTTTAAACACTATTAGCTTCTTTTCAGTTTCTACAATACACTTCCTGATACCAGAACTTGTTTCCTACCATTCAGTTAAGTCAAACCGGGGTTACTAATAGCTTTCATCTTACCTCACTGCTGGAATATTTTTCCCTCCAGTGCTTCGAGTCTGTTTATTAAACAAATAGAAAATGAATGAAATAAATCTCTGCAGGTTTGAACACTGCTTGGCAAGAGAGGAAAACGATATACAGTAGCGTTCTTGCAGGGTCTAAGCAAGGACCATCACAGCCCATTATACAGAATTATTTGATATGTTACGTAATATGGCTGTCAAGACACAGCCCCCAGTGAGGTTTCTCTCCCTGAGCACTATTGGCATTTGGGACCCAATAATTCTCCATTGTTGGAGTAGGGGTGCAGGCACTGCCCCGTGCACCGCAGGGTGGTTGCCAGCATCCCTGTTCTCCACACACTTGAGGCCAGTAGCATCCCCCAACTGTGATAATAAAAAATGTGTCTGGACAATGCCAAATAGCCCCTGGAAGGGGAGGCAAAATTGCCTTGATTGAAAACCACTGCTCTAGCAAATTGGAAGATGATGTGATAAGACAGAGCCTGAAGTTTAGAAATGTTTGTAGCCTAGAATGCTTGCTTATTTATTGCAGGCACTTTTGGTTTGCAGTACTGTGGCCTTGTGAGTTCATTCATTCATTTATCCAGTACATAGGAAGCACCTACGTTTTGAGGACGGAGTAAGTGAAATGAGGAAACAGGCCCAGGTGGATGAGCTGGCTGTGGGCAACTGAAAACGGGCAAGTGTCAATAAAATAGAGATTGCCTCTGGCCACCCAAGCTCACTCAGGGACCATTACCAAGGAGGGGCAATGTTCTTCTGTGGGGCACTCTTACTTTTAAGGTAATAGAGGAAGTCATTTTGTTACCTGCTTCTCCAAACCACTGGGCTCTAGAATTTAGTCTGGAATTTTGAATAATTTCTCCCAGGATAATGCCTCAGGTCCTTTTCTGCCTTGGGGTCTTCCCACTCACTGTTGGTTTTGCTTGGAATTCTCCTTCTACCACTCTTCACCTGGCTAACTCTGAGTTATTCATAATGTCTTAACCTAAATGTTCTTTCTTCAAAGACTTCTTTCTAGCCCCACCCTCTTTGTTCACCTGGGCCTTTTTTTTTTTAATCCAGCCTACCACAAACTTACTTTGGTGGTGTGACTTTGTGTGTGTTTGGTTATTATTTCTGGGACTATGCTGTAGTTTCCCTAGAATGCAGTAGATACTAAATTAATATTGTTTGAATAAATGAATGAATTAGTGAATACTGCTATTTGCTAAGTTATTTTTCTCTTTCTCCTATTTACAACAGCACTCTCCTTTGGAAAGGAGAGTTTTGAATGTGTTATTGCCTGGCCCAATGCATTCATTGATTGCATTTATTTATTCTAACCCAGGCATAATTTTGGTAAAAGGGTGAACAAAAGGTGACTAATCACAGGGAAGACAGTTTAATTCAGTTTTTGCTTATCATGGGATTTAGGTTTAAACCTACAGATTTGAACATAGCTGATGATTTCTTTAAGAATGTTTAGGTGGTCTGGAATTCAAACACCTTCATGTTTACCTTCAGAATCATATAGCTAGGTGTTAAGTGATGGGATTAAAATCATGCAGGCTCTTAAATGCTAAACTTTATATAGGCCAGAGAAACAGACTCTTTACAGCTGAGTAATGGGAAAATTTGACTCAAAGTAATACTGCTTCTGTCCTGTAGCTCTTAGTCATCTGATCCTGTTGCTCACAGATGGGCAGTTAAAAGAACTTCAGAAATGTGGCCACATGAACTAGGTGAATTTGACAACTGTCAGCACTCAGAAAGTCTGAGCATTTTCTATTTATCTAGACCTTTTTAAGACCATTGCTCTAACTGAAGTTGCCAGTAATTATACACTTCTCTGTTATGTGAACTAAGATGAATTGGCTGGTTGCAAAAAAAAAAATACTGAAAGTTTGTAGCCAACTTTGGAACTGATTTTCTGATTCACCTTGGAACACAAACAGCCAATTTGGAGACAAGGGCAATCCAAGAGAGGACCACAGAGTTCTGAGCCCAGATCAGAAGAGGAAATGAACTCCAGCACTCATCTTCTTCAGTACCAAACATTTATTTACGGTACATTTGCATTCAGTGTGCCATCTGTCGATAGCTCCCTATTTCAGAGATGATTTAATTAAATCCCACAGTCTGAATATTAAGAGTAAAGATGCCAACTGGTAAAATCTAGGAAGTGGGTAAAAAAATACTATTGATGAGAGGTCTTCCGCCAGTCTCTGTGTGGCCTTTCTGCACTTTTACAGGCTTCTGCTCTCTTATGAACACCGATCATCCAGAATCTCAGAATTTTATAAACAAAGGTGACTTAGATATTCATTTTATAGTTAAAGATCCTGCTGTCCAAAGACTATAAGTGATTTTTCCAAGGCCCATGGTAACCCTGGATATCTGTGTTCAAGAGAGGACTGGAATTGAGATTTACTTTGAGACTCAGTTTCCCCATCTGCTCTGAGGAGTGACTGGCATCAGCAAAGCATTTCTCAGTGACTTGGGGTCTCTTCTCTGTGCCAGGTACTGGAGAAATGAATGACACCTGCCTGTCTCTGGGTCCTGTGAAGCTCCCTGTGGCCACAGGCACTGCAAGAATTTTGCTGCACCATTAGGAGATAAACCAGTGTGTGCTGTCAGCTCCATTGCTGGTATGCTTGTGTCATGAACCCAGGTAGGAAAGGGGGGTGGGAATGACATTCTGGTGCTCTAATCAGCTGATCTTCCTCTTGGGGAGAATAGAAAGAACAGGCAAAGGAAAGGGAGAAACAACAGAGCTGATGATATAAGTAATAGAAAATTTATCTTATGTACAAAGTATATCTCATGCAGTTGCTACTGCAGAGCTCCAGAATTTTTTTTTTTTTTTAGACATGGGGTCTTGCTGTATTTCCCAGGCTGGTCTCAAACTCCTGGGCTCAAATGATCCTCTCACCTCAGCCTCCTGAGTAGCTGGGACTACAGGTGCCCTGCTCAGAAATTATTTTTTATAATAGGAGTGACAAATATCATATTCCAATAAAAACGCTAAGGACCTTCCCAAACGAGGAGCTAGTGAAGTAATAATTACCCCACCGTAACCCTCACAGTCCTGAAAGTTTTAATGTGACACATTGTTTTATTTTTAAGAAATTCTGAGAGTCTAAACCAGACTCGATTCTGGCTGTACATTAGTATCACCTGAGAGTCTTAAAAAAGAAAAAGAAAGAATACATAGGGCGGGTCCCACCACAGACCAATTAAATTAGAACTTTTGGGGGTGGAGTGTGCACCACAGGGATTTAAAATGTTCCCCAGATGATTTGCAGCCAGGGTAAAGCAGTACTGGTCTAAATCCACAGAACAGCCACCCTTGGCAGAAGCCGGAGTCTCTCATGAGTTTCTGTCACAATAGGGGTTTATATAAGCTGCAAGGCTGTGTGAATATGCAATGTGTAGGAGGGAGTGGATGGGCAGGCTTGCCATACAGATAATGCTTCATGCTGACCTTTTGCTACATACAACGCATGCATTTTGCAGTGTTCTGCTTCCAGATGTTTACCACTTGCATTCTCAACCACTGATTAAAACAACGCCACATCAACTCTTCTTTGCCCAGAAACAAACCAGGTATCTTGCTGGATATATAGCGGAAAGTGTTCATATATATGCCTATGCTTAATTATGAGGTTGTGTGTAAAGGTTGCTATATACCAACTCATAATTGTAGAGGCAGATTCGAGAAGTTATACAGGCAAGTGAGGAATTTAATACACAACTATTACAAAACAAGCTCTGGTGACACGTTCCTGGGATTAACCACTCTTATTACTTGGAAGTTCTTCTCCCACATAACCTATTTTTTTTTTTTAAAGCTAAGCATGCTAGCCTTTCCCCTTATTTCTTGTCTTGAATGGTGAATGTGTCTAAGCAGTGTTTTTCTTTAAGTCTCATAACAATCTGGCAATAACCAAAGGTAATTGTCATTTCATGTTCCCTTCCAAACTTCCAACAAATCATCTAGACAAAACGACCTTCCCAGCCTTACCTGGGGGTTTCTCTTTACCTCTTATCGCCTTTGTTTTGCTCTTTCCCAGGGCTTCTGGGCAATCTCTACCCCCCTCTTAAGATCAAAACAGGAATCTGTTCTTAATAAATTTGACCAATGGCAAATAAGGTAGAGAACCTTGTATGTTGATATTCCTTTAGAAAAATTTCATCATGCTTCTTTTTTATCATTAAATTATTGAGATGTTTAATTTTCTGGAACAATTCACAGACTTGGTTTGGGTCACCAATTGTTCCAAGGGTACCCAGTTGGCATGTGGATTCATTAAAGGGTGTGTTTAGAGTAGTGATTCTCAACCTGGAGATCATGGTCCCTTGGGGACAGTGGAATTATTCCAAAGGGTTTCCATATTCATTATGCTGAACCAGGTATCTTGGTTTTCCACATCATAGGCTCCCACAAAATAGTATTTTCTTATTTTTTATATATTTACCTATTTATATGTTTACCTACTTAGTATTTGTTTTATTTCAAGTCCTTTAACATTCTCTCACTTTGTATTAGTCTTTATCTTATTTTTGTAGGCAATTTGTAACTTGGCAAAATTACTTTGATATTATTTTTATCATAGATGTTAAAAAGGTCATTGTAGTTGGTGTCATTTTTAAGTTGAGAGCCCTCTTGTTCACTCCAGTCTCTAATAAAATCTTAATGTGCCAGGGGTCCTGGCTGTATGTTGGATTCCAAGCCACACCTAAAATTCACATTGCACACCATCACTCTTTTTTGATGGCTACTTTCTAGTTTCACCTATTCTTAACTGAATAATGATCCTAATATTTTATATTTAGCCTGTTGATAGGGAAACGATTTGGGATAAAATTTATGAGTCTTGGTTTTATACGTATTGTAGTAAATTCGCCTCCTATCATAGGAGACAGAAGGAAGCATATCTGGGAAAAGAGCTGACATTTATTTCTCTTGGCACAGACACTAATAATGGAATGAATGATGTCCCCTTCCAGGGACATTTAAGTGTTTTGCCTAGTTCTATTTTTCTTTCTTTTTTTTTTTTCTAAGGAGAGATCTGAGGTCTATAAGAGACCACTTCTAAAGTAAAAAGAAATTTCCGTGTTGTTGAAATAGTGGATTAACAGTCACCACCACCTAGCAAGTAAAATCTCAGAGCTCTGTGTACTTAGCGTCTAGTAGTAGTAGTAATGCCAAAGAGGAAAAGGAAGAAGAGATTTGGGTTTCCCAAAGCTGTTGCCTCCACCAGGTATGGAGGGTTTTGGATTTTTCTTCAGGACTGTCACCTGGTCTAATCATTTATCTGAATCAATCTTGTCCAGGGATAGATAGGTGGGTGTGAGGGGTTGCCAGGGAGTCCTTTCACCCCTCTCTTGGCAGGGGAGTTCTAAGGTGGCCTGAGATCCAGCCCCCTGCCTCCACACTTGTGGCCCAAAGGATAATGCCAAGCAGCAGCCGATGGCATCCCTTGGCATTCTGGGCATTTCCCTGCCCTGCCTGCCAGATGCTTAGGAGATTAGCCTTATCCTCCAGAGCCCTGGGAGACCGTCTAGTAGCCACAGCTTATTTACTGGAAGGCTCAGAAGAGATGTATTTGTGCCCTCCTAAACCTGGAGATTACAAAAATATTAATGATGAATATTTTAAATATATACACATATTAGGCTATATTTTCTCTTTACCTTAGTATCTAGAGTAAATGTTTTGGGATTTATTCATTAATTTTCTGGATGTTTTTTCTTATTAGGTTTTAAATGTGGCCAATACAGATAAGCAGCAAAAGAAGACACTCACGAGTCCTACGTGTCTTTTCATTCACAGCAGACATTAAATTACTTAAAAAGGAATTTCAGCATGTCCATTCAATTTGGCATCCATCTGCTGATGGCTGACTCTGTGTGGGGCCTTGGAGTGGGCAGTGGGTGGCCACAGAAGTGAGGGGGACATTGTCCTGCTCTGAAGGACTCCGGCACAGAGTGGGGACAGAGAGGAAGAGAAGGGAGTGGACAGTGGAGGGCAGTGAAGCAGAAAGGTCGGAAAGCTTTGAGAAATGCCACAATAGAGATGAAAACAAAGAGCAGGGTGGCCAGTTGTGACAAGGCCCAGTTATCCGAGGCAAGCTCCGGTGGAGGCTGAGGTTCTGTCAGGCAGCTCTGGTGCAGTAGAGTTCGTGACACACTCCCTGCCTGGGACAGAGACGATGCTTCCCAACTGGTGGTTGAATGGCCTTTCAATACGGCACATTATTTGAGAATGACTCTCATTCCTACCTTTACATTTAGAGAAATAGAGGGTTCTATCCAAAATAGCTTGATGAATTGCTGGTTATTAACTATTTTAGAAAATTTCTCTTCCTGCTAAAAAGCTTGACCCTCAGGAACAAGTGAGGGAGAAAGATCTGTGTTGCTAACCAAAACAATTGGTAATAAAATCTAATGAATGCAATTCCTTTCCATTTCCTTGACATATTTTGCTATGTCCATTTACAGCCATATATTATGGCTAATCATATAGAAAAGGCAAAGAGTGAGCCATGATTGATGGAACATGTAAATTGTTCTTCCAAGAGACCAACGGTACCTTGTAAAATGCACTATTAAGTCATTCCTTGCTTCTGGCATTTGTTTTTGAGAACAAATACGTAATTACTAGGGAGGAAGTCTCAGAGAAACTGTTTGCAGGATTCAATAGGCATTTCTCCTAGCAGCACAAAACTAAGGTTTTTCTCAATTGTTCCCTGTTTTTACAATGTATTGGTGTGGTGGCATGAATGAATGTCTGTAGAAATCCAACAGGCAAACTGAGAACCTTAAGAGAAGCTGTTGAGTGTGAAATGCCTGTCAGGACCTGCTTCATTCCCTCACACCCACCCTCCCAGCACAGCACATCCAGACAGGATCAGCCCCACCCCAGGAGCTCTGGCCAACCTGGGAGATAGGGGGTGCTTTAAAGACATCAGCTGGCATTGCAGCTGGTCTGGTTCTACTTCTAATCATTGAGACCACACCCCTGCTATGGATCCCATGTCTGGGCTTTGGGACTTAGACCTCCCTGTTCAGCATCATATACCCTGAAGCCTGGGGTTTTACACTGGTCTTTGCATTGGTCCTTCTGCTCCTTCCTCAACCCATCTTCCAGGATCTAGAGTCTGATCCTAGAACCTCAGGCCTGTCACTCCCCACACAGACTATGTCTAGACTCTCTCTCACCATATCCCACCTGCACAGTATGAGGACACTGTCATCTCTTGACAACTGTCTTCTTAGATCATGATCTATTACAGAGGCACAGGGGTACAGTGGTTAAGTATATGCACCTTGGAGTTTCACCATCTGGGTTCACACCTGACTACCACTTCCTACCTGTGTAATTCTGAGCAACTTGCTAAGCCTGAGTTTCCTTATCTACAAAATGCATATGATGGGGATAATAGTAACAATGCCCATCTCATAGGGCCATTGGAGGAGTAAGTAAATAATCTGTGCCACCCAGTCAGCCTGTAGGAAGTGCTAGAAGGAACATCCTATTTCCTGTCTCACTCCCATGTGCACATACAGCACTCCTTGGTTTGCCCATGGCACTGAAAGCCCTTTAAAGCAGTGGTCCCTAACCTTTTTGGCTCCAGGGACCAGTTTCATGGAAGACAATTTTCCCTCGGACCGGGCTGGAGTGGGTTGGGGTGGGGTGGGTGGGGAGAGGTGGAGCTCAGGTGGTGATGCAGGGATGGGGAGGGGAGTGGCTATAAATACAGATGAAGCTCACTGGCCACTCCCTTCCTGCTGTGCACCCTGCCTTTCTGCCTTTTCTCCATTTCATGGCAGACAATTTTTCCATAGTGGGTGGTAGAGGAGGGGGGGGTTGGTGGAGCTCTGCGGCCTGGTCCTCGGGCCAGGTATTGCTGACAGCAGCTGTAAAGGGCACATCTTACTACGTTATTCCCTGGTCTAAAAACCCCTCTATGGGTTGCCGTGGCCTACAAAGGGACAAACACCTTGGTTGGGCAAAGATATCCTTACTGATCTTGATCATGGTTGTACCCCTGGCTCTGGCCACACTGACCTGTGCCGGTGCCCAGATGTGCCAGGAACCCTCAGGGCTACCTCTTCTGAGACCCGTTTGTTGGCCAACAGAACTCAGCTTTGGAGACAGCTGAGAACTCTGCTTTGTGCCCAACTATGGCCCATCCTTTAGTTACGTGACTCACTCAGGTTGTTTATGTCATATATGTTTCCCCACTAAACTCTACACCCTTTGGGGGACAGGGACTGTGATTTAACTCCTCAGTCCATGCCTGAACCGGATCACAGGACAGCACAGAGGGGAGGCGTGGAGTTGGGACGGGTGATGTGCGTGGCAAGGTCCAGCCCAGGGCAGGTGGCAGGAAAGGGAGAAAGGCTCTTGTGGGATTTTCTTTATCTTTGCTTCTTTTCCTCCCTATCTCCTGTTTTCTCACTATTTGTGCTCAGCATCTTTTGTTATTAGTTGTAAATGTGAAAATGTAATTTTGTTTGATATCTGACATACATGAAATGACCCAGTGCCACCTCTAGACACAATTTATCTTTTTACATATAATCTATCAGCATCCATCTGTACTGTAACATCCTTGCTGGGCTTAGGAAAAGTTTATATATGCTGAATGCAGCTTTTAAAATTTTCACTTTTAAATTGTTATGAGATAGAATATTAAGCACATATATATCAAAAAATGCCTGGATCTTAATTGCCAGAACAGCTAACAATGGTGAAGAGAAAACTTGATTGTGTCTTTAGGAATATGTATTTCCCCTGTCATGAAATAATGGCCAAGAAGAAACATCTTCTCAAGGTTCAATAAAGAAAACAAGATGTATTTTATATCTAAGGCATCAACATAGTTCCCATGAGAAGCAGGAAATATGTATTCTGTGCAGGTGTAAATCTGTTCTACCAACTAATTCCCTTGGTAGTTGCATAGTACATGGATCATGCAGATTTCCTTTAAGACAAAATTAAAAACACTTCCCCCACCCTAAACAATGGTTCGTGTGAAAGCATGCCATTTTATATTTCCTGGACTAACTGAAAAATAGTTTAAACTATTTTAAACATTTTAATCTTTGATTGAGTAGCTGAAAAAAATATGTGATGGAAGGATGTCAGTTTCATTAACCCTGTGCTTCAGGGAAAGAAACTAAGATCTGAGGGTAGAGCAGATTGGAGCTCAAGGGCTCCTCTCCCAAGTTATATTGTACCCCGATGGCTGCGATGAAAGTCAGGAGAGGGGTGACACTAGGGAAAGGATGGGGGATGTGAGTAGGGACTTCTGGTGAATTCCAGGTGTGGGGGTCAGGGACAGGTGTTTGCCAATCCATCTGTGACCATATCATTTTTTCTTCCAAACGGGACACTTCTGAGCATGCAAGGAGCACTACTCTGTGCTGACCAGTATTGGCTCTGTATGTGACAACCTAGAACATGTGGTCAATCCACTCCTAGGTCACCCTGAGGCTCTAAGCTTGCAGTTGCCTCTCAGCCCAAGTGGCCTCAAGGGATGCAGAACCACTGAGCAAGGTTGATTTGGGAGCCCTCCCAGGTGTTTCAAAACTCTCTGGCAGGGTTTCAAATGGCCCAACCCTCAAGTATTCTTCTGGCAGAGAAAATATCTAGAACTCTAGCATGTGACATCTCTTCTCTTCAGGTAGAGTCAACGAGGGTGTATATTTTTAAGCCAACTTTGGGGACAGTTGTTTCTAAAGCTGACTTCACTGTGTAATCATTTGAAGAATGATCATTTGAAGCTCTGAAAAATCCTCAGGCTCCACTTCTAGATATTCTAATTTAATATCTCTGAGTGGGCCCAGGTAGCTGTATTTGTAAACACTTCTCTGGTTATTTTGGTGCCTAGCCAAATTTGGAGGTCCTCTTGGCTTTGTAAAGAGGCTATGGGGTTAAAGGCTGCAAATTTCAAATTTTCAATAGAAAGATTAGAAATTTAGAGCCAAGATGGGAAGAGAGACTATTACTTCTCATTACTTTGAAATATTCATAATATTGTTGCTAAGTATAGTCCCCCTAGCCTGCTAACAAACATTAGAACTTATTTTTCTATCTGACTATACAAGGTATGTCTGAAAAGTATCCAGCCATTATATATGAAAAATAGAGACATTTATTGAAGAAGATACAAAATACAAGAAACATTGTACATGGGACAATGATGCCTTGGGCCCCCTTCAAAGTTGGTACCTTGGGACCTTACACAGTCTTCCCAGCATCCCTTAACCTAACCCGTACACGTTTAGAATTCTCAAGGGTTCTGCTTGTTGCACGCCTTCAAGAATGTGGATCACTTTCAACAGGTTCTCAACCATCTTTGAAGCACTTGTGCCGCACTTTCATTTGTGCTGCACTCATTGCATCGTCCCCAAAAGCCTTCTGAATCATCCCAATAGTTTCCGTGGAGGAATGTTCAAGCTTAATGCAAAATTTGATGCAGATTCGTTGCTGTACTCACTCTGTCATTTTGAGTGCGACCTCCACACAGTACACATGCTCACTCAAGGGCGTCTAGTGCCCCAGTGACTAGTACAGTGACGTGGTCATTGTTCACACAGGTGCATCCCAGTCCACTCTCCTTGGCTGCCAGGTTGCATCAACGTCTTGCAAACTGTTCCCGTTATATTAACAATGGCTGGATACTTTCCGGAAAGACCTCAGTGTATGTTTGTACCCATAACAAACCTCTCTTCATGCCCCTGCCTTCCGCCTACCTTTCCCAGTCTCTGCGTTCCCGGTCTCTTCTCTACTCTCTGTGTTCACCAAATCACATTTTTTAACTCCCACAATTTTTTTATAGGATCAAAACAGGAGCAAATTGTTGGAAGACATATCTTCCTTATTTTGCCTTGTTCATTTGCTCAGGAACACTTTGAGGACTTATGGATGAGTGATTATTGATATAAGGATATAAGATTCTAACAGACAGTAGTATTTGGTAAAGGAATTCCAGAAAAAGTTTGTGAAGGAAACTGCATGAAGACAGGAGGGGAGATGGCTACAAATGCTACGTGGGCACTGTTCCTATCCGTCTCACTCCATACTGAGGCCTCCAGCACACAATCGTAGATGCATAAAAGTTATTTATATAAAGGCAAATGGCTGTTGAGGGAAAGAAACACTATTCTGTGTGAATGACTCTCATCCATTTCTTTATAATTAAAAAATGAAAGCTTAAAAACACAAAATAGCTTGTCCAAAATATTTTTAAGGATGGTGTTTATTAACTTTTATTAGTCAAACAATTTTGCTCTCTACGTATAAGCCCAACTCCCAGGAACTACTGAGGAAGATAAACCTATGGACCTAATAACCTCCACCCCTCCTTCCTCCTTCGTGTCCAGTGGGACTAGAATGCTTTTTAGTTGAAAGAGATCATGAAAGCATTAGGCTGTTATGTTGACAATAAACCTGATCTGATTACTTTGTGCATACCTTTTCTTGACTGCTAAAGAAAAAGAATTTTGTGTCTGTGCCTATTTAAGAATCATTACATTGGAGTTTTAGAGACAAAAGTTACAAAAGTTGCAAAAATATCTTTTCTTATCTTGGCACAATACTCTTTCTACTATGAGAGGTTGCCTCTGAGTACCTATGAGTTAGGCATATTTCTGGGGGCTGAGAGCTTTTTTTTAGGAATTTTTTTTTTAAAAAGGAAGTATACTTTGCAAATCTTTTTCTCTAAGGCTTTAGAGTATAGTAAAGAAAATAATATATATAAAGGGTCTCCAGAGCATGGAAGGAGAAAGAGTATGTGTACCTTGGCATAAACTACCTTCAGGTGAAGACAACAGCCCTGTCCTCCCCCACTGCAAACACAGCCAGGAAGATCAAGGAAGGGCCGAGACCTCACAAGTCAGTGCACACAGCCCCGTTCTCCTAGGGACCAGCTCTCCCTGGCCATTCCATCATGGAGGATTATGTTTAAAAGTAGGGCAAACTGGAAAGCAGTTTCATTTGGAATATGAAAGTGTCTGTTATTTTATGGACTTGAGTGGGCAGGATACATAAGCAGGTGGTTTTTCAAACTACTGGACTTTCCAGATGCTGCTCACTATTGCAGCTGTTTGTACTTTAAACCCTGTAAAAGTGTAGCCAACACTGATGTTAATCAAAAGAATATCCCACATCAGGAACCTTTTCATAATTCAAAGGTATTTGGTATACCTTGCCTTAAATTTTCATAAATAGTGCGAAATATTATTCAGATAAAAGTTTTTGATTATGGTTAAGAAACAGGGAAAAAAGATTTTCCTTATAATAAACATTTAAAATGTATATCATTCTTGGCTGAACTTGAAAGTATTTCAGATGCTTAAGAATGAATAATATCCCCCATTTTAGTATCATTCCTCTGTGCTCAGTAATGTGAGAACAGTTTCTCACCAAAGATGACCATGCTATTTTACAAGCTGGGGATTCTGAATTCCATGCATGGTTTCATACACGGCAGAGTATCCATCACCATCTTATGAAGCTATCTCTTAAACAAACAAGCAAAACCAATACCAATTCCAGCAGAAGAAAATATTAACATGGTGCTAAGGGCCTTGAGACAATCTGATATTTTAAATGTAATGCTTTGATTATATGTATATCAAATGATAAACATAATTTTATAAATGACTACTATACTGCTTCTAATCACCAATTGCTCTAGAATGCTTTCTACTTGAAAAGGGTCACAGAGGCATTAGGCTGTTATGTTGAAACCAAAACTGATCTGATTACCATGTACATGCATTTTCTTGGCTGCTAAAGAAAATTTATTTTGTGTCTGTGTATATTTAAGAATCATTACATTCCAGTTTTAGACAAGAAAGCTACGAACGCTTATTTTTATTTTTCAACAAAGACCTCCTCCCAGATGTTCTGATTTGTCTCAGTGCTAATCTCAGAATCAGCTAAACTCATTTCTCTTTTCATGACAATGGTCCATGGAGAATCACATAATTTTGTGTATTTTTCCTTGATGATACATTTCAAAATATCTGTTTCGGGCAGTAACTATGTGAAAACATGGATGACATTTTAAATTTTGTTAGCCGTTAATTTCTCTTAACGTCAAAAAGAGAAATTGGAGGCCAGCCTGGTAACGACATGTTCTGCCACATGACTCTCGAATCTCAATCCAAATAGGCTAGTAAAACACTCCCATCTCCATGCCTCAGTCTTTTAGAATGCCCGCCTGTGCTTTTTCTAGCTATTTGTGTTCCTTCTATCTTCCAGTAACCCAACTTAAATTGCACCCTCCTTCATGCCCTTTTCCATAAATAATCCACAATGCATCCTCCTCTGCACTCCCTATCCTAACACTTCACATCAAAACCATTTTTATTATGCAATATTCAATACCACAGTATTTGCTTTTTATTTATTATGGTATGTATTTGGTCTATTTCAAAAATGATGATGGGAAGGCTTATAATAGAGAACACATAAAACAGTATGCCAGTTAAAAAGAGAAGTGCAAATACAAAAGCAAAGTGGAAGAGAATAAATAACATGGGTTAATGAAACTCAAGATCTAGCTGTATGTTTCCTGGCAGTCAAGGCAAAAAAAAAAAAAAAAGACCCACTAATTACCACTTGGCAGTGACTTACTATATTGGCTGTATATGTATGTGTTATTTTTTAAACTTTTTATCTGTATGCTTCTTCTCTCACTAACTGTAATCTTTGTGATTGCTAGGGTTTATTTTAGGAATTATGTAGCAAAGCACCTAATTTAGCATATTGCAAGAGTTTGATAAATTAATTGATGGCTAATGTGATATCAGAATCATAAATTTGAAGCCATTTGGTTTATCTAGAAAATTCAAATATGTATATACTAAACATAGGTATGAAAATGCAAACATAAGAAGATATAGAAATCTCAGAGGGAGAACAAAGAGTCTGAGTTTGTAACCACTTTCATTACAGGAAATTTAAGAAAGCATTCATCATCTACTTAATATTTTGTGATAAATGTCTATACGGATATCTCATAATATGGAACAGCAAATTTTAGTAAGATAAATCAATTTTATTGGAACTTAATTATATATTTTAATTTATGTCATTATCACTAGTGGAATAGGTGATAATACTCCACCTTCATGAGATACAAATTCCTGGCACACAGAGCTGTGAGTTTTCTTTCCCTCCCTAAATAGCTGTTTTATGGGACTGCAATGATATTGTGCAGATACACTACATTGTTCTTCACACTTTACATTGCGGTTTCATTTCTTTATCTAGAATTTTTTTTTTAACTTGGCATGGGAACATTCTTAAAGTGCAGGGAACACCCTAGTCCGACATTGTTTAATAGAGATTTCTGTGATGATAGAAATGTTCTATATCTATGCTGTCCAACTGATATAGAAACATTCTATATCTCTTCCACTAGCTTCACATGTTGTGCATGTGAAGAACTGAGGAACTGAATTTTAAATTTTAATATTAATTATTTGAAATTTAAATTGAAATAGTCACAAAGGCCTAGAGACTACCATATTGGACAGAGCGGCTTTTACAGGGCTCCTTGCTTGATTGAGTACCTTTAATAGTAGATTCCAGTGACCCCTATTTCTTTATTATCATATGAAGTTTTACGCTACCATGCATTAACAGTAAAGCTTTGAGTGTCTTATTATTTTAAGAACTCTATGGTGTCGAAAGTAAAATTTAAGGAAATTTATTATTTACTGTCATGGTAACAGGGAGAGAATCATCCCTGATTCTATTATTACACTTGTGCTTGGACTTGAGGATAAATATTTATAAAATAGGAATCTCCATAAGGTATAGGTAGGCCCCTGTTCACCAGCCCTACTGGGGTACAGGCACTTTTGGGGCAGAATTTGCATCTGTAGCCTTGGTCTCTCTCTGTAGGGCATTCTCTGAAGTCCTCTCTGCGCGTGGGGATGGGGTATCTGAGTACGTGGGACTGCCAAAGACTTGTCAAGGTGGATTTTTCTGTTTGACTGTCTTGTTTTGCTCACAGTTCTGTGAGCAAGTAGGCGGGGTTTGGCTTCTTTAGGCTAGCAGGAGCTTGCTCTAGCTCTTTCTTCTAATTTCTTTAATTTGAGGATCCCCACACTTGCTCTTTGAAATGCTATTTTGTAAACTGCTATTTCCTCTAAGCCTGTTACGCTTTTTTTCCCATCTGTGTTGAAGTCTCTTTTCCCAGTGGGGCCTTTCTTTCTCAACTTAGTCATGCCATGTGTGGAGATCCACATCCACACTGCTGGCCTCTCTGACTCATCCCAGGAGGTTCGCTTGCTCCAGGGAATCTCACAGTGCAGTGGAACAACAGGGAGGCTCCAATGAAGCGAGCCCTTTCTGAAATCTGCCTCTTTTCCTGGCAACTCTCCTTCTTGTCCAAAGCTACATGAGAAAGGAAAAAAAGCACAAATGTCCTTCTCCCTTTAAGGGAACACTTTTAGTAAATAGTTTTGTTTTTAGCAATTCTAATTTCCAGTTTATAAGGTACTTTTGTTGTTATGGCTGCTTTTAAATATTCCATAATCTGGCTAGTAGAAAAACCTGTGAAGGCTCCAATTTTCCTTTTTCCTACACCGGCAAGCCAAGAGAGTCAATTCTGACAGTTACATTTTCCTTCCAGTTGCAGATTAAACTGTTCCTTCTTTTGAGATATATTATTCATAAATGTGAACTGTCTCTGAACTGTAGCTCCTCCCATCCATAGATAGGAGGTGGGGTGGGTGGAGATTGCTCATCTACCTTATTGGCTGCCCTGGGGTTGTGCAGAACTGCGTCTTCACACTCTAATACTGGAGGCCAGGATTTTCCTTAGCCCTCCTGGTTTCTCAAAGAAAACCCTCTGCCAAGGATGGCTCCAGTCCATTATTTCCCAATCCAGATGACAATAAATTCCTCCCACTAGATTTGCCAAAAGGGTCAAAGTTGACTAATATAATAATAAAAAACTGACCACTGAGTCAGATCTAAGTATGGCCAATAACCCAGACAATTAATCCCTTTTTAATATCACTAAGCACATCCTGAAAGTATAAAAAGGAACTTCAGTCTGAATGTCCCATTAGCTCAGGGCAGGCTGACCTAGGTAGTCACTAAAGAAGAACTTTTCACTCCTACCAAGAGGTGTCCAATGGAGAAATCAAGAGACACACATTGTTTCTGGTTTTGTAAATTTCCTTAGTTGTGTACAAGTGCTCTGTTTTTCTAGTTAAAATACCTTTCACATATGTGTATATACATATATCTTCCTTGTCTTTAGTCCTAGGCATTTCCAGCCATTTTATTATTTTTAAGAAAGTCATTTCAGATTATTTTAGCTGGGGGAACATGCACAATCTGTATTCTGATTCTCATCCTTGGCACAAGAACTTACACAATTGTCTTACTGTCTTGTTCCTTGTGCAATGCGGACCTATCACTAGACTTGACCCTGGGAATGGAGCGCTACCATCTCGCCCTCCCAAGGAGTATGGGGCCGTCTGTTGCTGAGGTCAGGAGGCTCATTTGCCAGGAAAAGTTTGTAGCTATATGAACTCCTACAAAATTCACTTTAGCTAAATTCCATCTGAAGCAGTAGGAGGGGGGAAGGGCGATGTGACATTTCTGACGACCGCAGGAGCTCTGAGCACATAAGCCCAGAAAACAGTGTTTGTAGGGCAGTGCTAAAGAAGGACGCACAGGCTGCTTGCCAGAGGAGGGCTGTCCCGGCCCTGACAGCGGCCGCTCGGGGGACGCCCCTCCTCGCTGGCCGCCTCATCTTACCTTGACCACGTCGTCGTTGAGATGCTTGGGGTCGCGGTTGACCAGGTCGATCTCCTTGGTGTGCGCGTCGTAGACTTGCTGCTTCTCGCTCACCTCGTCTGCCATGGCCTTGTTGTTGGGCTTGTAGATGTTGCCCTGTTCCCGGATGGGAACGGTATAGAGATGTCCCTGCAGAGGGTGGACGGCCGGGAGAGGGAGGGCGGCAGTGGCGGTGGGAAGAAAAATTCAAAAAGAAAAGCGATCAGAAGTCAGCCTGGCGGCGGAGCAAACCTCGAGCTCGAAATCGAACTGACCTCGTCCACAGCTACAGCTCCAAGCACAGAACCCTCCTGCGCACCGCAAGCTTTTTAAGAGGATCTAAGAGAGGACACCACACCCCTCGGTACCAGGCAGGGAGCGCCTGCCTCCCCCGCCCGCCGCCAGGGGTCAGGGCAAACCCCGCCGCGCGGTCCGCCCCGGCCCCAGCCCCGCGCACGCCCGGCCCGCGGCGCCCTCGGAGACGCCCGCAGGGGAGGGGGGTCCCCTCGGACTGCGCCCCGGCCCGGCTCTCCGCTGCGCCACCCGCGCCCCGAGTGCTTCACCTGCTCCACTTGCCCGTCTCCGGCTCCCCCTCCCCCTGTCCCCATAATCCCTTCCAGCTTTATCCTTAAGATTCAGCCGGACCCTCCCGACCCACGGAATGTCCCCACTTTCGTTACTTCTTGGCTGCTTTCCCCTCGCACCTGCCCGCGCCCCCCTTCCTCCGCCGTCTCTTGTCTCTCCACGATCCGGTTCCCCAACCACCGTGAT
>VBSM01003176.1:25686045-25826749 GCA_008086735.1 Cheirogaleus medius
GCCGGGAGGGAGCCTCCTGGCCGCCCGCCAGGGGTTTGTTCTGCGCGCGGTTGGCCGGGACGTGCGCTGCGCCGGGTCTAGGCACATCCCCAAGGTTCTGGCAGCAGAGGGCGGGGAGCGCCCGCCCTCAGGGAGCAAAGAGCGAGGGAGAAAGCTTTTCTCCCGTGCTGAGCTGCTTGGGCAGATACTTTAAACCTGGGGCAACATTTTCCCAGCTATGAGCCACCAAGAGGCGTCCCGGGGATAGCTAATATTTTCGCAGTGCATCATCCCAGCAGGGGTGGAGGGAGCCGACGCGCCTGCAGAGATGCCCAGTATGGGCAAGGAAGGCGGCAGAAACAATTCTGCCCTGTCCTAAGCCGTTTTTTTTGTTTTTTTGTTTTTTTCTTCCCCATTACCCAAGTTCCGTTGCTGCGGAGACATATCTGTCTCCCTGTTTTCACAAAGGAAGGGATGAAAAAATGGCTTGGAACCTTTAGGTACATTTCACATCTAAACACAAGGAAGGAATCTGTGTGGGTGCGTGTGAGGTGTGCTTTTGGTGACACTCATCTACATCTAGTTAGTGTGGATGGAAACGTGCAGAAGTGGGGATGCCGAATTTTAACGTTTCCCACCCGCTTCTGAAATGTCTCCTAAACGCTTTATAATAAGAAACGAAAATGTTTAACTTTTCTATAATTTTATTACTGATCTTTTCTGGAAGAAAGGCAATTTATGCCAAAAGGTTATGCCATATTTGCAAAATATGTAAAATATTTACAGTTGTAGAAATATTTAATTAAAGCTTCAATTTTATCACCAGAGAGGATTTATTTTTTAAAGATGTGCTTGGCTGTGAGGAAAGATTTGATTTTTCTACTAAATGATTAGACTTAAAAAGAAAATGAGTTAGCAATTGTCAAGTTTGTTCCAGGTGGGAACCCGAAAAGTATGTATAGGACAGCATGTGGTTAATGCAAACTCTAGGCTTGTAAAACAATAGCCGCAGGAGTCTGGTGAGTACCCCGACTTTGTAGATCTAATAGACAGCTGCAACCAGCATTCCTTGCCCCTCCCTCCCTTATGAGAGGAAGGCTATCTCTCCCTACCTCTCCTGATAAGGACCACTCCAGAGCTGAAGGATGGATGTGACTGCTGCAGGGAGGAGGGGTCCTAGGAGTTGGTTGTTTGAGAAAGAATTTATTAAGGGCAGCTTTTCTGGCCCACCTACTTACTCCTCCCAGAAAAACCCTCTATAAATAAACTCAAGGCTCTCCCCTTTTCTCTTGTGGACATTTTATTACTTCCACCCATCTACACCTAGATGCTCAAAATAAACAGCATTTTGCTACACATGAGGCTTCATATCTCTCTCTCTCTCTTTCTCTCTCTCTCTCTCTCTCTCTCTCTGGGCTCTGGACTTAACAGCAATCAAAGTATTTTATCATTTCCTGAATTTGAGGCTTCTTTCTTTACTATAAAGCAGCACAACACCAATTAATCAGTTATTTTACTTTTTGGCCATAATGAATCCGGAAATTCATTATCCAACAATGGAAAGGACATGTTGCCTAAGGTTCTACGTACAATGAAAAGTCAAATTATCGCTTGAAATTTAAAAAGCTGAGAGTATGCTTGAAGGAGCACAGGTTAAAATAAAAACACTGGCAGTCTAGAGAGGGAATGTGGGTTGGGGTAAGGTGTATGAAAATGGGAACTAGAAGATGAAATGCCTATAGAGTTGATTATCTAGTTGGAGAGGAGACAAGAAAATGTAAAAAGGAATTATATAGAATGTGCTATTGTTGATAGCATGGGAAAAGATCACTTCAACTAGAAATGTCGGGCAAAGCACCACAGTGTCACGAACATTGGCATGAGTTTAATTATGCTGGCCATTCATCATTAGTAGACTAAAGATCTTTCAAAAAGTGGGTTTTCTTAATTTTATTTCTGCCAGATTGCATTTCTATTAATAAATTCTTTGAAAAAATTGTGTTAACCAATGTTAGCAAACATGATATGCTCAAAATGTTCTGTAGCAGCTAGTGCATCTCTAATGATTGCTCCAAGGTGGCAGTTGGGGTTACCTTCTATGGAAAAATGTGGAAACCATTTCCCATCTATTGTTATTCAGTCTTCAGCTGCAGTGAGTAATCTTAACTGTGAAAAAGTCAACAGGAACACAGTGAGAGCTTGTCCTGCAGCCCAACCAGGAAGGAACTTTCTGGGGAGGCCTGTGAGCGAATGCTTAACTAGTACTCAACAGAGGGAAAGCAGCCTCTCTGGGCAAGTTCATGTAGAAGAGTGTAATCAACAGCAGCACATGGAATCGTAATGATCAGTGAGGCATTGTCAATGCCAAAATGCATTCCTAATGAGAGGGAAAAACCACAGACTCTTTATTAACCTGCCTCAACAAGAAGCTGGCACCAAAGAGAAACAGATCTTAGTCTTGTTATAATAGCTGACTTGGAGAAACAGCTCCAAATTTATGAGAAATAAAGAAAAGGTGAAGAGGAACGTTGTGACCATAGGAGCAACAAGATTTAAAATGAATAGATGACGTAAACAAAATTGTTTTTGTTTGATACCCACACAGATAACTTTAGGCTTGGAGGCAAGTTAATAACATTCTCCAAATCATTTACTTAAAAAAAATGTGTAGATGGCAACTCATTTGCCTTCTAATTTTTTTTTTAGAAGCAGCATTAAAGGTCAGCTGGTGGGTTATATGTTACTAGAAACATAGAGCTAAAAGGGACACAGATCATCCAAAGCAACAATATTAAAAATGAGGGAAACTGAAGCTTAAATATACTAAAAATATTTGTTCTTATGGAGTTTTGTTGGATAATGAAACATTTTACAGTTGATAAATAACTATAGCACCTGTTAATGACTTCTGGGACATGGGATTCTTAAACAGTTGTGAACTAAAATAAAATCTTAAGGCCACCCCCCACAGGCTGACTGAATGGACCCCCTCTTGGCCAAGGGGATATCCCAAAACTAAATTGCCTGCCACGCCCCTCCCTTCTTGGAGACATCCTTTGTAACCCATTAATAGGCCTAAGGATATTCAAGACAAACCTGCAGGTCCTCAATTTATACAACAAATATATATCTGGTGGCTTGCTTCTGATTAACAGCTTCTTATCTTAAAACATTCCAAGCCTTGTTGTGAAGAGAAGATTTCTGCCAAAGAATATTTAATGGAATTAATGTCAATTGAATTCACATAGTACAAAAATCTGTGCTTACATTCAAGATAAAATGCTCCCCAAGAACAATATTCTCTTGAGGGAGAGCCTTTTTTTTCACCTTCACCAGGAAGCTTCAAGAGTTAGAATCTAGGATCTAGAGCAGTGAGGTGAGTCCCTATCAGTGTTTATTCCATGATGAGTTGTAGTAGGTTCAGATTGGAGCTTAACTAAATAATTTTAACCGTAATAAAGACTGTCTTAAAGGTTTAAAAAATAAAAGCAACAATATGGCCCACCTTTTCAGGCCAAACCGATGTATGCCTTCCACGTATTGATTTATGACTTTACCTATAACCCCTGTCTCCCTGAAATGGTAAAACCAAACTGTAACCCAGCCACACCTAGTCTACTTGCTCAAGGCTTCTTGGGCATGGCTCTGGGTCATGTTCCTCAAATTTGGCTCAGAACAAATCTCTTTAAAATTATTTTACAGAGTTTGACTTTTTCACCGTTAACAACATAAAAAAATAACCAGTATGGCTAAGCCACCCAGCAGTCTATTTTAGACTTTACCCATAGCACTTGAGCTGTGCCTTAGAGTATTGCTATTTAAATCCTGGATCACAAGGAGGTTGGGGGCCCTCAGGAAAAGGACAAGAGGGGGTAAGTGTATTTTTCAGGGTAGTGACTATTTACATGCAAGTACATAAACATGTCAATATTTTTACAATCTGCAAGTATATAAATGTTAATATCTCTATGACCTGTCTAAGTATATAAACATCGATATTTTTAGGATCTATGTATTCAGCTGAATATTAACTCAGTTTATCATCATCACCACCCCATACACCTTCTCCTATTTGCTCACATCCACCAAATTCCATCGAGGCCTTCTTCCCATACCTGCCTACTTTATATGAAAATTTACGTAGGAAAAAAATGGCTTTCTGGATGAAGATTTGCCTCATCACCTAAACCCTTCTTAGCCTTATTTGGCTTGAAGACCCAATTGGAATCTACCTTGGTTTGGGCCTTTCCACTTTTAATATTTCAAACGATTTTATTTGCCATTTATTTTCCTAAAAAAAAAAAAGAAAAGAAAACACAAACAGCTATTTCTATGTTTAAAATAAATCTTTCTGACCAACATGGCTAAGTAAGAAAGTATTCTTTTCATATTGTGTCTTTAAATTGGCTTCACTTTCCTTATTTATAAAGTGGAAAATATCATTGATATCTACCCAATAGGAGTGTTTTGAACTTCAGTGAGGTTGCATTTAAATTCTGAAGATACTACCTAAATCATAATAGATGCTAGGGTTCAGGGGACAATTTCAGTTCACAAATTCAGGATTGGAATAAACATTTTACTTCAAAGTATTTGTATTGTAAAATAGTTCCATCACATAGACATAGAATAAATAGTATGGTGAGCACCTGCCATCAAGCTTGATCAAATACTATCATTTTGTCTTATTTGCGTCACAGTTTCTAAAATGGAAAACATTTTATAGGTACTACCAAAGTCCCTGTGAATTGTAACTTTCTCTTTTTCCATAACTGAACTTAATTTCTTTTAAGAACGCCATTTCTTTCAGGTGGCAGAAATTTTGTGTCAGTCAATTCCTAGTTTCTTCCACTTTTAGGGGGTTGCATCTGAATTCCAGGGGCTTATGAATTGCCAAGGAGTCTTGAGTGAGTCTGGGGAGGAGAGTTTCCTTCTTAGCATGTTAGCATCTGCTCATAGGTACATCACTTTGTCTGTTTTCAGTTATTGATCCATTCAGAAGGCTGCTTCATGCTCCTTTAATATGTCCTTTAGGGTCAGAGACACTTTCTTACTATTTCTGTCCCCTACCTGAGCCTCTGTGCAAACCCGATGAATCTGGGTGGGCAGGACTGATGCAGAATCGTGGAGCCTCCCAGGGTGATGTGGTGTAGACAGCAGAGTAAGTCCCTGTGTCCTGCCATGGTGCAGAGAAACTCCAAGCTGTTGCTACCTCCATGGGCCCTACCCAGAAATAGGATCTGTTCTTAGATCCTCCTAACTTATCTGAGCCTGGGGTTAGGGACACACACCTGTCAAGCACTACTGTGCTTCTTTTCCCAATTTCTTCTCCCTTGAGCAGGAAGCCTTGCTCTTTTATCACCCGATAGTGTTTTCATGCTGTGAATCCCCCAGGACTAAAGTTTTGGAATTAAGAAAAGCTTTATCTCTGCTTTTCTGCTGTATCAATCCTTCCATGGGGGTGGGTGGGGTAGGAAACAGTTCCAAGGGCAACCAGAAAAATAGCATCAGTAAACATTTCAAAAGCCTCCTCCTTCCCTAGTTTTCCTCTTTCCCTTCGACCAAATTCTGCCAAGATTTTTGCTAGTAACATCTTGATGATCTGTCTGATAGTTCTGAAATATAATAAACCATTAAGCTCCAATTCCTATTATGTAATTTTAGAACCTCTGCCAATATTTATACTTCACCAGTAGCCTCACATTAAGGCTATTTATCCTTCTAAGTATCCACACAATATTGATAGGGGAATAATATGTTGGGCCTTTAGCATTCCCTATGTCAGTTTATAATTTTCTTATCAAATCTTGTGTTATTCAATATGAAATCAATCTGATTGGTTATTTAATATGATTGAAATAAAATTAGTTCTTAGGAAAACTTTTGAGTAGAAACTCCTTTGTAGAAAGTGCAGATCTTTTTGTGTTCTAACTAAATTGGTAGAGGTATAGTCATATCCTCATTACTAGGCCCATGGTACAGATTTGGCTTTATGGCCCTGCCTAAATGTTATCGAAACAGCTAATTGAAAGTGAAAGGTGAAGTGGACCAACATGTTTTTTGTCATCATATATCGGAAACACAGTTATTTAAAAACTAAATTTTAGGATGCATTAACCAGTTATTGGTTAATTATAATAATACTGTATAAATAAACTATTACAAAACTCAGTGGCTCTAAATCACCACCATTTATTCTCATAGGTTTGTGGGCTGGGTTAGCCAGGGTGGCTGAAGCAGCTCTACCTCTTAATGCTCCATATGTCTCTCCTCTTTCTTGGACCAGCAACCTGGTTGGGGCACATTTTTCTCATGCTCCGTGAAGTAGCAGCAGCACAAGAGGACAAGAAAAGATATGCAAGGCTTCTAAAACCTCAGACTTGGAAAGGTATCCTGTTACACCTTTGGCCAAGGCAAGTCACCTGACCTAGCCCTATGTCAAAGGATAGGGAAGTAAAGGCCACCAACGATGAGGCCATGGCCACGGTGTGGGAAAAAGGAAGTATGAAGAGTTCAAATCTATATCAAATGTATGTGGTCATTAGAGATTGGGTTTTTGGCTTTCAATTTTACAAGTTTTCATCTAAGTTTTTGATACATACTATTTTTGCCATCTTTTATTTTATTCTCAGAAAGCTTTATACAGTTTACTAAAAATCTTTCCATTTAACAGTTGGTAACAAAAATAATCCCTTAAATTAAATGCAAGATTCTATATGAAGATTCTCAAATATGATGCTTTGACAGGGGGCTTCTGAGAGAGGGACTCAGGCAGGTCACAGATACATTCTTTTGCCTTAAAACAGAATGTAATTTTCAAGACAATTGACAATTTAGCCTATTTTTAAAAAATTAAGTCATCACCTTTCCTCAAAAATCTTGGCTGGAGAAACCTAAAGGAATGATTGGTTCTAGATAGCTGAAACCAGCCTTTGGAGTGCCAACTTTTATATTTCAGTATTTCCCAACAAAAATCACTCTTTAAAGGATTTATTGTTCTCCCTGCTTTTTAAAGTAGAGTTGGCAGAGCACAGGTGCACACTCCAGGCCAAAATTCACTAGTGCCGCCAAAAGTGCTGGACTCTTCTTCCTACCTCTTCACTTTTTGAATGAAGCTCTCTAGTGATGCTGTCTAAAACAAGATTTCAGAAGCAAACTTCCAGTTGTAGAAAATTCCTGAACTAGTCTCACTGGTATTTGTGCTGCAATGTACAAAGTGTCTTCATTGTTATTGTTCTGGATTTACAGCTAAATCTGATGAAACTTGTGACTAACTTTGAAAATGCAGCAAAATCTTGTCTCTAAAAGTTAGTTATTTCAAAATTTCCAGCCTTGCTTTTTATTTATGTACAAAATTTTGTTCTTTGAGATAATATTTTCTTTCATAGATTCTGTGAAAAACAAAATCATAAAGGCAATCTGATTTATAAACATAAAAGTAAATCCAAATATTGAGAAAATGCTAAATGATAAGCAAACCAAATTGCACTGAGTTCTTTCAATTTATGCTGAAAGTTCATGAAAATTTCAGATTTAATTCATCATCTCATTATGATGATATATAAGAAATCAAAATAGCTTCCATGAAATTGGATGATCTACTTACCTGACTATTTTAATAAATGGACTATAATAACCTTGCCAAAATAATGTATTCAGAAAGCATGAAATGAGAGGTGAACACAGATTTGGCTCATATTTTTCATGTAGGTAGATGAATATTATTTCTATAGCAATAATAAAAGCAAAAATTAGAGTCATACCTAAGACTGAAAATATTTACTATAAGGCTTGAGTATAGCAATTTTCAGAAAAATTGGGGTCAAGTGGTGAAACAAATTATTATATTCCATCTAGTTCAGAGATGTAGAATATTTAGATATGCAATAATGACTATGTTTTTTCCTATTCAAACATAACAAAACTATGACCACCCTTTAGAAATATAGAAACTCATAAATGTTATTCAAGGTATGACTAACTCTCAAACCTAATATGACAACAAAGCATAAAGTAATATGATATAATGTTATTGGTAAATATATTTAATATAATACAATATATATCTGAGATGTATACTATTTTTATAGTATACTAGCAGAGCTTTTAAATAGTTTACTGGAAAATCACATATTTTATTTTAAACAAACAATTTTAAAAATCCATTTTCACTACAGTGAAATGATAAAGAATAAAAATGCCTTTAGCCCCTGAATAATAACACAAAATTATAAGGAGATACTAAACTTCCATATTTTTCTTAAGTTAATGTAAATATTTGGGAGGAGTCCTTCACAAAAGCCCTTTGTTTTGTAACCCATCTGGCTTTTAGTCAGAGCTCCATTATTTAACAAAGGAAACTCTCTTTCCTTTTGGCCCTTTCCCTAGTAAATAAACTGTTTACCAGGAGCTGCTTTTACCTGGGGAAAATTTATCTCTACACCACTCCTTTTGATGCAAGGATGCTTAATCATAAAATATTTCGCTCTTTAAAAAGTATACATAAGTATAGTATGTATGTAAGTTCATACTGACCATTAAGTGGTCTGGTCTTTATAGAGAACTTTACTTTCTTATAATGATATGAGTTTGTTTTTTCTCTAGTTTCAGAGAAAGTTTGTGATAACAACATCCACTTTTGTACACACTGGAGGATGGGCTTCATTCTGTACTGCTTGCTTTGCCTTCAAGCAACTCAGCTTACTGCAGAGGGAATATGAATGTGTTTTAAAGCAGGTGTGGGGGATTATGGTTTTTGGACAGCTCATAGAATCTTTTCATAGGGCCAAACAAATGAACTCTCTGTCAGTTTCCTCTCTTGTCTGTAGCTACTTCCTCTTCACCTTTTTCCAGGTCTTGCTCAAACTACTTGCTAGGTAGGGCCCTGCTACTCAAAGTGTGGTCCTGGGCCTTGAAGCCTCAGTATTCCCCCGAGCTTGTTAGACATGCAGAATCTCAGGACCAAGCCCAGATACACTGAATCCAAATTGACATTTTAACAAGATCCTGAAGTGATTCGTATTCACATTCAATTTTGAAAACTAGTGATTTAGGGGAAACTTGAAAACTTTAAACTCGATGTTTAAAAAGGCAGAAGTTATGCCAGCAAATATCACTTTTCTATGTAAGAACCATGAATGCAGAAAAGGCACTCCATAAATACATGCAAAAAGAACCGTTACATCATAGAAAGAATAGAACTGCAGCCTGCATGACCTACAGGGAATCCCAACTCAATGAGAGGAAGTAACATACTATTAAAGAAATATTTGTAAGCAAATTAAAGGAAGCATCATTTAAGGGGGAACCCTACAGGCAAAGTTGGCCAAGCTGCTTGCAGAGAACTGGCAGTTCTTTCTATTTCTATAAACTGAAGTTTTCTTGGAATGTGAAATCAAGTATTACAAACTGGGCAGTAGCCAAGATGATTTTTTTTTTTTTTTTTTTTGCTATGAAAGGGCTTGACCTATAATAAACTCTCTGATTAGCCACACCCAAAAGGTGGTGGTGAACGGCAAGAGTTGAAGCAGCACCAGTTTATTAACTTTATAAGAAGACACAGCAGTTTCTTAGGGGCTGCTTCAAAGTAGCCCAAACCCATCTTGCACTTTGAAGAGTCTCATGCTGTGTGGATCTCAATGCAGACTTTAAGGCTGGAGGGATTTTCCTTTCCAATTCTGAATATATTTTCAACTCTAAGTATCATGAAATCATGGAACCTTTAAATAAATCACTAGTTTATCATACAGCCTAGAGCCTGGACTGCATCTGATCTGTTTCAGATAGATTAATGCTTATTATTGCCAAAGTTTTCCAGGAAAAATATTTTACAATCTTTTTTATTCTTGTCCTTTTCCTTTGTTTGAATATATTTATGGTCACAGTTTTTCTGTGCGTGCGTGTGCCTACTCTAAATTATTGTTTAAGATAACCCCATTTAGGTTTTCTCTCCCTCAGAAAAAAGTTTTAATAAAAATAATTCTTCGCACAATACTTTTATGTGTCTTATGACCCTTCAATCACTTTTAGAACAAATAATACCAACAAAGCTGGTACTTTTTCAGGGGTCCTAGTTTTCAAATTTTGAATTGTCATACTATCTTCTTCTTATCTAATAAAATGTATATAAATAATGTAGTTGCATATTTGTTTCTTCTACATGATAACAAACAATTTTTGGTGCTTTACTTACAGTGCTTTGATCATGTCCCCACCCTATCCCAATCCACCCCATGCATGGTCCCTGCACACACAACACATGAAATTGATTGACCATGCTAGGTATTCTGTGGAAATCCTTTCATCTTGTTCATGTTATCTAACCGTAAATAATATTCACTTTTCCTGTGTCTGTCACAACAAGGCTATATCTAAACTGGAGAGAAAGGGTTGGTTGCATCTTATGCTTTTTTAAATATAATATATCCCAGTGTCATGATTTCCCATTTTTGATATAGCTCCCTGCTTTGACACTGTTTGGTTTACCACTGTTACTTTGTGAGAAAATATATATGTAGCAAATATTTGCCATGTTCATTTTGTGATTTCTTTATTTTGGTGCATTGTGGATTACAAATTTCAATCAGAAAGAACATTAAACTTTGTTAGGTCATTTAAAAAAAAGTTCTAAAGAAATCAAAATCACATTGCGTGGTCCAATTGGTTTTCCTTTGTCTCATAACAAAACATAGCAAACCCTCATCCTTCAAAGCCTTCTAAAATATTTAATTCACTGGACTGGATGAGAAGAGACGAGGAGGAGAAAGAGAAAAGAAAGGGGAGAAGAGTGGATGGATCTCTGCTAATAATTGCTGATATTGGGAAATATAAAACCCCATGCCCTATGGTAGGAGTCTAGTGTAATAATTATTGCAAAGCACATCACTATATTAGTTGTGAATAAAAATTAGGGGAAAAAATGAGCATGGAGATCACAATACTCTTTATCACTATAGACAAACTTTTATTAAATTTTTGTATGTACACAACAGATACTATCATGCTGTTCCATACCGCCTAATACCTTAGTAAAAATTACATATATGTTAAATATTTATTGGTATACATATTTACATGCAAATTCTGATAATGTATAGAGAAACTATCATACATATACTGCTTTTGAAATTAAAATTGTACATATCTATTGAAAAGCAGTATGACAATATACAACTGAGCCATTAATATGATTGTATACTTCATTTCAATTTTTCTGCTCTTGAAAATTTATCATGGGCAAATTATTCAATAGAAGGGTAATAAATTTATATATGGTTTCTCCTGGGATTTCCAAGATAAAAGTAACTAACAATAAGATTGGATAACAAATTAAAGGATGCACAAACTGACAAGACATTTCCAACTAAATGAAGAAAAATACAAAATATAGGTTCCTTCTACAAAAAAATATACTTATCTCAAACATAAATTATTACTGTAATTATGAATATTTTATGCATCAACATGTTTAATATTAAGGAGAAAAATCATCATTGAGTTTTTGACACATATTGGAGAAGTCTGTGTGAAGGTAGTGAAATTTTATGAAATTTACAGAAGACGGGAATAATGGTATTTGGAAAATATTTTTCTGACTTTAGCTGGAATATAAGGTCTAGAACTAAGATCCTAAAAGGAAAGAGAGATGTGCCCTGGGGAGCAAGGTTTAGGGGAGGGGAGGAACTCAGGGATTAGAAGGAGGCAGACTGTGGAGGGTGCATGGAGCCCAGAGGCTAGCTTCGGGGAAGTCTTATCACTTGGGACTTGGAACTGCCTCCATTGATGGGGGAATGAAAAACAGATGCTTCTCAGAGCAGGAAAGGTGACATGATAGAATGAAACATGAAAAAGATTTTGGCTGGAAGGGAGAACAAGTCATTAGAACAGCCATGGACACATCTTAGGGGTAAGTAGAAAATCACCTCCATAGTGATGAAGCGTATGGCCTCTGGTGTCAGATTCTCTTGGCTCAAATCCTTACAGTGTGATCTTGGACAAATTCCTCAACTTCAGGGCATCAGTTTCATCATCTGAAAAATGGGGATGATAGTAACATGCACATTATAGGGTTGCTGTACAGATTAACTAAGTGCCCAGCAGATAATAAATGCTCAACAAATGCCAATGCTCCTCTTTTTGTTTGTGCTGAGATCAGAATTCTCCCAGCTCTGTAATGCATGAATGATTCCACCAGTCTCCTCCTCAGTGAAATAAGCACGCTAATCCTTGCCACTTGCTTCCCTGAGATATGGTGTGCTCATCCCTGCAGCTTTCCAATTGACTCCTTGTTTCACTGTCCCAGTTAGCTGAGACAGCAGTTGGCTGGAACCGATGTGCCCAGTCAGTTAGAGAAGCAGGTTCTGCTCACTGGCCTTCTCCTTCCTTTGTTACTGCTCGGTGCTCTGTGACAAGTGACTGGGAGACAGGAAAGACGAGAATGCTCCAAAGATGACCTGTTGCTCTTATGTCTTCCTGATCCATTTATGTCCGGGAGAAATATTTGCCCTTGGCTCTGTGCTGTTTCCCACTCTGAGTCATGTCTCTTCCTTTCTCTCATCATTCCACACCCCTACCTTTTCCTATAATGGTAAAACCACTTCTCCAGCCCTGTAGCCAAGCTGAGTGACCTAACGTGGCCCAGTGAGGCAGATAGGTGTCCCTGTCCTATTTTGGGATAATTGTTGAAGTGGTGTCCTCTGATTTCTCTGAGTACTGGGTAGTCTTTCTTTGCCACAGACACATGGCAACAGTCAACAGCACAGAGAGGCAACATGAAAGAGACGCATATGGCTACAAGTTAGTGTAGTTTTCACTTTCAGTTTTGCTCTTCTGCACTGTCTTTAGGGCACATGGTTCCAGCAGAGCCCTCAGGCCCCCTCCCAGGGTCCTATTCATTCAATAAGACAAAAATAACTTTCCTTTGTGGAGAAAAAAAAAAGCTTTTAGCTGAGTTCAAGTTCCTCCACCTTTGTTTAGCTTCCATTTCCCCCTTCATTAGGGATTTAGGGCAAGGATGTCCTAATGCAAAACCGTGGAGGGTGAAAATCATGCCATTGGAGCTTCGTGTTTTTCCTTTTCTGTCCCAGCTTTCTCTTTGGTGGCATCTCTTTTAATTAGTGTGTGGTACTCTCACACGGCACTCAGGGCCCTATGTTCTGTTCCCTTTAGTAGTTTTCAATACCTGTCTCTCGGATCATTCGTTCATCCTAAAGGAATGAGTGCCTGCTAATAGATTGATATGTTACTCCATTTAAGTGCATTTTTCATTTAACAAACCATCAAGATTTAAGGTTCCAATGGCAGCGTTTTAGATATAATCCAAAGAATTAAGTTGGAGAGTAGGCACAAAAATGTCTTAAAAATACAACAAAGGGGTGCCTTATTTTGCTCATGTTGCTATTTGGGGGTGAATAGGGAGAAGGAATTGAGATTATTAGGTTATGGAAGCCAACCTTATTTTTATTCCTAAAACATACAACCTAAATATCTAGTATCACCTGTCCTTTGTCCCCTCCATCAACTCCTTCCCCTGTCTTCTCTACACACATATACACCTTAAGGGAAGAAGTATACCAGATCATGACTTGTGATAAATTACATTAGCTGTGGTGATTTTTCATTGCACAGGGACTCACAGGGATTCCTAAAAATCTAGGAATCCCTGTCATGAAGAATCAAAACCACATACACAGTGTCACAATCAATGGAGGAGTAAAAAGTGCATGCATTTAATTATTGTAATTACAGCACACCAACCCTGTATGGATAGAAAACTCATTGATTTTTGGATGCTTTCGAACAGCCTAGATTGGTTTTCGTATACATAGCCAAGTCTTCATCCTACTGAAGCCACAGAAAACAATGAGATGGGAAGCTCCTGAGAGACCATTTAGTCCCATTCTTTCATTAAAGATAAGAAAACAGACACAGAGATAAAACCATTTTCATTCAGGAGGGGATACACCTCAGCAATGGCAGTGCCCAGACTGGAATCCAGATGCCCGACTTCTAGGGCAAGACTTTTTTCACCACACTCCAATAGCTTCCTAAGAAAAGCATCCAAATAATAAATTAATGAGATGTGAATGACTATAAAAATGAGGGACTTTAAAAGTTCTTTGAAACTATAAAGGACATTTTAAAAAGCCAAATACCTGCTTTAGTAATAGATGTTGGTCATTTTCCCAGATGAACTGACAAGAAAATCTATGCCAATATCAGCAACTACTCTTCTCATACTTACTTTCCAAAAATAATTTTGGACTCTAATCTGGTTTTATGGTACAGGTATCCAAGTACATGTGATTTATATTGTCATTACTTTCTTATTTAAAAAATTAGAAACAGAAATATCAGTTTTTTTAGGATTAGCAAGAAGAGATCCCATAAAGAAGATGAAGTATGGTGGGTTTGTGAACAGGCTATTTCATACCATTCATCAAATGATAGAAAAATTTGTATAGAATCTCTTTAAATGCTAGGAAAACAAAGAATTAAATTACCAATCTCATAGTTTTTTAAAAATGCATTACTGAATAAGCAATAACTTACATATTTATTACAAATGTTGAGTTTTTAATAAGGTAAAAAGTAGTTTGAAAGGTTCTTATTGATCAGTTCCATATTTAATGTAATAAAAGCAATAAACACATTATGGGTTTTTAGAAAGTTTATTATGGATACTGAGGAAGTCTCCTTATCATCCCTGCCCCAAATAAGAGACCCAACATATTTGGATATGAAACCTACACCCACTTGGTACAAAATTTGAGTCTTTGGAAAAAAATAGTTAATGGAAATTCTCAATAAAAATACATTTTGAAAATAATTGATACTGTTCATAAATAAGAAAATCATATGTGTCTCTTGTTAGAAGTTAAAAGGTTTTGTTATATAATTATGTTTATATGTTTTGGGTTTAAAACTTGCCAATAGCTACTTGAAAAGATAGAAGCTCATGATTTATTAAAATAGATATTTTATTCATAAAATACTTTTGGCTTACCACCATATCCAAATGTTTTTTAAAAACATTTTAAATACAAGGTATACCTATAAAGTCATGAGACCGATTGACCTTTTCAACTAACATCATAAAGTCTGTGCGGTCAAATGAGTGTTAATGCTTTAAGGTAATGATCATGAGTTTCATCTAGTAATGCTAAAACGCCCTAAGGCAGTTTTGAAACTGCTTCTTTTGTAACTACCTTCAAAAGAATTCGAGCTTCATAATTTAATCATTGACTTGATTTGGTCCCCAATAGTATTCCAGTTCAAGCATCCTTTATATATACCAGTTCTGGTAATTTTGAAAAACTTACTCATTTTCATTGAATGAAGATTTGACACTAAAAGGATATTCAAAGGAATATTAATTTAGGTTCTGATGATAATTCTGAAATATGAGCATTTATGCACTTTTAAGGTGTGTAAGTTATAGTAACTACTCACATCATAGACTTTTTTAAATATGTGCCTATCATTTTGAAATAATGAGATTTTTTAAAGCAACAGTGACTTATAACACTGAAGTAGGATTCTACAGTTCAAAATGATAAGAATAACTTTATCTTGTGTTATAAAACTCACATTAGAGAACATCTTAAAGTAGCTGCTAGTTTTTAATGTATTCATGTAGCTCAGTGGCATAGACCCAACAAGTTGATAACTCTCCTTTAAGTCTCTCTATGTGGATCAATGTAGTTGAAATTGTACTTAGGTGTCTGAAAAACAGCCTTTACTATACAATGTTATTGAATAGCACCAATATTACTTGAAAGTAAAATGAAACATTAATAGAAATAGAAATAGAATCAGAAATAGAAATAGAATCAGGCATGAATTATTTTAAGATCACAGCCAGATAAATATCAGTCATAAAACATTTCAGATTTTGCTTGGAAAAGTTAGAAAGGAAAGCTTTGTGTATTACTCTTTTACATTCTATTCCCAAAGAAGATATGCAAGTGCTTTCATAATCAAGACAGTACAGTCTTACCAATGAAGTTATCTTATGAGAGCTACATTTACTCATTCTATATATTAGTTCAACAAGATAACAAATATAATAAAAATGCTTTAAAGCAATCTGATTAGAGCAACATTTACATTAAGTACAAAATATACAGTAAAATGAAACATCTTGTTAAATAGGCTTATAGGTTAACAATACCTTAAAAGAACATATTTCATGAATCTATTTTCACATTTATTTGTTTTATTATATTTGATAATTACTATAATCACTGTGTGCTTTTGTTACTGAAATTTCTAGGATCTTTGTATATCCTCGCTCTAAGTATCCTCATGACTATATCTGTAAAGATAATTGAAAAAGTATTACTCCCAGGCTTAAAAAAAAAAGAAATCCTATATTTTTATGAGCAAATAGTGTACAAAACTATTGTAGTATTTTGAGAGAAATGACCCTTGATCACCATAGACTCATCATTAAAAAAATGTATGCTTTTGTACCAAAGCAAAAAACTGTCTGCCTTTCGAATTAAGTGTTTTCAACATACTGTATAATTCAGGTTACAAAGTTAGCTATGAAATCCTTGGCTATTAATTAGAAAAGCATTATTTGAAAAGACCTGCCAATAAACATTTCTAAATGTGGTTGCCCATCTTAATAGTTTTCTTAATTAGAACAGTTGGGAAATGAACAGAACAGTAGTGCTTTTATGTTACAATAACAAAGAAGTATTACAGTTTCCAAATCTCTAGACCTGGCCTCCAAGTGTTCAGTCGTGGCTCAGTTGCAGGCTGATAGAAGAGAAGCTTCGTCCCACGCTTGTACACAATGGAGCAATGATAACATCTGTCACACTCTTCCATATTGTCTGCACTGAAGGCAGAACCATTAGGCAGGTCTTTACAAAAGGCATTATAATCCTGGAATAGAGGAACAGAGATGTACAAGGATTATTATTGTTACCAAATAAGGTCACTGACTCTTGTATATGCATGAAAACATATAATAATTATACTCATTTAATTTATAGTGGTAAGATGCACAAAAGATATGTTCCTTGTAAAATAAATAGTCATGTAGATGATAAATACTGATATTCTTTCTACTGGTGGCATGCTGTCTGACACAGTAAAACAAAAATAAATAAAACTGCATATTTATCTATCTGATCTCTACCCTTAAACATTAACCTGCCTAACTCTTCATATTTCCCTGATTCTACTTCCTGATAGCCTTTCCTGCTGCCTCACTCCACCTCCTTTCCCCCTGGACCAGGCTGGGTTGGATACACCATCTTTGTGCTTCTAAAGTACAGTAATAAACTTCTTAATCCTCAAATTTATCAAAATATATCATAAATAGATGCTTATATTCCTGCCTTTCCTATAGAATATAAGTTTTTAAAGTGATGATACCCTTGGCCCTTAGTAAAGGTTTGGGCATAAATAAATATATCAATCTCTTATGCTTTGTATAATTAATTCTGCTTTATATCATTAATTTTTCATAATAATTATATGCACCGAAAAGGGCTGTGTGGTGTAGTTAAAATAGCCCTGGATTTGATGTTAGAACTCTTAGACAAGAACAACTAGTCTATCTTGAAATATTTTATATGCTTTTTATTAAGAAAACTACATATTCTTATATTCCCCAGGATGGTTAATTTTCTATGTAATCCACTAAACAATGTTCTCTGTTGTAGCAGTTGTGAATTCTCAGGCACTGCTGGTGGTCTTAGTGGAATCTTTATTACCACCTGGGTAGGCTCAAAAGAGTTGCCAAGTTTTCTTGGTTTGCTATTAAAATGTAACTTACTTTTTTTTTCTTTTATTTTTTTATTTCCTCTTATTATGGGGGTACAAGTATTATTAGGGATACATATATTGCCCCTGCCACCCCTCCCCCACCCCGCCGTGCCAGAGCTTCAAGCGTGTCCAACCCTCAGGTGGTGCGCACCTCACCCATTATGTACATATACAAATGTAACTTACTTAGAGGTCTGCAGTACTTAGCCCAAAGTGAAGAAAAGTTCAGGCAACTAACTGTCTGAGTGATTGATATACGTTTAGAATACAAAATTATTTATATTGACCATTTATACAGATTATATTTATCCTGTATTTTGTTTAAAGTGCTAAATACATGACGCACTTTTATAAGAAAATTAATTACTGGGTGTTTCAGAGCAAAACAGCTGAATAGAAACCTGAATGATGGCAACTTTTGACTCTTAAGTTTCTCACTTGATGTGTGGCCTTGGGCACATCAAATCAAGGCGAGAACAGGAAAATTTACACAACTGGCTATGAGGATTGACATTTCTTATGCACCCCTGAAATGTCCATGTGATGCTGTCATTATAGCATATAATAAATAGACCTATTTTGAATTCAGAATATATAAAGAAAACAATTATAACAAAATAACCCCAAATTGGCCTACAACATTGCTGAAGTTTAGATTACAAAGTTTCCTAACCAAATCACTTCACTTAGAATTTAATGCACTTTCCACTCTTCCTTAGGCTAAGAAATTTTTGTCCCCATAACTCCTTAGATCTATATGTCCTAATAGGGAATTAAGCATGTGACAAAAGTGGATTTTCAAGTTTAACAAAGAGCAGTGACCCACATCTGAGCACTTCAGTTCATAGGATGTGGTGAACTCATTTTAATTTTATTTTCTTTAAGTTGTTCTCTCATTTTGGAGCTGAGAATCCAATGACTCTCTGATATCAAACTTAAGTTGGGATCTGAACATCACAAATAGTTTCCCTTCTGAAACTCGAGGAAATTTGGAATGACCCAAAATTTGGTTGAGGCTCAATGTGGCCAACCAAATACTTCTTAAGTAAATTTTATAATCTATAAGATTATATATTCCTCCATTGGATAATAAAGCCCTAGGACAAAGACTTTTATTTAGCTTTGTATTAACTACAGTGTCATGCAGTTTGCATTGTCATGGCAATTTGCTGTATTAAAGACATCTTCTAGAAATGAGATTGCTACTATTGCATTTCCGTCAGTTGGACGTCTATTTGCTTTGCATTCCAGCAAAAATAAGGGGTATTGGTGCTCCACTCACATTTCTTTTGTAATGATCCACTTACAACCAATAAATTCTATTTGTCAAACAACAGCTATCTCTGTCTGATGGTGGTATGGAATCAAACCAGTTCACTGGTCCCTAATGACCTGTACGTCTGGTCTAGGGTCCAACATTACTAAACTTCTGTGTTTTGCTGCTGTTGTGTTGTTGTTATTTGTTTAAAGAATGTAAAATCAGATCTGTCATATTGTGACTTGGTTCAAAGTTCCATTACTGCACATGTTCATAACTTTGGTCATCACCAACTTCTTGGTAAAATAATAAACAACCCCCTGCTTAACATAAAATAAAATAAATATAATAAAAAGAAAGCAAAAAAATAAAAAGCTTACTCATATTGGTTAGCTCTTCTATATGGTCTCTCCTTCTTCTGGTTTTATTGTGTCATGGGAATGTAATCTATTAATGATAAACTTATTTTATCAAGGCAAAAACTAACTTTTAAGGATTCTTGTTGAAACTCCTCCTCTACTTGCAATCACAGCTGCCTAATGACAAATGTCTGACAGTTAAGTATTAATGTTCCAAATAAATGTAATTTGGAAAACGAGCTAAAGTTAAATGATACATTTTATGTGGCTAAAAAAGAAGTGGGTTGATGATTCACCAATTGAAGCAAGACCAAAAAACAAAACAAAACAAACAAACAAAAACAGTAACTCCTGTTCTCAGAAGTGCCAGCTGGAGAGAGGCAATATTTGGTTAATTGTAGTTTTACTTATATCTTTCCACCATTTAGTAAATGAAAAACTTATTTTTTTTTTCAAATTCTTTTCCCACAAAAGCTTTGGGAAAGTCTAGTTGTTTTTTTTTTTTTTTTTTTTTTTTTTTTTTTTTTTTGGTCTATAAATATGGCACTTTATATTTCCAAATAGCTTCATAGCCAGTGTTTCATAATATGCTGTGTGGTCACTCAGTTTTTCACATTTTTGAAAGTGACAAAATTGACATAGAGGTTAGATGACTTGCTTTAGTTAATTAGGAATCCTAAAATTGATGTGCGAACTTAGGCATCTTTAAAACAAAAATCCATGTGTAAATGTTAGAATATGAGATAACTATACATCTGGCCTTTGTGAATCTGATCACATAAAAAACCAAATATTTTCATTTCTCTGGCAATCTTTTGGCACATTCAACATAGTTTAATTGTTTGCAACCTTTAGTGATGAAATTCAATCCATGTTGTTTATCCTTTACTTATTTATCTTTTAAAAGTTTTTTTAGACTCCTTTCCCTCTACAAAGCCTTCCCTGTTCCTCCCTCTACTTCATCAGAGTTAACTGCATTTTCTCAGCATCCATCTCTGAACCCAGCCAGCTGCCCTGGTATGCTGTGAGTAAGCTGAAGGTAGATCCTATGTTTCATCCATTGTTGGCCCAGTGCCCAGCACAAACTAAGCACTCAATAAATGTAGTGTGTGTTGAACTAACTAGATAGCTAACAGACTAGAGAAATTAAGATTCAGATGATAAAGAGGGATGATGAATAATGTTATAACTTCCAACAATGTGTTCATTGTTGTACGTGAGCATGCATTAGAGTGTGGCAATATATAAAGTGGTTAAGAAAGACATGGAGGCACCTGGGGTAAGACATTTCATCAGGACTATGGTGAGCAACTAGCTTGACTATTGTGATACTGAGCATGATATGAACATTTTTCCTCTTAGATTAAAGAGGATAGGTTAACACAACAATGACAAAACTTATTCAAATATGAAGATTTTCTTTAAAAATTTTAAACGCTTAAAAATGTTCTCCAAAGTTTTATGATGCATTTTGAGTGTGAATAAATTTATTCAAAACATCCTTTCAATGGCCAGTGGGTTTCCATATTTCTTTTCCCTTTAACCAGATGCCATTCCCATTTGTGCTGCACCAGTGAAAAAGTAATTTGGAGGCCTTCTCGTTCAGCATTCTGAAGCTTAGTTTTCATTCATTTGTGCTGGGGGACCCTCACCTGAATTGCACATACCTCCTCTGGTTCCAGCCTTGCCATTTGTCTGCAACAGGGCTGGAGTATTCCGCCCCACCCCCAGCTCTGTTTAAACAGGTCTGACAGCCCTGTGCAATTATATGGGCAGTGGCATTCTGCTCAGAAATCACTTCTATTTTACCCCAAGCACAGGTAGAGATGGGACAAAAGGTAATGAAAGAAGAGTCCCGCCCAGAACCACAGGCACAAGTCATGACAGGGCCCTGTGAGAGGGCCTGTGGCAGGAAGCATAGCTTCTAGGTCCCCATCTCCGCTCAGCCTTATGGATGTGAAGGAAAATCACACCACAGGAAAGTTGGCCATTCTTTTTTCTGTTTAAACTCCCAGCCCAAACTGTTAATACATAAAAAGCACAGTGCCTTTCAAGGCCTGCCAATTTTTGCTACTGCTAAGGAACTCATGGGTGTCCTTCCTTCTGCAACAGGCATGGGAGAAGAGGAGGGCAGGGGCCAGGTGGCCAAGAACGTTCCCAGTTTCAGAAAGCCGGTCCACCCCGTGTCCCCCTTCTCACCAGATGTGCAGGCAGCTGAGGGTGGCAAAGACAATTCCCGCAACGAAGGCCAGGGGGATGGCCAGGAACACGGTCAGGAACTTGTACATCACGTACTTGCTGATTTCAAAGAGGGCATGGCTGCAGATCCACACTTTGTCACAGGAGTGCGTAGTCATCGGCTCTGCGATCACATCCTCGAAGCCCACCTGCAGAGACAGGACGCAGGGACCCCAAATTGTCACCCAACCTGCCGCCCCGGGAACCAGGAGTTCTGGGGGCTGGGGAAACAAGAAGGAAGGACGTGGCTAGGGTGCCCCACCGGAATTTGGCTAAGTATTTCTGGGTCCCCGGCATCAGGTGGAACAGGGGGAGGGTGCGGGTCTCAGCCCCTTCGGGTGCAGATGCAGCAGCGAAGGAGGGGTGGGGTGGGGGAGGGGCTTGGGCCTGAGGCTGTAATAACCTCCCGCCCCGGGTTTCACCTTGAGGTGCGAGTTGAGCCGGTGCGGATCCCGGTCATGGCCCGAGTCGGCGTACTTCTCGGGGTCGGCATAGTCGACGTCGCCCTGGTGGCTGTAGGAGTCGTCGTCCAGGAAGAGCTGCACGTCCGCCTTCTCGGTCTCCAGCCCCATCGCTGCGCTCGGTGCGTGGCCGCTGCAGCCCGGCTGGCGCGGCGCGGCTCCCGGCCGGCGCGGCCTCCCCTTCCCGTCGCGCCCGGCCACGCCCCGCCTCGCCTGGTCCCCCACTGCCCGGGCGGCGGCCGCTTCCCGCCTCGGCTCCGGCTCCCGGCCCCCGGCGACCCGGGCCCCGCCCCGCGCTGGAGAGCTGCCTCCCCCGCCCGCCCCGACGCGTCACATCCCGGCCTGGGAGGGGGGCGAAGGGTGCCGTCCCGACCAGGAGGGCCTCTGGGTCACGTGGCGAGACGGCCAGCCTGCGATGCCTAAGAGCCGGCAGGTTGTCCCAGGGAGGACAGACAGACTGCAGCGGGCAGCGCGGTGGTTAAGAGCGCGGGCTGTGGAACCAGAAGGTCTGAGCTCACCTCCTGGCCCTGTTTGCCATGTGTGCTTCGGCCCACGGTACTGAGCCCTGGGAGCCTCCGCCGCCTCCTTCATAAAATGGGAGCTGTGGCACCTGCTTCAGAGTTGTCGTGTGAGAATTAAATGTCCATTGTATGTAAAACTCTTACATGGCCCCAACATACAGTAAGCTTCCAGTCAACATTTTGCTGCTGCGTTGTGAAGAGCCACAACATACCTGATTGCCAGGGGACCCCACAAGTGCCAGGGGACCCCACAAGCGCGTCAGCTCTTCCTTCCGCTGTCCCAGCGCCCAGAGTGTGCGTGAGCCAGCTGGAGACACAGTGTGGATATGGAGTTAGGTAGGTGAGCCCCCTGCCCCTCGAGTTTGCACCGTCAGGTCCTGAGGTCGGATTTTTTTTTTAAACTGTTACTACAACTCTTAATTTTCCTTTGAATCAGACACTGCTGAAAAATTCAGGAACCTCTAGGATGCAGTCACATCTGAAATTGCCTTGTAGGAACCCTGTCAATAGAACCCCAACACAAAGCCGAACTGCAATAGATGAACCGGTCTGCTGACCGCTCACTCAGAGGCCTTCAGAAAGGAGGAGGTTGCAGGTTCATAAAGGGTTTTAGGGTCTGGTAGACTTAGTCGTGTGTTTGGGGAGGAAGAGAACTTTGTGAAAATTACCAAAAGCAAAATAATGGGTCCTAGACTTGAAGGAGTGCTTGCAGCTTGCTCAAACCTAAGACATAGTAGGCACACAGAAAATATTACTGAATACAGCGTATTTGGAGCTTGCTGCAGTAATCAAATCCCCTTATGTGAACTGGATTTGAAAAATTACTTCTGAAAGAGAAAAGATTATTTTTGAAACAATAAAAATTACTTAAAAACCCAAAAGAAACCCCCGCCCCAAACACATAGGAACTGAATGGGAACATGTTTGCAGGCTAAAATTCAATATTTCTAACAATTAAATTACAAGTTTTCCTGCTGCTACTGCATTGTATGAATGTTGGTGTCAACCTTGTAGAGCCTTTCGGGTGAATCTCATGGCCACGATGACCCTCTTCTTCCAGATGTGGCCCTGCTGCCTTTTCCCTTCTTTTTTACTTTTCTTCACCAATTTATTTATGTTCAATTAATTCCAAAGTGATGACTCAGACATTCTACTCATTGCCTTTTCTGTACTTCTCTACTTCCACTCTCCCAAGCAGTCTGACCCGATGAGAAATGGGACTCTTCTAGAATTGTTGTCCAACAACTGTTCATCAGAGTGAAAAGAAAACATGAATCCATAAGTGAATCCTTAATATTAATTATGGCAAATTATGGAAATGGCAAATAAGAGAGAGTTTATTGCCAATAACTCAATATAACAAATAATTCAAAAATAAATTGAGTAAAAATTTATTTTCTTACAAATTATAATCCCAGATTTCAAAATGTTTTATCCAAAAAAGAAAGTCATTCCCATAGTACCAGAGTGAGCTGACACAGTGGCTAAAATCTGGACTTAGGGATTCTTCCCTTATAATTCTTGTCCACTGATCACATTTACATTTCCAGTAGGATTATTAGGATTTTTGAAAGAGTTATCACAAATAATTGACTCATTTTTCAGGCGGTGGAGCTACGAGACTGGAAAGAAGGTGAAATCTACATGTCTTAATAGGACAGTATAGATTATAGATTCATTTGTAAAATGATAAGCATTTTACGAAAAGGTGTCTCTAAAACCTAAGCTAAATAAATGAAACCCATCTAGATTTGTTGTGCCTAGCATAGAACTTAAGAGGGGAGAATTCATTTGTTCCTCCATTTACCAATTGTTATTGAACAGCTCCCTTCACAATGGATTGGGTCCGTACGAGGTTCTTACTTTGATGAAGTTCGTGTTCAGTTTGTCATTTTAACACATAAGATTTTTTGAAGGGAGCTATAAAAATGATTTTGCTTATCCTACTAGTAAATGCTTAGACAATGTTAGCTACAGTTGTTCTCAAGGGACTTCAACTGGAGTGATTCCCACAGCACTTGGGATCCTGTCCTTACTAGCACAAAGGGAGATTTACCAGGGAAGGGTGGGAGCTAAATGGCTGAACAAATTCTAGTATCTCCTAGACCACAGGATTACTCTCCAATGAGCCCCTTCCCCTTTTAAGAAATAGAAAGTTTTATAATAAATTCATACCGTATATTTACCTTCTGGCTATTATTATATATCATAGCTTCTGACAAGAGGGCTGATTTTTAGATGATATATTAATATATTTGAGGAATAACAACTTGATAGTAGATTAGTATTTGTGAGTAGGATAGTTATTAACCATTTGGTTCCTCACTTCTTTCAACACAGTGTCTAAGAAAGATGATTAATTTTCTGGTTCATCAAAAATTGTATGTGAATGCTCTGATGAATAAAAATATCTATTTTTTTCTTTCAGTTTTTTTTTTTAAATTACAAATGTGTCATCTTTTATCCCTGTATAACTTACATCAGTTTAAGTCAGGGTCTGTTTTTCAAACTACCTTCACGCAAGTTGGCTATTAATAAAAATACAGTAATAATAACTTCTTAATCTCACCATATGGTTTAATAGTATTTAAAGCATTTGGATTGGACCAGGGTTTCTCAACCTCAACACTTTTGACATTTCTTCCCTGTGAGAGGCTGTCCTGTGCAATGTAGGGTGTTTAGCAACATCCCTGGCCCCTACCCACTAGATGCCAATAACACTTCCCAGTCATGACAACCAAAATGTTTCCAGATGTTGCCACATGTCCCCTAGGGGCCAAAATTGCCTTTCCCCTACTTTTTCAGGCTGAGAATCTCTGCATAAGAAGACACAGTGTCAATGTAAATGGGAAAAATTAAGCTCCAGCTCTTCATTTACAGACCCATTCTTAAGATAATCCTCAGTATTGTAATACTAATTTATCAGAAATTTCAGGACTTTTTGATATTAAGCTTCAGGATATTTATCTGCCATGTAAAAATTTCAGAAGAATCCATTATCATTCATTTATTGCAAATTTTCAATACAAGGCTGGTATTAATTAAGGGATATGTATACCACCCTCAAGAGATCAAAAAGGGCCTGGTGTGGTGATTTATGCCTATAGTCCTAGCACTCAGGGAGATCAAAGTGGGAGGATCGCTTCAGATTAGGATTTCGAGACCAGCCTCAGCAAGAGCGAGACCCTGTCTCTACTAAAAATAGAAAGAAATTAGCTGGACAACTAAAATAGAAAAAAATTAGCTCGGTGTGGTGGTGTACACCTTGAGTCCCAGCTACTCGGAAGGCTGAGGCAGGAGGATTGCTTGAGTCCGGGAGTTGGAGGTTGCTGTGAGCTAGGCTGACACCATGGCACTCTAGCCTGGGCAACAGAGGGAGACTCTGCCTCAAAGAGAGAGAGAGAGAGAGAGAGAGAGAAAGAAAGAAAGAAAGAGAGAGAGATCAAAAAGAAGCAACTGCCAAGCCCTGTCTACCTTGTCTGGCCTCCTAACACTTTCCTCACAAAGGCTAAGACTATTTAAATAATTATATCTGGAAAAATATAGATTTGGGACTTCTTGATCCATAAAATTCTATCTTAGAGCTATAAAATTCAAGGGTTTTTGACAATCTTCTGCAACTGAATAGCTTTTGCAAGTTTTGGGTGATCTTAACTGAGAAGTCCGCTGACTTGTTAGTGGAACAACCAGGCAGTTGCTCACCAGGTCCTTTAAGCATACCTTCCCAGGCTTGCTCACTATCAGAAAGGGCAAAGCTTGAGAGATTCAGAAAGACCTGCTGTTTCCTGGATGATCCACTCTCTCTTGTGGCACAGTGGGCCCTACATAAACTATTCCCTGTCTTCCACTCCTCTTTTATCAATGCATCTTTTCATCTTCTCCCTCCTCAACCCTCCCCCTGTGACTATCCCTACACCCTCTCCCTGCACTAAAAATACAGGGGACAGCCCCCCACAAAGAAGTTTAAAGGAACAGATTTTTAAAAAGTCTGCTATTAAAATTATTTAGTAATCAACTTTGTGGAATGGTGCCAGATGATTACATGGTATTATATTTTATAAAATTTTCTTCTTTTTTTTTTTTTTTACCACTTGTCTTTTTGTCCACATTTTGTGTAAAATAAGCCTTGTACCAGTGAACCAGGGAATTTTCAGTTTAATATTAAGGCACAGTGGCTTGCTTGTAATTGGTGCCAGCTTGATCTCCTGACTGTTTCAAATATTACTTCCTCTGGCCAGAAACCTCTCTTCACACACAAGAATTTCCAGAATTAGCTTTTGTTTGGGGATAGTTACCTATTAGAAATAAATGGGGAAGAAGGTACACTCTTGAAAAATCTATATTCATGATTAGAGCTGATAGGATAGGTCATTCCATTCTCATTCAGAACAATGTATGACAATTAATTTTAGATTTATTTTATCCTGTTTTCCATAAGTAAAGGATGTTCCTGTTTAATTTTTTGAGTATCCCATTGATTTCTGAATACTGTATATATAAATAAGACATCTCTGTACGACTTTGATATTTTATCTTTCCGGAACATGAAATAGGCACTAATTAACTTTTGGTGAGCACTAACTTTCAAGTTAAGCTCTTAGTAAGTACAACTTCCTCTAGAATATTCAAGTGGGAACATAATTTATACAAAGCTGCAGAGTTAAATGTTTTCCAAATACCAACTGAGGTGTGTACAAGATTACTAGTTGCTAAAACAACAAATCTGGAGATTGTTTTCTTGATTTGGGATTTGATATTGCACAAAAAATTACTGAAGCTCAGTTTGAAGCCTTTGTGTTATCTAATAATTTTTCTTTTGCAAATGTTATTCTATTTCCATTTATAGTTAAAGCTAATTTTAAAAAATAGCATAGCTAACCTGCATTAACGAAAGGAAAAAAGAATGGAAAGATTTTTGGAAACAAGTTGTAGCTTCATTGCATATTTCCAATAGAAAAATAAGAACTAAAGTACAGAATGTGTTCCACCTGGGTCTTGTAAATTACTGTTTTGGTGTCCATCAGGTGACCTTCAGTGCTTGAGAGAATCATTTATGAGTAAAGAGCAAAGGGAAGCCAACTGCACAAAGCAGATGGAAGACTGGTATGCTGCCAAGGGGCTGGGCAGAAGAATTTTTAGATTATATTTTCCTATCAATAAATATCTGGGAAGAATTTTGTTTCCAGAGAGTTTACTAAAAAAATGTTATTCTATTTCTGTTCCATGGTTACACAAAACTGTAAGGGAGATTTCTACAATACATAAAGACATAAAATAAATTAAGCACTTTTGGTTTATGGATGCACTCTTTCTGGGCCACTGAAGCCCAGTTAAGCTTTCACTGTCTGCCAACTACTTATCAAGTTCTTGGTTTCTTGTTTAGAACAGCCTATGGATTAGATCTAAAGGTAGACAGTAAAGAAGTTACTCTATTAAATACATTATAAACAGGGCTATTGACATTCTTAAGTTTCTGAATGAGGTAATTCTTCTCTATTTAAACACTTAGTAAATGGAGAAATATCTTATTTCAGAAGCAATTTTAGTAGATGGTTGCATTTTCTTAAAAAAAGGAGAGAGAGTGGAATCCTTTGAAGCATTCAGAACATTCTCATCATGCTAACCTCGAAAGAAACGACAATTTTTTTATTGAAATATACACAGTTTTCTGTAACATCTGTATTTACGTATCCATCTGACTTTTGGGAAATGATATCAATTATTTACCAAGTAGACAGAGTGACTTTTACCCCCTTAATAATAGTGAATGAATATAAAATTCTGCTTGTCACATATTATCGGCCTAAATACATTCATATAATTATACATTTTATTAAAAATTATGCTTTTTTCCTTTTAAAAATTATTATGGTCCTTGGAAACTCTTGGATAAACAAGTCACTGGAAATAAACTTAGATAGTAAAACACTGTGGTCCTGAAAAAAACTGCACACTACTTTATTTGGAAATAGTAGAATTTGCAGAATGTTGCTGTAAAGGGCATGGTACTCAAATTACTTGGTTCTGAAGACTTTTACTATGAGAGCAAAGTATTTTCTGAAGGAGTAGAGCACAAATAGCTAAATGTTTGGGGCAAAAAATAGAGTTATTATTTTATCATTTTAGAAAAGCCTTACCAATTTCACCATGTATATATTGCAAGTCATTTTTATTTTAAAAAATGGCATACTAGAAGAAATGAGAGGTGGTAAATGAATAACTGAGAGATTTTAATTATTTATAACTATAGGATGCTGATTATCAGAGTTGGACTGTTCTTTAGGAAAATAATAAAATGTAGTAACTTTCTTTTAGGTGTAGGGAGGTATTTTAGGGTATTTAAACCTACTTTAGAAGCCCATCCTCCTGCCACAGATCTTATTTTCCACTAAATTACTTCAGGTTTTTTCTTGTTGTTGTTGTTGTTAGTTTGTTTTTTCTTACCAGGGAAAGTGTTTGCATGACAGAAATGTTTCCCTTTCTCTCCCCTTTCCTCCTCTTCCCTTCTTTCTCTTTCGTGCTTTCTTGTTCTCTTTCTTTCCAAAATGTTATTTTTTCCCATTCAAAGTCTTGCTCATTCATAATTATCTCACAGTTGGGAAGAACTTAGAGGCTCTAAACCAATGATCCAACCAGCACTGAATCTTCATAAGTGGCCATAGAGGCTCTGCTGACATATTTTAGCAATGGAGAATTACTGTATAAAGCAACCCAATATCACTGTTAGGAAATTCCTCATTTTGTGGCAGGATGTATCTATCTGAAATTCTATCATCTATCTATGTATCTATCTATGTGTCTATCTATCTGTCTATCTATCATTTGTCTTCATTCTACCTTCTACGGGTTTTTAAGAAAAAGTGTTAAATGTCAGTCCTTGAAGTATTTGAAGGTAATTTTTAAACCCCAACCCCTCTCCCCACTGAATCCGTTTTCTAGCTAAATAGTTCCATTTCTTTCAGTTGTTCTTCATGCGTCACTTTTTCCAAATACTTCTTGTAATTTTCTTTTTCTCTGAACCTATTCCAATATCTCAAAAAATCACACTTAAAGTATGATACCTGCTCTAGGGTCTTAGCAGCACAGGGTAAAACAAGAATACTGTGTTACCTTTTTGGTATTGATCTCTAGTCTGGTGTTTCGGCTACTCTGTCGTAGTGTTGATTCAAGTTGTCCATTGGAAACTAAAATCTTAACTCATTTGTAGTCTTATATATTTTCATTAGGCCACAGTGCTCGTATGAAGTAATTGATGATTTGAGCCTAAGAGGGTAGCTACATTATTTCTATTACATTTTTATCATGCTTTGAGTTGTTTTCTTATTTTTGACACTGTTTTCATGGTATGATTTTACTGTTAATCTGTGGTTTGTTTACGCCTTTATCCATAGTCACTGATCAATGTTGAATAAGGCAGGGTTGAGAATAGAGTTAGGAAGCATTCCAGTTTAATGACTGTGAATACCATCTATCAGCTGATGAGTTCTAAATTTATAGTTCTAGCTGTGCCTGTTTTTTTTCTTTTTGCTGTGCCTGTTTCTAAGCTTCCAATTAACATATCCTGCTGACAACTTGGACATATAAATTTTCCTGTGCCCAAAAACCTAGCTCTTGATTTTCATCTCCAAATTTGATTATTCTCTGGTCACATAGTTGGTCAAACTCAAAACCGAGGAATCAACTTTAATTCCTCCATTTCCCTGGTTGCCTCCTTCCCCATCAGCCCTGTTAGTTCCATCTCTGAAATCAGTGCTTTCACCTCCCATTTTCACTTCCTTTCCCTGATCTAAGTTCAGATGTCTCTTGAACCCCCCCTCAGTAGCCTCCATATTTGACTATGTTTCCACTCCTTTCTCATAAACTGCTTTCTCCACACAACAGACAAAAGATCTTTTAAGGGTGAACAATTTAATGAATATTCTTGTTAAGGGGATGCACACACACACACATACACAGAGAAAAGTGATGAAATCATAAGTATTAATATACAGGTCAATGAGTTAACACAAGGAAAACGCAACCTGTATCCTCTACTCAGGTCAAGAAATAGAACGTTACCTGACCTCAGAAACCCGTCTCATGGCCAGTTTCTGTTATCCACCACATCCTCCCCCACCAAAGAAACTATGATCCTAGCCTTCAACATGATGCATTAAATTTGCCTGTCTTAAATTTTACATGAAGGGAATCATGCCCACTACTCTCTATTGTGTCTTGTTCGTTTCAGTAAGCACGATTGTGAGATTCATCCGTGTTGTGTATAGGAGTAGTTCTTTCACCTTCACTTCAGCCCATCTCTTTGCTGAATGGTGTCTCATTGTATGAACAAACATACGATTTATTGATTCATTCTAATGTTGAAGGAATGTGGGTTGTTTCCTGTTTGGGGCTGCTATGAATAATACTACTATGAACATTTCTGAATATGTCTCTTGGTGCAGATACATACACATTTCTGTTGGGTTTATATCTAAGGGAAGATTCACTGAGTTAAAGGGTAAATATGTATTCAATTATAGTAGGCACTTTCAATTTTATAAAGTGATTATACCAATTTACACTTCCACCAGCAGTGAATGAGAGTTATAGTTACTCCACATCCTCAGCATGTGTACATATAACTGATTTTAAATAGCAAAACAATAAGAAAAATTAGATAATTCAACAATAATAGAAAATATTAAGGTTGGCAATGTCTAGACTGAAAGGTGACAGATCTCTGCTGTCATTTTAAAGTCATGAGGTAGAGAAAAAGGAGACTGTGGTACTGGGTTGAGACTGATGTTCTTTCCAAGGGGTGGGTCACTGGCAAACATAGCTCATAGGGAAACACAAAGCCCAAAATAATCAACCTGGATACAATGTCTCTTTGGGGAATGAAAAATGCGTTCATAGTCACTCTACTTGCCTCCTTGGAAGAGGCGATATCAAATGCTAAAGAAGACATTTTGCTTTTACAAACAGTCTTTTAACATATCTTACTAAGAGCCAGTAGATTATTTTTCTCTGAGTATATTAATACATGTTGTCTCACAATTCTTCATTTACATGTCATGCCTTCTCTATTTCTCTTGTCTTTGTTTCTTCAGTCTAAGTTACTCACCTGGCCTTTATCTTCTCTACACATGTATACACATATATGCTTTTAGCTTTACTACACAAACTTTTAAAAAAAATAAATCTGTAGCACATTTATAAATCTATGATTTTGATGTGTAGTGATGATAGTTGAGAAATATGTATCTAATTCCTTGATGATTCTGGTTAGCCTTCATGATGTTGAGCCAGTGTCAGCATCTCAGGTCCAAATCAAAACATTCTGAAAGTAAAAGGGGGGAGGCATGGCTGATAATTACATCAAGACAACAAGCCTACACAGGGACTGTCCTGGGCAAATTGGGACCTGTTGCCATCTTAGCTTGATAATTGTCTTCAGATCATCTTCCTCTTTTTCCAGGGACTATGGATGGTGGACTCTCTAAGTTGGATGTCTTAAAGGGACAGGGGCTGTGAAGGAGAGAAAGAAAAGGAGAATCTCCCTCAAAAATATGGTATAGTAGAAAAAAGCATGAGTTTAGAATTAGGTTTTAATTCCTATTCAAAAACTCATTAGCTGTGTAACATTGATTATTAGTCAACCTCTCTTATCCTTGAGTTTTTCATTGTCAAATGGTAATAACATAAGAATGAAACAAAGTGCATAAGAAAGTGCTTAGCTCTATGATTCCCAGAAAAGACACTCAGTAAATTTTAGTTTCCTCAGAGGGTCAATGCTTGCAGGTAAAAAGGCAACCAAAGGGCGGGGAGGTGGCCTCATACTGCATAAGATCTCATTCTCTCATATAACTCATAATCCTTAATATTATATACACTTTTCATATTTTCTCCAAATACTTTCACATTTGCTCCTAAACTATCCTGTAAGACAAACAGAGCAATTGCTATTAACCCATAGTAAAGACAAAGAAACTGAGGCTCAGAGAAGTTCATGGATTTGAAGGTCTCCATGGTTATTAAATGCTAGGTTCTGGATATAAACCCAAGTTTCTTGAGATGTCTTGGTCCAGGCACCATCCAGGGAGATATCACACTGATTTGAAAAGAATCAATAATAAAATATTTCAGGTGTGTGTTTGTATGATATAGTTGCCTTTATTCTTTGACACAAGTGAGTTGTTGATTACAGTTCTGGAATCTTTTGTTATCTGCATATGAATTACACATTTTATGGTTATTCTCAAACAAATGTTCAGTTCTGTAGTTGCTTTCCCCTGAATACTATAAATGTCTCAGATAGTTTTCTTTCAACTGTCTTTAATGAGAGCATTATACTATATGAGTGCTGATATTGCATCCAAAATGGAATTAATTATTTTAATCTGTGATTAAAGGCACATAAATTATTTCAAAAAGTGAATTGTGGCGAATTATTGTTTAGGATTTTCCTCTACTGACTTCTTCAATTGATAGCACCAAAAAGTTAAAACCTTGGATAGTCAGGATTTTGCTAGATCTTCAACAACAAAGGCAAGTGGGGGTCGGGGGAAACAGGTGGATAGTGTTCCAAGTGAATGGGAGTGGCACATGCCTCTCTGGGAGGAGTGGGCTGACCTGGAGTGCTGGCCAGGGAACAGCCACCCACATGGCTGCAGGTTCTACCCAAATAGCTCTGAAATGCCTCAGAAAACACCAGACTAAAATAATAGAAAGAAACATATGTACTTTGTATGACTTGGGAGAATGGGCTAAAATGAAAGTTGGAATCCAAGTGGAAAAAATTTAGACATAATTATGTTTCTTTTTAAATAATATTTTTATTGAGCTATAATTCACATATCATGCAATTGACAAATTTAAAGTGTGTGATTCAATAGTTTTAGTGTATTTACAGAGTTGTACAACCATCAATCACCACAATAAACTTTAGGACATTTTCATTACCCCCAAAGGAAACCCTGTAGCTGCTAGCTATCATCCTCTAATCTCTCCATCTTATTTAGTCCTAGGCAACCACTGAGCTACTTTCTGTCTCTATAGATTTTCCTATTCTTGGCATTTTATATAAATGAATTCATACAACATGTTGTCTCTTGTGACTAGCAACTTTCACTTAGCATAATGTTTACAAGGTTTATCCATGTTGCATTATACATCAATACTCCATTCCTTTTTATTGCTGAATAATATTTCCTTTTAGCAATGTTATCTATTCATCAGTTTAATGAACATTTGGGTTGTTTCCACTTTTTGGTTATAATAAATAATGCTGCTATGAACATTTGTATACAAGGTTTTGTTTAGACATACGTTTTAATTTTTCTTGGGTATATACCTAGGAGTCAAATTGCTGGATCATATGTTAACTCTATGTTTAATCTTTTGAGAAACTACCAAACTGTTTTCCAAAGTGGCTACATCATTTTACATCTACACTAGCAGTGTAGGAGGTTCAAGTTTCTCTAAACCCTCATCAACTCTTGTTATTATCTATTTTTTGATTATAGCCATCCTAATGGATGTGAAATGATATTCTATTGATTTACATTTTCCTGATGGCGAATTATAGATTTCATTTTTAAATTTCAAAATAGTAATGGGGTACACATGTTTAGCTTTCATAATGCATAAATCAAGGCTATTAGTGTGCCCATCACCCAAATTGTGTATATTACACCTATTAGGTAGGTTTTTATCTCTCCTCTCCTCCACCCTCACCCTTCTTGATTTCCAATGACTTTTACTTCTCTCTGTGCCCATCTGTGCCCATTGATTAGTACCAAATTATTAGAGAGTACATGTGGTGTTTGTTTTTTCCATTCCTGAGATACTTCACTTAGGCTGAGGGTCTCCAGTTCCACCCAAAATTGTTGCAAAAGACATTAATTCATTCCTTTTTATTGTTGAGTAGTATTCCATGGTATATATCAATATATACACCACATTTTGTTACCAACTCATGAATTGATGGGCACTTAGGTTGATTCTACATCTTTATGATTGTGAATTGTGCTGCTATAAACATTCAAATGCAAGTGTCTTTTTAATAAAATGACTTTTTTTCCTTTGGGTAGATACCAAGTAGTTGGCTTGCTGGGTCGAATGGTAAGTCCATATTTATTAATTTGAGAAATCTCCATACTGTTTTCCATAGAGGTTGTACTAGTTTGCAGTCCCACCAACAATGTGTAAGTGTTCTTTTCTCTCTGCATCCATGCCAGTATCTATTGTTTTTTGACTTTTTAATAATAACTATTCTGATATATAAGGTGATATTTCATTGTGGTTTTAATTTGTATTTCTCTGATGATTAGTGATGTGGAGCATTTTTTCATATGTTTGTTGGCTATTTGTCTATCTTCTTTTTAAAAACTTCTGTTCATGTCTTTTGCGTACTTTTTAATGGCGTTGTTTGTTTTTCTTCTTTCTGATTTGTTTGAGTTATTTGTAGATTCTGGATATTAACACTTTATTGGATATATACTTTGTGGATATTTTCTCTGCTCTGTCATCCTCCCTCCAGCCCCCAGAGTGCAGTGGCATCATCATAGCTCATTGCAACCTCAAACTCCTGGGCTTAAGAAATTCTGGTTAGCTGGGACTACAGGTATATGCCACCACACCTGGCTAATTTTTCTATTTTTTGTAGAGATGGGATTTTGCTCTAGCTTAGGCTGGTCTCAAACTCCTGACCTCAAGTGATTCTCCTGCTTTGGCCTCCCAGAGTGCTAAGATTGTAGGCTTCAGCCATTGCACCTGGCTTATAGGCATATTTTTATAGCAAAAAAGTATGCGAAGGTGACAAAAAATACTTTCAGCATAAAAAATATATTCTTGAATATCATTTACTGTAGATTCTGTAGAAGTCACATGGAATAGTCATTTCAAGGAAAGGAAGGACCAAGCCAAAGTTTTGGCAATTAAAGAAAAGGTTGCCATGTATTTGCTCATATATTTATAAAATAGATGATAGTGACATAAAATTTATGTGATATTTATATTCCATTGGCTACATTTAAAAGGATAATGTTAGTATTTGTAATATTCTGGAAATTACATTCTGTGCAGTTATTTAAATTGTGGTGTACAAGACATTTTATATGTCAACCTAGAAATTTACAAAGGGACGCATACTTTTTTTCCAAACTGAGTGGGTATTGAGAAAACAACAAAAGAAAGAACACTATTGAGGACCAAGGTAGGGTACTTTCCAACTCCTCAGGCTTCATTTTTGTAACTTACTTTCCCCCTTTATGCTCTTCATTAATTTTGGATTTGATTTTATCTAAAAAACCTTGGAGTTGGGAGAGGATGCAGGAGCAAATAGAACCTGCAGCTGTTCAAGCTCTGACCACATTCTGCTTCTGGAAGTCATCCCAGGAGATGCTTCTCAGTGATTCCAGTGAGATGTGAACCATGCTTGCTTTTCAAGACTTTCTTCCAGAGCCCTTGATGTCTCCATCACAGTGATTTTCATCATTTCTTAATTTTTTTGGTCAATATAATTAAAAGCATTTTTAAAACATATTTTTCAAGTTAAAATAAGAAGCGAGTTATATCAAAAATTTCAGAAAAGTAGTTACGTTCAAACATTATAATAGAGTTGCAAGTTGATAAGTATACTGAAATGTTTGTTTTGGCAGCTGAGAAGTAAAGCTTTAACTGTGGGTAGGATTTGCAGCTTTTCAAGCCAAATATGGTCAGTTTTCATGTCTGAATGTCCATCCATATATAAGTCTGTGTTTATCGTTTGACTTGGATTTGTCACTCCTTTATGAGGCAGTGTATGGTGTTTCTGCCCTCGACCCTTGCTTGTGGCTTGGCATCTTCCCTTCCCCGTCTGGGGCCCTGGTTCAGGAGAAATTAGGCAAATAGAAGGGGATTTTGGGTAAGGTGGAGCAAGGAGACAGGGACTCTGTGTGCAGTCAAGGTCCTGGAAGGAAAGGGGTGATGTCATGGAGGGGAGTGTAATGAGAGACTATATTCAAGGTTGTGAGATGGGTCAGGGAAGCATCAGTAACAGTGGAGCTATTGCCAGCCATAGGCCTGAAGGGTGAGGGAAAGGCTGGTGACCAGAACCCAGAAGCCACCTGACAGTGTGGCCTTTGTAAGAGGAATACAGCTCCCGGGGGGCCCTGGGAGAATAAAACAAAGATTCATTCTCCATCCGTCCTCTGATCTTTTGCAATTGGCCAAACTCAGCTAGAAGACAAAGGGTGGGGGCATTCTAGATGTAGCCCATAAGGCGCAGAGCAAGGTAGAGAAGGATGGAGAGTATATTTTCAGAGCAGCTGGAGAATGTCCAGCATGGCGAGAATAACAATACATTAGCGCTTTAAGAGGTCAATGTAAGAGAAAGTTGTGTCTTGTAGCTGAATTATTCCTAAGTTTTTGAAGGAATAGAAGAGTGTTATAAAAGGAATGTTTGTGTCTCCCTCAAATTCATAGGTTCCTATGCCCCAACCCTCAATGTAATGGTATTAGGAGGTAGGGCTGTTGGGATGTAATTAGGTTTAGATGAGGTCATGAGTGTGGAGCCCCCATAATGAGATTAGTGCCGTTATAAGAATAGAAAGAGATACCAGACTTTCTCTCTGCCATGGGATGATACAATGAGAAGGCAGCCATATGAAGGGCCTTCACCAAGAACCCCACCATGCTGGCACTCTGTTGATCTTGGACTTCTCAGCCTCTAGAACTGGGAGTAAAACATCAGTTGTTTAAACCACCCAGTCTATCGTATTTTGTTATGGCACCTGTCTTAGTCTATTTTGCATTGTTATAAAGGAAATATCTGAGTCTGGGTAATTTACAAAGAATCGAAGTTTATTTGGCTCACAGTTCTGCAGGTTGTAAAAGAAGCATGGGGCCAGGCTCTTTTAAACAACCACCTCTCTGGTGAGCTAATGGAATGAGAACTCACTCATTACTATGGGATGGCACCAAGCCATTCATGAGAAATTTGCCTCCATGACCCAAACACCTCCCACTACACCCTCCCTTCAACACTGGGGATCAGATTTCAATGTGAGATTTAGAGGAGACAAACATCCAAACTATATCCATGCCCCAAGCTAAGACAAGAAGTCTAGAGATCCTAAAACTATCTTCTTTGCACAACATACACACGTTCTTCGTCTGACAGCCAGGACCCTAGGGGACATTACATGGGCAAAATAAACTTTTAAGACAGATATAATATGAATGGATAAGGGAGTTAATAGAAAAGAAAATGAGCAGTTTTGTTTCACTCTCTGGAGACTCTGCTTCATCACCCAATAGTAACATTTCTTTTCTCATAATGGATTCTTCCTCCCCATCTTTCCAAAATTAGAGGTATAGTTAAGAAATTATATATGTGTGTGTGTATGAATGCATTTCTGAATATTGATTTTTAATGTTGTTGAATTTTTACTTAAAAAGATAGGTTTTTTCCAAGGTGTTCAGAAAAGTTCCTATATCTGCATTACTTTGAAGTCTTATCCCACAGTGTCAAAACTCTGTGATTCAAAACTATGTTTAACTTGTTTGATTCTATTCATGTAATTCTGTCCAATTAAACTGTAACACTATTTATTCTGGCATATATACATTTACAAATATATCATTTTGAAAGAAATAACAAGCAAGAAAATATATTTATTCAAGAATAAATAAATTCATGAAATTATCATTGAGATCTATGGAAATCATATTTTCTTGCTTGTTACAAATTTGTTTATTCTTGAATAAATATTTGTAACTTTCTAATTTTTTTAATTTAGAAAAACAGATTTAATAGAAGAGGAAGAAAGTGCTAAGAAGGCTTTACAGTTATGAATATTTGAATATCCATAGAAGGAGAGTAAAACAAAAGGTATATTTGTGATGACATATACTATAGACCTCTTCTCCATTGGGAAGATGTGAATAATGGTGGCACTGAGGCAAGATATAGTTGAGAAGCAGGAGCTTCAGCTGTTTGAACAGTTGGTGGAAGAGCAATTCTATTGAAAGCAGAGTATCTGATGAAACTTTCTTATATGAGAAGAAAATGTACATATTGAGGGAAGCTCTATCTGGTCTTATTTCAAACTAATAAGAAAGAACATGCTCAAAACTTGGAAGTTAAGTGGCAACCTTAAATGCGCATCTCAGAATCATAAAAGCAAAGCAGTTATTTATTTAGAAAGCAGATTACAGGAAGGAGAAGCTAACTAGCCAACTGACAGCTAACGCGATAAAATATCACAATGGAAGTAGAAAAGAGGAGAAACCTAAATAAACCAATGTTTATGGCATGTTGCAATATGACACTCAGCACACACGTCTATGTTATATGGAACAAAAAGAATATAACCAAAGACAACTGAAACAAGAGTTAGAAAGACTAGAGACTAAAACAAAATGAAGCTTGAGAAAATGATTGCTGACAAAATGTAAAAAGTAGCAAAGGCCGAGGATGGTTTAAAGCTGAATTTGGAAAAAGGTGATCAACAAAAGAGAAATCATCTACCTACTACATAGTGGTATGTTAACCAATGGTAGAGAGAGCAGGCTGTACAGCCAAGATCCTGTTTTACTTCTGTTCTTATCTGTTAAGGAGACGTACAAAAAAAAATAGTTAAGAGACTGTTGAAGCCCTTGATAAATGAAGGGAATGTATGGTGGTGAGAGGAGGAGTTTGAAAAGATTTTTACTCTTTTCTTGGGCTATAATTACATGTAGTAAAATGCACAGATCTCAAGTTGAAAGCTTGAAGGATTCTGGCAAATGTTTACAGCTAGGTTATTATCCCTTTAATGAAAACACAGAACACTGCCATCATTCTAGAATGTTCCCTGAACTCCTTTCTAGTTCATCTCCATCCTCTGTCCACTGCTGAGGTAATGATAGTTCTAATTTCTATCACCATCAATTAGTTTAGCTGATCCTTGGACCTCATATAAATGGAATCCTATAGCATGTACTCTTTTGGTCTGGCTTCTTTTGCTTAACACAATGTTTTGGAGATTCACCCATTTTGTTATAAGAAGAGCTGTGTTTGAGTCTCAGCTCAAATACTTTGGCTATGTGACTTCCACACAGGTTTCAAGTTCCATGAGGGCAGAGATTTTTATCTATTTTGTTTGATACCTTATTCTCAGTGCCTAGAATAGAACCTGACACATTGTAAGTGCTCAATTTCTTAACTATACAATGAAAATAAAAGTAATAATCTATACACATGTTCAAAGGGATTTGTGAGGCATCAATGAGAGAAAGCATCTTAAGTTGTTTTGCAAATTCTAGAGTACCTTTTCTAGGTACCCTTTTATTACAAACACACCATGAAGTCTTTGAGGACAGTAACCATGCCTTTTTGATCTTTGACTCCTTCATATGCAGCAAGCACAGTGATAGATACACACACAATGGGAAGGCAATAAATGTTTCTTTAACAAACTTCAGTTTGTTCTTAGAATCTCCAGTTACTCTGAGTAGCTTTGGTGGCAAACAAATAGAATGAGTGTTCATTCAGTGTCTGCTAGATACTTTTTAATGTTAAGGTGCCTGATGTGGGAAAACTGCTTATATCATAACTATTTGGCAATAAGGAATTCTGAGAGTTCATACTGGGCTAATGGTGGGCCCACTGGACTGGGTTGGGCTAAGAGAGAGGTGCTGGCGATGGAGCTGGAGGTGTACCAGATTGAGTCCTCCAGGAAACAGACACCAAGATGGGATTAGACACTAGATGTGCAAGAGATTTATTGGGGGAACACCTGTGCAGGAAAAGGACAAGGAAGTCTGGAGACGGTGGGAGAATAATCAGACCACAGTGCAATGGAAGGAAGAAGGGAAGGAAGGAGAATTGAGTAGGAAGAGTCCCAGACTGCTGCAGAGTTGTAGGAGAGTTTGCGCTGGCCTTAGCATCCCTGCCATGCTCAATGTTGGCTGGCATAGCCCACGGGAAGAGTGGCCTCCGCAAGAATGGAGTGGTGGCTTCAGGGAGCAGCAGCCAGGGCCATCTGTCAAAGATGCCCCTGCAGTAGGAGATGTGAGTGGTGCAGTTTCATGGCTGCCACATGGCTTTTGGTGCCCATGGGATTAAAAGCAGTATTCCACCTTGCATTGCCAGAGAGCCAGCTGATCCTGAGAAGTGGGATAGAGAAATGAATGATAGCGGAGAATCGTAACCTGGAAGTGTGGACCAAGAAGGAGCCAGACTTCTGGGAGTTGAAATAAGTGAAATAGGGAGTGGCTGGAAGAGACTCACATACACTGAATGAAATTAATTTAACAATGAGATGAGGAATATTTTTAATTATATAGAATTTGAAGCTTCAGGTTTTTTTCAGTGTGGCAAAATGATTGTGCATTTAAAAATGCTTGGTGCAATGTCCTGCGCTAGAATCTGGAGAATCTGGAGTGCATCAAAGAGAATTAAAAGGGGAATGGCTTTTATCAAAAACAACAAGTGTTGATGTGGAGAGATAGGAACACTCATACACTGCTGGTGGGACTGCAAATTACTACAGCTTCTATGGAAGGTAATACGGGGATACCTCAAAGAACTAAAAGTAGAACTACCACTTGATCCAGCAATCCCACTACTGGGCATTTACTCAAAGGAAAAAAAAGACAATTTATAAAAAAGACACTTGCATTAAAATGTTTATGGTAGCACAATTCACAATCGCAAAGATGTGGAAACAACTCAAGTGCCCATCAATACATGAGTGGATCAATAAAATGAGTACTACTTGGCCATAAAAAATGGTGAACTAATACTTTTTGTAACAACCTGGATGGAACTAGAGAACATCCTTTAAGTGAAGTATCACAAGAATGGAAAAACAAAAACCATATGTACTCACCACAAAATTGAAACTTATAGATCAACGCTCATGTGCACATATGGTAGTAAAATTCAATGGAAATCAAGCACGTGGGGAGGAGGTGATAGGTAAATTCACACCTAATGCATGTGAATTCACACTATATGAGTGATGGACACACTTATAACTTTGACTCAAACAAAAGCAATTCATGTAATTAAAATGTTTGTACCTCCGTAATATTCTGAAATTTAAAAAAAATAAATAAAATAAGATCAGAAGTAAAAAAATGTCACTATTAAATATAATGTCAGCTGTGGATTTCCCTTATTAAATTGAGGAAGTTCCCTTCTATTCCTAATTTGCTGAGAGTTTTTTTTTTTATCATGACTGCTGTTTAATTTTTGTCAAATGTTTTTTCTTAATCTATTGAAATAATCATATGATTTTCTTCTTTATTCTGTTTATGCAATTACATTGATTAATTTTGAATTTTGAGTCAATCTTGCATCCCTGGGTTAAAGCCCCCATAGTAATAGTGCAATATCTATAAGAATTTTCTGGATTTGATTAGCTAATATTTGTTGAAAATTCTCCCTTCTCTGTTCATGAGGATTGCTATTCTGTTAATTTTGAGACTGAGATCTCACAGTTTATTTCCTACAGTATCCTCTGTCTAATTCTACCTCATCTATATGTTGATCTGTATCAGGGTTTTGACTTTCTGTTTCAATTTATAGCTTCTGTGAATTCTATTCTTCCCCCCTCTAGTGTTTAATGTTGGCTGTTGCTTTCTTATTGATTTTATCTTTCCCTATTGCCAGCTGCAGAAAATCCACAATCTCTATGAATGTGTTTGCTCAAAGTTTACATTAAGAACTAAAATCTTCACTCTAAGAACCTCAATCTGTTCCCTATACCCTTGACCTAGGATTTCTTTAGATGTTTATACATAATTAATTTCAAATCTGATAAAATATATTTTTACTTGGTTTTTTACACAATACCCTAATTTACATATTTCCCTTCATTTCCTCAGAGCCGATAAACTTCTATTCTAGTGTTTTCTGTTATTGGGAACTCTACACATTTTATTGTCCAGATCAGAAAAATGTGGTTCTACCTCTCTGTCATTCTCTATTTTGGATTTATAACAAAACATTACCAATTCTATATCCTAAAAATTTCTCAAACCCATCTCCTCTTCTGCATCCTCTCTGTCATTGCCTTCATATGCTCACCCTTTCTGTCCTGGATTACTAAAATCATATTCTGACTGGTTTCATGTGCCACTTTCCAAGCGGCCATTCATATTACCACTCGATTGAACTTTCTGGAAAACAAATTTGCTTCTATGCTTAAAATTATTTAATGTTTCATTTTTGCCTTTAGAATAAAACATGAACTCTTTAGTACAATTCCCAAATTCTTCAAGATCTGTTCCCTATTAAAGAAATGTCTAAAATGGGTTTGAGCTGAAAACAAGTTCCATATAACTTAGCAAAATGAAAAGCTCTAACAGCTTCTGTGCAATAACCCTCCCTAGTCAACATTTCCTCAACTGCAGCACAGCTAAGACTTTTACACTTTAGCACAGCTAAGATGGTGGGAACCATCCTATTCCCACTATTGTGAGGGTCAATAATTATATACCCAATTTAAAAAGAAAACTTTGTCAAGATATTCACATTTCTCTGGCTCTAAATCTGCTTAGCTTATGTGAGGCAAAAAGTCTCATGACCCTCAGGGAAAATTTGTTTTAATCATGTTCATATAGAAAATTAGGATGCATTTGATGAAATGCCAATGATTGGCTTGGTGTGGTGACTCACGCCTGTGAACCTAGCACTCTGGAAGGCCAAGGCAGGAGTATTGCTTGAGGTCAGGAGTTCGAGACCAGCCTGAGCAAGAGTGAGATCCTGTCTCTACTAAAAAAAAAATAAATAGAAAACATTAGCTGGGCAACTAAAAATAGAAACAAAAAATTAGCCGGTGGTGGTGGCCAGCACCTGTAGTCCCAGCTACTTGGGAGGCTGAGGCAGGAGGATCACTTGAGCCCAGGAGTTTGAGGTTGCTGTGAGCTAGACTGACGCCATGGCACTCACGCTAGCCTGGGCAACAAAGCAAGACTCTGTCTAAAAAAAAAACAAAAACAAAAAAAAACAATGATTGAAACTAAACAATTGTTTCAGCTCAAATCTCTCTTCATTACTGATCCCCTATCCTGGTTCTGAAGTCAAGAATGATCCATTCTTCTTTTGTGTTCTGAAAGCCCCTTTAACCTCACATTGCTTTGCTTTGCAGTTAATTTTTTTCTGCATCTGTTTATATCAAAGGATGAAATTTTTGAGGCCAGGATACTTTTGTATTTACCCATAATGTCTCATGCAGAATCTGGCTAAACGATGGAACTTAATAAATATGAACCAAGTTCATGCCAAGACTAAATGCATAGGAGTTTAGACATGGAACTGTTATAAACATGAACATTATAGAATGCCAGCTTTGGAACCTTTGGAAGGTTATTGCATGTCTTCCTGTTCCCCAAATCCAGAGTCCACATGGATCAAATACATGCCATTATTAGAAATGCAAATGCAAGAATATAAAAAACAGTTTCTTGGATGTGTATTACTTAGAATTTGGTACTTGTTTATATTTAAGTCATTTTTACTGAGGGTTTATTGGGTAATACTCATGTCTTACCAACAAAGCCAATACTCTTTTGGTTTTTCTATCATCTTAGACCTGAGGTATTTGATTTTGGTATGTTATTATTTTTCATTGTGTGCTATCATTGGCTTAATTTTGAAAATAGAAAATATTTTGTTTTTCCTTATTTTTCATTTTGTCCAACAATAATTGTGTGAATTAAATTAAGTGGAGTTTTTTCATATGGGTGGAGAAAAATTTTAATGAACAATTTGAAATACATTTTGCATGTGGCTAACATTTATTACAAAATCTTCCTTTGCTTTTTACTTTAATCTTGGATATAAAAAAGGCATCTTAAAAGCAGAATCCTAACAGATGCATGATCTTCACATATGGTTTATGAGCACGGATCACAAATGACTAATACCAAGTTGTTTATTATTTCCATCCCTTGTGGAAACTCTGATGAATAGAAAGTTAGATCATGAGACAATTGTAGCTTTCTCAAAAACAAACAATTTAAATTATAGTGCAAAAAATACATATGCAAATGTATTGAGGCATATCACTATACCAGATTTGTCTTTCATTAATTTTCTACCTACATTAAAATCTCTTTGACAAATTCAATTGTTAAAACCAGTGAAATGGAATGTCTAGAACATGTTATTCAGGCATATTAACTTAGAGTTAAAAACACACCACTAAGGTAGGCTCTTACCTAGTATCAGGGTGAAACTACAAAATTTAAGCTATCTAGTAAATATAGAAAACTATACACTTAGGAAATTTTGATTTTATATACTTTTGGAATACACTTATTAACTGAACAATCTTGGGCAAGTCTCCACAATGTCTCTGAGTCAGTATTTTTACCTGCGAAATATAAAATCCTGTCTGCCTCACCCACCTCAATCAATCCAGTAAATATTTATTTAGCTCTTTTATGGACATACACTGTTTTAGGCATTTATGTTACATAAATTGCTTACAGAAGAGATACCAGTGTGTAAGGAGAAACCAACAAACACAATAAATAGATTAACCACCTAGCATGTTAGACAATGAGAAGTGATGGTGGAAAACCAGCAGGGTAAAGGCAGAAAGTTCCTGGTAGGAGGAGTGGGCTCATTGCAGTTTAAAATAGAGTTGGGGCCAGGCGCGGTGGCTCACGCCTGTAATCCTAGCACTCTGGGACGCCGAGGCGGGCGGATCCTTTGAGCTCAGGAGTTCCAGACCAGCCAGAGCAAGAGGGAAACTAAAAATAGAAAGAAATTAATTGGCCAACTAATAATATATATAGAAAAAATTAGCCAGGCATGGTGGCACATGCCTGTAGTCCCAGCTACTCGGGAGGCTAAGGCAGAAGGATTGCTTGAGCCCAGGAGTTTGAGGTTGTTGTGAGCTAGGCTGATGCCACGGCACTCTAGCCAGGGCAACAGAGTGAGACTCTGTCTTAAAAACAAAAAATAGAGTTGGCAGGGTAGGTTCCATTGAGTAGGGGGCATCTGAGGAAAAACTCAAGAGATGTGAGGAGTCAGCCACTGAGGAAGAGCATTCCAAGCTGAGGGACTCACCAGGACAAAGACCCTAGGGCGTGTTCAGTGAGTCAAGTCAGCTGAGTAATGAGCAGGCCGGTGTGGCTAGAATGGAGTAAGGGGAAAGAGGCAGAAATCAGAGACATAAGGAGGACTCAGGTACAGATTGATCATGTAAAGTCTTGTAAGCCATGATAATAATAAGAATGATGTTGTTTTTATTTTAGGAGGAGATGGAAAAACTTGGAAGGGTTTGAGGAGAAGTGATATAATTTGAATGGGGTTTTAAAAGGATCACACTGGCTACTGTCTTGAGAGTATATTATAGAGGGCAAAAAAGGAGACCAGTGAGGAAGCTATTGGAATGATCTGAGAGGGATGAGGTTGGCTAACAGACTAGGGTGGTAGGATTGGGGGCAGGGTGAAGTGTTTGAATTGTGGTATGTTTGGAAGCCAGAGCCAACAGTGTCTCCTGATAGATTGGATGAGGGATGTGAGAGTAAGTAAAGAGTCAGAGTGCCTCATTTTTTTTTTTTTTGAGACAGAGTCTTTGTTGTTCAAGCTGGAGTGCAATGGTGTGATCATAGGTTACCGTAATCTTGAATTTCTGGGCTCAAGCAATCTTCCTGCCTTAGTCTCCCAAGAAGCTGGGACTACAGGCACATGCTACCATGCCCAGCTAATTTTTAAAGTTTTTTAAGAGATGGGGTCTTACTATGTTGCCCAGGCTGGTTTCAAACAACCTCCTGGCCTCAAGTGATCCTCTTGCCTTGGCCTCCCGAAGTGCTGGGATTACAAGCATGAGCCAACACACTTGGCCAATATTTTGACCTGAGCAACTAGAAGGATGGAGTTGACATCAACTCATGAAGAGAACCTGTAGGAAGAATAAGTTTTGAGGAGGAACATCAGAAACTCAGTTTTGATCATGTTAAGATTGAGATGTTTTTTGACGTACAATTTAGGATAATCTAAATTATAGTTAAAAACAAAGTCTCAAAATGTCAGTGGCTTAACATATGAAAGTTTTACGTCTCATTGAGCATACATTTCAAACACAATGTTGGAAGCTCTGCTCCATACACAAACTCAGGGACCAGAGCTGATGGAACCACTGCCAGGTTGGAACTGGATCTGAAACATACGGCGTGCAGCAGGGGAAGAGAAGAACTAAAGAATCTTGTCTTGGTTCCTAAAACATCAGCCCAGAAGTGACACCAATCAGTTCCTCTCATAGAACACTGACCAAAGCTAGTCACATGACACCACCTAACTGCAAGGGGGCAGGAAACATGGACTCTGATAGAGGAGCAGTCATTCAGGTGAGAGGTCCGTCCTCATGATAGGAATGTGAGAATGGGTGCCTATTGGATAGTATTTAAATCCAAGAGATTGTGACATTACCAGAAATTGAACAGACTTAGAGAAGAGGAAGAACAATCGAGCTGTGGGGTACTGCAATGTGAACGGTCTGGGAGAAGAAAAATGAACAGCAGAGCAGAGGAGACTGGCAAGGGCTGTCTGGTGAAGTAGGAGGTATGAGGAAAGTCAGGAGACTTGGGTGTCCTGGAATTCAAGTGGAAAAAGGGCGTTAAGGAGGAGAAAACGAAGGACTATGGCAAATGCTGCTGCTATTTCCAGTAAGATGAGAACTGAGAATTGACCATTGCATTGGCCGGGGGGAGCTCATTTGTATTCTGCAGGTTTTTGGAGGCGTGGTGGAGTGATAACCTGATTGGAGTGGATTTAAGGGAGGATGAGGGGAGAGGAATTGGAAAGAGTTGGGGCAGGTTTAGGCAACTATTTTGAGAAAATTTACTATAAAGGATGAGAGAAATGGAGTGGCTGAGAAAAAGAGGAAGAGGACAATTTTTTTAAGAACAAATTTTTTAAAAAAAATAGAAACAATAGTAGTACATGTGTATGTGAATGGATAGAGAGGGAAAAATGGATAATGCAGGAGAGAGAGGCAAACCTTGCTGAAAGGATGTTCTTGAGCAAGAGGCGTAGATGTGTCTACTGCACAAGTGGAAGAATTGATTGGCTTTAGCTAGGAGGAGAGTCCATGGGGAGCTCATCTCTAGAGACAAGCAGGAAGCAGAATTAAAGAGTGAGGTGTGGAGATGGAAGTCTGTAAATTTGGTGAAGCTTGTGTGCAGGCATATATGGAAATTGTGCCTCAGATTTGACATGAACAGCAAATGAAATGAATTCTAAATTAATAGACAAGTATACATTATTATTAATTTGCTATTAGCTTTTAATAGCTTAGCATTAGCAAAAACTGAGGCTTCCAGTGAAAAGTCCACAGGAAGCTGACAGGCCAGGCTTATCTGGAAGAAGTTACACTCACTCTATAGGCTTCAGCTGCAGAAAAGTATGCAGGCTTTCAGACCAATGGCAGCTGCAGAGATGATATTCACCGGAGGAAGATGAGGAGAGCGAGGGTTATCCTAAATTATTCCTATGGGAAGATGAATTTGGAATTGATTGCAATGGGACAGTCCTACAGCTCTAGCACTGAACTGCCTTCACATAGCTGTTTGCCCATAAATTAACCTAGAGCCAACAGTTACAATAATTTGTTAACTCAGTCACTTGGGTCTCATTTCAATATGTCACTCATAGGCAAGCAGCAGCCATTTTCATTGGCCAGTGCTTTGGGAATCTGATGGCTGCATTCAGGAGAACTGAATCTTCCAAATTACATCATTTACATTTTTATCGGATGACAATTACATTCTGTTCTGTAATAATAATTAATACCTTCCTAAGATGGGGTAAAACCAACTCTCCCAGGCCCAGGGTGATACCCAGGATCTTGACAGGTTATTATTGACATTTCTGTTGCTTAAGGGATTATCATTTTCTTTTGGGATGAAGCTGAACTATGCAGAGATTTGAGGTGTGTGTGTGTGTGTGTGTGTATGTGTGTGTGTATTTTCTTGGTTAATTCCAATTGGCAATAATTGATCAACGAACTACATGAATCATTGGAACTTTTCTACCTTTTTGGATATATGAAAACCATTTTATCTTAAATTGCTAGATGCTGTATCATGAAGCTGCTGTGTTCTGGAAAATCAAGCTATTCATGCTGCTGCAGTTCCTAAACATGTCCAAGGAATGCTACTAATCACAGAAGCACAAAATTATCCAGAGCATTCCTGTACTGTAGAGCTTTGTACCCAGAGGAGTGAAGGAAAGGATTTCAGAGGCAAGGTGGTAGCCCGTTACTAGCATCAGTACTGCCCAAAGACCCAAAGAGTAGAAAAGACAAGAAATAGAATTGCCAGTGGAAACTCTCTCTGGTCTTGTCAGCAAGGTTTTTTTTGTTGTTTTTAATTTTTACTTTTTATGAAAAACACAATCCATTCTTCCACTCCAGACCTTTTAACAGGAAAACAGTTGACCAACTGCCAGGCTTTATTGGTCAGAATAGAAACAGACATCACTATGTTATAACAGTTAGTCCTAAACAGGAGCCGCTTCTACGTTCTTCCCACGCAGTATTGATGGTTCTGAATTTTTGATGCAATTGATTATTGTCCCACCTGGCATATAAGCTTAAATCGATACACTGAACATATATAGAGATATTTTAAGGCTTTTATTTTTTCTTAATACACTAAAACGTTTTGTAAACATAATACATGCTCATGTTTTTAACAAATAAAACATAGAAGAGTTTATAATGGAAAGTATAAGCACTTTGCCCTATCTTCTCCTACATGTAATTCTGTTCCCCAGAGACAACAGGGTTTTTTTTCTCTTTTAAGTGTTTCCATCTTAAACTTATTTACTACTTAACTTCATAAATCTACATACTATGTATACTATGCTACTATTTCTTAATTTTCCACTTAGATGTTATTTATCGACTTTCTGGTGTGACAGATGAAGACTTAGCTGGGTTGTCCTCGCCATACCTTTGCCACGCCCACCCCAACTTCCGGTTTTGTTACAGCACAGTTACTGCACTGTTTTATTACTTCACTGGTTATTTGTGTTATCTACCGATTATAGACAGTATCTCTAGACTCCTCAGTTCATAAAAGGACATTAGTACTTTAATTAAAACTCTGGCTTTAAACTCGCTTCCTTGTTTCCATTTCCCAAATTACATCATTTATACTTTAATTTCAAAGCATTTGCATTCTGTTCTGCACCCATAATTAACACCTTCCTGATGTATATATAGGTTGATTTTAAAGAGTTGAAAATGAACACATTCTGGGCTGTGACATTTTTTCTGGACAACTTCACTAGTTATCCCACCTCATTCCACCTTTTGCCTCCTGAAAATTCATTGAAAACTCTTATTTGCTGATAGCCCATCTCCAGTTCCTTTTGTTTTTTTGTTTTTGTCATATTATGTATAAATTCTTCTCCTTTCTTTCTTTCTTTCTTTCTTTCTTTCTTTCTTTCTTTCTTTCTTTCTTTCTTTCTTTGTAGGGGCAGGGTCTCGCTGTGTTGCTCAGGCTGGCTTTGAACTCCTGGCCTCAAGTGATCCTCCTGCCTTGGGCTCTCAAAGTGCTACCTGGCCAAACATCTTCATTTCTTTACTTTTCATAAGATCTAGAGAAGGAAAGAGGATGAACAAATGTGCTTAGTCACATTTGCTTCAGTTGCACCAGAAACTCCTTTTTAACTTGAAATTATTTTTCTGATATATGTACAACAAAAGAAATGTGTTGTACTAACAATTATGTAGCTAGGCTTTCATGTTTATGGTAATTCACTATTGGAATTACATTATATATATTTTTTCTTTTTGTTTCTGCAGAAACTGCTTTTTTTATTATTACTGCTTTAAATTTAAGAAAGAAAATGCTCTAATCCAAAACTCTCTGAGACAGCAATTTGGAGGGCAAACACAGTTTGGAAATTTAAAGCAGAACACAAAAACTGACCACGGATTTTAATTCAGTTTTTTTACCCTGACATTCTTAAAAAATATTGAAATGAAAAACATTTTCTCTTAAAGTATTGACATGGTATCTTGATTCCTTATTTACTTTCCTTTTCCCTTTACAGTTTATAGTATACCTGGCAGGCAATTGTGTGTTTTGATATCTTCATCTGCACTTCAGGATAAGATAGTAACATGCTTTCCTCTTGCCTCTGCCTTCTGTAAAGCCTGGTTTACAGTTTTAATAACTCTTTGGAACAAGTTACTATACAACATAAACATATATTCCTGTTTATTCAGAGTGACAGTTTTGTTATTGCCATATTATAAAAACAATTGTGATTCTAAATAAAATACACCCATAAATTAAAACTCAGAGATCAACTTAACTATAATATATACACAATTTAAGGTCCCAAGAATTTTGTGTTGCAAAATTCATGCAGCCTGAAACAGTTGCCTGTTTTAAGCAGTGTCTGCATGATTCATTTTTTTAAGTATGTAAAATTGATGTCTCCCTGTTTTCTTACTCATCCCTAACAGTACGATCTTTGTGAGCATTATCATGACCACTTTGTGAGCTCAGGGCATGCCTTGATGCATTGGCAGGGCAGACTGCTTTGTCTTGGACTGAAGGCAGCCTTTTGAAAAGCTAACTTCAAAAAAAGAGAGGTAGTGTAGCTCAGAGGTGAAGAGGTCTGGTTTGGAGGCCGGGCAGTGAGTGCCAGTTCTGGCTCAGTCACTTTCTGGCTGGGTGACCCTGGACCCTTGCCTTACTCTCTCAAAGCCCATGAGCTGGGAATAATAATAGTACCTAACTCATAGAGCTTCCAAGAGGCTGGAATAAAACAATGCATGGAAAACAGCAAAATACCCACACTTACTAAGTACATATTAAGTGTTCTTTATTTGTATTCTTACTAACTTGTTCATGATTTAAAAGTATTGATGCTGTCTGAGTACACAGAAATACCTACACATGAATTTCTCTGTAAGTTTTTGAGAATCTACAGTTTGTTCTGAGGATAGCTTTTCAGTCTGAGGAACTTTTCCTTGATTCACTTTACAGACATGTATTTTAGGAATTGTTTGTTCAGTGTGCACACAGAAATATTAAGCCCAACTTTTACCTTTCCCTCAAGTAGGATGTCAAGTTTGTATGTAGTTTATTTATATCCAAATCCCTGCTTTTATTAAGGTATCTGCAGTGGCTTAACAGAAAGATTAGTTTCATAAAGCATGAGCTATCAAGTTAAACCTGTTTAACTCTTACTTCACATAGCACACAAATCTCTAAATTTCTAAGAAGGAAGTTTGTGTGCCCATAACTAGGTAAACAAGAGAAGATGAGTTAGTGATAGGGAGAAATACTAAAGACTCAATTTCAGTCCTGGCTCTACCACTAATTTTCTTAATGACTTAAGTCAGGACACATTTGTCCTGTACTGTGTTTCAGGAACTGGAGTAGAGAGACAAATAGAATCCCTTTCCTTAGGAAACACACAGCTTGGTTGGGAAGGCTAGCCAAGTACAATATGTCTGTGACAATATGTACACAATGTGACAATACACACATCACCGAACGGGGAGTTGGGGACAGGATGCTCACCGTCAGTTTCCTGGAGGAAGGGACATCCTACCTGTACATGGGATGTCATAGCAGGGGTGGATCCAAGTTTACTGGAGCCTAAAGCTTACCTAAAGTTCTTTTGGGAAGGAGGGAGCTCTTTAAGGAAAAAAAAAATTAAAAATTTAAGTTCATGGCTTTGGAAGGAAACTGTAAAGGACCCTGCTGTTTCAGCTTTCTTGGCTTCAGGGTAAATCCACCACCATATCCAGAGGGAAAAAGTAGGAAATATGAGCTGGGAGTCAGAGTTCAACAAGGCAGCTGCCATGTGGGGACTTTCTGGCACAGCTGGGGGTACAGAGTGTGAGTGCTGGTGGGAGGTGTCACCAGGGGTGGAGGTAGGCAGAGACAGAATCATGAAGGGCCTGGTATGTCTAGGACCTGCACATTCCTTTCTCCAGGATTCTATCTGGATATTATGGGAAACAATTGAGGTATTGTTTTTTCCTTTTTTAAAAAAAAATTGTGGTAAAATAGACATAATAAAAAACTTACCATCTTAGCCATTTTTAAGTGTACGGTTCAGTAGTGTTAAGTATATTCACATTGTTGTGCAATCAATCTTCAGAACTCTTTTCATCTTGCAAAACTGAAACTCTATACCTATTAAACAAGTCCCCACTCCCGCTTCCTTCCAGCCTCTGCAAACCACCATTCTACTTTGTTTCTATGAATTTTACTCCTCTTGGTACCTGGTACAGGTATAAGTGGAATCATATAGTACTTGCCAATAAAGCCACCGTGTACAAACTGACTGATCTCAATGTGCTCTATATGGACACTATGATATAGTTCATGCCTTGCTCTATTCTAAATATAATTTATATAAAGAAATGACTAAATACCATTGTTATTCATTCTAATCCAAATTTTAATTAGAAAATGTTCATGAGTGTTTAAACAGGATTAGTTCATTCCCAGAATTTTATCTTTTTTTTGTGTGTCTTTTGCCCTAGTGACAAACATGCAAGGACTTGCTTCATTTTTGCCCTTGTATGGTAGCCCCTTTGGTACAGATTAATTTGTTAATGGCATGTATAAGAAAGGCAGCTGGTTAAAAAATCATTTCCTCTAATGTATTTCCAAATTTTGGATTACTTAAACAATGGCCTTGGAAAGCAGTCCTCATGAGTTTATACAAGATTTTTCTAGCACAGTGCCAAAAGAAATCTTGTTTTTAGCCTGATTCTTCAAAGACACAGTATCTTTTCATTTAGTATGCTTCATCTTAAAAATATGATTTTCACTATTATAAAGGGGAGCACATTATTTTCATGTATAAATCCTGGCACTGAGATAGAAACTGAGTTAAGTGTGAGAATGTCTTTCTGTTATTTGTTTTCTCTTGTTTCATAGTATGAAATCTTAAGACTCACATCATAAACGAAACCTTTTTATATAACATGAATTTCACTTGTTGCCAAAATTGTTTAATTGTATATTGTTCATGCCTAAATTATTTAGTGTACAGACAGGGCTGACTAAAGGCAAAATTGTGGTGAAGTGGAATTTTGGGACAACTTGCTTACTGTTTGTGTGTCCTAGCCCCAACTCTAGCATTCTTGTGGCCTATGTTTTTGCTTCTACCCCAAGCAAACTTTTCCCAGCTATCTCCCATTGTGTACATTGTACCCATCGTGGTATAATGCCAGGAGCCCTTCTTCTTTTAGGAATACTTCCATTTTGGACATTGTCTGATGCCAGCTACCTGACAAGAAGGAAACAGATATGTTGGATGTAAAAGACTGATAGCTGTTTAATGTGTCATCCCTTCAGGTGTATTTATATTTTTACATAATAATGCCTGGAAAGGAAATTCTTAGCCCATTCTATTTGGGAACTTGCCATCTGAAATGAGGATATATTTTTGGCAGAAAGCACTTCTACTTATAATATTGTATAGTCAACAAATAATTGCATGTGTAGGACTGTGTGTGGAGTTTTAAGAAACTTAGTTAGATGATCTTAGAAAAGGGACACAGTGATTAGTGCTACCACTGCTAATAATACATGTACCTGGGGTTTAAAAAAATAGAAAGAAAAAATTAAGTTATAAGTGCTTCCATGTTTTCTTTCTTTGGCTACACCTATAAAAGGATTCTGTATTTGATAGGTTGTTCTTTTTAATTTCTATGAGATTTATTGAATCTGCCATCTTGGTTCCCAGCCTTTTGAGCTGTAGAATTGGAGAATGGGGAGGGGAGAAGCAAGGAAGGAGAATTTTCACTGGAAAGATTTATTCAAGAGGGAAGTGTACAAAGAATTGAGGAGAAAGCAAAAGAATGAAGAGATAGGTGAGAAGCCACATGGGTTTTGTTGGGAGACTGGATTTTAGTGGCAGTTGAGAGAAAAAGGAGGAGAAATGGAGAGATTTAAGATAGACGTGGGGTGTGGGAGATATGGAAAGGAAATGGGGCAAATGGAATATTAAGACGTGTTGCTGTAGGTAATGATTAGATAACCTTTATTATCTTTGAAAAATGCAAGCAAATATTAAAATTACTTTGTCTAAATACATGATTTTTTTTGAATCTTGTGTTCTTCCTGTCCCTACCTGGAATCAGCCATTTCTCCACAAATTCACGTTTATTCTTAGTGGAGAATAGTATTTTGAAACTGAGACCTGGGTTCTAGATGGGCTTATACTACTGGAGGTTCCTTGCTTCTTGGCCCCTTCTGCAGAGTTAGGAAAGAAATGCACATCCACACTGCCCCTCCCCAACTTATATTTACATGTGCACATATACCCTACATCTAATTCTATTTTTATTTATCTATTTATATATTAAAAAGTTATAAATTCAACCTATACTTCCAATTTCAGTCCAATGCCACAGGGTTTGTTCTAGCACTCTTCCTTGCTATATTTGAATTCACCTTTCAACAGTGAAAAACATGGCTCTCATTATGCTCCCTGTTTTTATTTATTTGTTCAATCTCCTTATATATAACTCATCTCCTGGCTGTGTGGGCCAACTTGCTGGTTTGGGGCCTGCTTCACATTGTGGCTTCAATGGCCCTTTGCTCTGGAACAGAAAGCTGTAATGAAACCAAAGTTTCCCGAGCCTCTTAAAAATTCATTTGCTCCAGTGTCAACATTCCAAAAGAAAAATTGTTTACTGTCCAATTTTCCTGTTTGGTTGAAAGTCCAGTAATGTATAGTTTTCTGCTACTTTCATTGCAAATATATGCAATTCTGATAATAATATAGACCTTTGAGCATTATAGGAAATAAATTAACTATTTATAGCGCTATTACATGAAAAAATGTTTTCAAAGTTTCATGAAATAACTTGAAATTTAACTTTTGGAACATGATCTGTGTGTGTGGCTACCTGTTCTTTCTGTATTACAAATGCCATTTTAGAGTCATGGCCTTCGAGTCAGGACTGCTTCTGGAGGTTGCCAGTGCTGTGCTATAATCACCTGAATGTGAGATAATTAAAAAGCCCTGTGTGTTTCTCCAAGTAAAAATATCCTTACCATATATCTAGATTTGCTGCACTAGTTAAAGGAGCACGAATTCTTATAATCCATTTAATAGAGTACCAAAAAAAGATATACAATGCTAAACTAGGGAATTTGTTCTCAAAAGTGTCTAGAAATTGACTGACTTTATAACACACCTGAGATGTAGGAGAAAAATAAATAAAATCAATCAACCAAATATTCAGAGGAAGATTAAAAAATAATGTAAACGTGTGTGTGTATGTGTGTGAGTGTGTGGTATATGTGTAGGTGTGGCTGAGAGATATGTGTATGTATATTTGATGTGTGTGTGTACTATGAAATCTTAGTATATTCTAACAGTTTTTTATTTATTAGTTTTTATTGCACATCCTACTAGATATTTTGAGCTTATAAAACCTTTTAGTTTACATTTTTGACATAACTTAGAAAATTATCATTCCCTCCTGGAATTCCAATTATCTATTTATTGCTCTATTGATCTATTTATCTATCTGTTGATCTAACAATCATCTATCTCCTTTTGCTCTTCTCCCATCGATCCTCAAGGCTCTGTTAAATTTAAAAAATATTTTTTCTTTTTCTTCAGATTAGATAATTTCTATTATTTTATATTAAAGTTCACTAACTCTTTCTTGCATCTGTAATCTGCTCATAAACTGATCCAATGAAGTTTTATTTTAGATATATAGTTTTCAGTTCTAAAATTTCCATTTAGTACTTTTTTGTAGTTTCTATTTCTCTGCTGAGATTTCTCACATTTGTTCATTCATTATGTGCATATTTTCCTTTATTGAGCATAAGTATAATACCTGTTTTTAAAGTACTTGTCTGCTAACTTTGTCATCTAGGTCATCTCAGGATCCATTGATTGCCATTGATTGCCTTTTTTCTTAAGCATGGATCATGTTTTTCTGTTTCTTTGTTTTGGATTGCATCCTGGACTTTATGAATGATATTTTGTAGAAACTCTAGGATTCTTTTATATTCCTTAGAAGAGTATTAATTTTGTAGCTTTGGTGGGTAGTAAACTTGGCTAGACTCGCATTTCAAACTCTGTTTCCCCTATAATGGGTAACAGCTGGAGTATCTATTTAGTTATTTTAGTCTTAACTGGGCCGGTTGGAGTCTGTCCTGTGCATACACAGTGCAAGGTTGAGCCAGAGATTTGGGTAGAATTTATGAACAAGATTCGGAGATCCCTTTCACTTACTCTCTCCTTTCCAGATTTTATCACTGACTTTTCAGCTACTATGGTCACCTGAACTCTGTCTTTTGGTTCTTTACACTAGACTGTGGGATTCCATCAGACTTCTAGACACCCAGAACTGAGCCAAACTGGGCCAGTATCTCTACTTTACAGGTGGGAAAACCAAGACAGAGCTGAAGTCACTCGTTCACTGTCCCACAATAGGTGAGGAGTAAAGCCAGGATTTAACTGTGGAAGAGTAAGGGTAGTGGAAGAATATGTATTTTTGATATTCCCTGTGGGAAGCTTTCCAAATACTAAAACTTGGAAAAGGCATTGTTTTTCCTTTCATGAACAGAAATGCAGCACACAGAAATTAGTCACATCTTTTTACACTCATATCAAAACCTTCAGTTATGTATCATGCCTTAGTCAGATAAATTCCTCATTTAGGAGTGTTTGTGGAAAAATATTTATACTCCCCTCCCTCTTTCACCTCTCTCAGATGCCAAACTTCCTTTCAGATTCCCAGCTTCTCAATCACAGAACATCGTCGGAATTCTGGCCTAGAATCATTTTCCAGGCCTAGAAGCTCCCCGCCCCCCATTTATTTTATATTCACTTAACAGTATAATTTTTTGGTTTTTAATTTTCTATTTAAAGATGATTTACTTTTTAATATCTCCCATAACCACACATATCCGTGGTTTAAATTTCTTTATTCTACCAAGAAGCATTTCTTGGAAAAATGTATTCTTTCATTGAGAGGGTCTCAGATTTTAGAGGAGTAGGTACTGATTTTACTTTTTGCACTGATTGCTTCTCCACCATCACACTTTCTTGTTCTCCTTAACATTATAGGAAAATTGTTTCAATGGCTTGTGAGCTCTTAAAGTGAACATCCGGGTAGATGTTTTCTTTTCTAAGGAAGTGACTCATCAGTGGGTGAGGAAGCATGGTGGTCACAGCCCTGCAGCACGGGGCACGGAACCACTTTCTTGCCTGTCTTTGACCTTTCAAGTACTGCGCCCCCTCTTGCCACCATAAAATGTGTCTTTGTGGCGTCACCAGCTCAGGCTTCCTCAGCCCTTTAGGGAAACAGATTAGACTGAAGTGACTGCCTAAATTTCCTTCACATCTATATTTGTAATAAAAGAGTAACATCTGCAAAACATATTTTGCCCAGCAAAGGCAAGCATGACAATCTTATTGTGACATGCTTTTTCTTTTTCTCTTGAATAGGAGAGGAAAGTTCTAAAAGACCCAGAAAAATATTAATAAAGAGAATTTAATAAAATTTCCTGAAGTATTAAAAGAAATCTGGGTATAGTTAGAAGTACAAGTAGAACAAAGATTTTTCTGTGGCTTTTGGTCTCAAGTAAATGAAGGGAACTCGTCCTTGTCACAATGTTTTTTGCTTATGATATAGTTATGATGTAAAAGAAGAGAAGTCTGCAGGGAGATCCTGTGGGTTCAGATCCCTGAACTCTATTTGTATTTAAAGACAAAAGCAGACTAACCCTCATAATTCCATCATGAATCAGAAGCACAATAGTTTTACAAACATGCAAGTTTCCTTTGATATAAAGCTGCAAGGAACTCTTTGAAAGAATTTTCCAGCCTTACTTATTTTGGAGATGCAGCTGGATAATTATTCACATGTGGCAGCAACAGGAAGGCCTCATTTCCTCAACAGTTTCCCACTCTGCTCTTTAAAGGGAGTGTGAAAATATTTTTGTAAAAGGATGGGATTCCCTGGGTTTCCTAATAGTTGAAATTAGTTTCTCTGCATTAAAGTGTTACATTTTTTCCTCATGGGTGGAGCACTGGTGTTTCTGATAACTCAATTTTTTTTAATTAAAAAAAAATTTTAATAATTATTATTGAATGAGCACATCAGATTTTCATAGTAGATCCATTAATTAGCTATTGAAAGTGTCAGAGGAAAAAGTGACCCGAAACAGAAAAATTAGGATAATTAATATTAATCATTATGCTCTATTTAGAAGTGAATTTCTATGTCAAAATAGAATCACCTAATTTAGAGTAACTTATGATTTACTTATTTTTAAATTTTACTTCCTTGCATGTTCAACTTTGTCAATAATGAATTTTTGTTATTTGCGTGATAAAGAAGACAGAAGAACAAAAAAATAAAGAATTTACCTATTCCATTTTACTCGTGGGGCAAGGAAGTCAGGGGTTAACCTAGAGAACTTCAGTCTAGTCTTCAGCACATCGTTTTTTCTCATAGATATATTTTCACCATTATTAGCACCATTTAGGTCAGTGTTGTTCTTTCTGTGATGATGGAGACATTCTACATTTGTGCTGCCCAATACTGTAAGCCACACATAACTATTGGCTATTGAGCATCTACAATGTAGCTAGTGTGACTGAGGAACTGAAGTTTTAATTTATTTATTTTTAATTAGTTAAGATTTGTAGCGCCATACCTGGCTAGTGGCTTCCATGCTGGACAATGTGGACCTGGATACATCCAAAAGAAAAATCAGTAACAAACATCTAAAAGTATTGTAACACTATTTGTGACTACAAAACTGCATTTGTTATATACTCACTATATCCGTAACATATAGATTATTAAGATTCTTATAGTATTTTGCTGTATGATTCTTAATTTTTCTTGTACCTAATAGTGTTGTAGCAAAATTCTAGCTTACTTTTGATAAGTATGGACTTTCATTTTACATGCCTCAGTTCATTCATTTGAACAATGGAGACCAAAATGAGTGCACACTTCATTGTGTTCTTATGAGGGTTAAATGAGTTAACACATATTAAACACTTTAAAAAGTGCCTGGTTCATGGCAAGTACTATGCAAGTGTAAGCTAGTATTATTAAAACAACTAGGCATTTGAACGAATGGGGGCCTTTAATCATTATTATTGTTTCTGGTAGGTGCAGAGGGGTTTGTTATTTTGTTTTTTTTAAATAAATCTTAAGGCAGAGAGTTAGAGAAAGATGAGGGCTGAGGAGTGAGCCTCAGTGAGGATAACACTGAGGAGTGGCTGAGGTCGTGGGGAGTAGACTAGGCTATGAATAGAATTCATGCTGCTCCCAGAGGGCCAGGGGGACTATGGTTCCAGGACATATTTTGATATATTTGGCTAGTAGGATGGTTTGCATTTTTTGGTGTTGAGGGGAGGGGGGTGGTGGTGATGGGAGAGAAACAGCAGTTTAAATTGCTAATTACCAGTCACTTTTTTCAAAAAGTAAGTTTCATGAAGAAAAAGATTATGTGTTTGGTTAACTCCTATATTTCTTGCACCCAGTATAGCACCTTGCACATTGTTGGCACTCTACAAATATTCGTGGGATGAATAAATAAAAAGGCTTTTTAAAGGAAGCAGGATGTTGTGGAGAGGGTGGCCTCATGCACTGGTCTGAATGTTGTACTAGATGACCTTTAAGGTCTTCCAACTCTGAGATTACATGATTTCATGCATAAACAACACTTGATATTTTAGCTCTAGCCAAAATGTCTAGATATAAAGCTAACGTAATTTCCTGCATCTCTAAGAATTATTTACTATAACCACATAAGAAGTATTGTTCGATTTTTAAAAAATTAACATAAACATGCTAGCTGACTTTAATATGGCTTCGTTTTCAGGATCAAAGTGAATCAACAGAGTCTGGTGTTATGCAGTTCAGTGTTTTGCTCTTTCTTATCTCTCGGGACTCTCTGAGAAGTGAATTAGAGATTTCTAGTGGTCTGAATCACCTAAAAGAAAATTAGTAATGGAAAGCTTCTTTGGGATGCATTTCAGCCTCTTTAACACGTGCTTCATGTGTCCATTGCTCCCTGTTAGTATGCACACAGGGCTCTCATGTTTCCTCACCTGCCCGGCAGGACCAACACGTGTTTGACAAAATCTCTGCCATGGTGCCTTTCATAGCAGGTCTGAACCCTCCAGGCTCTGAGATCTGCCAGTCCCTCTGACTTTGCCCGCAGGCAGGGCTGTTCCGAAGCACCTGTGTCTTCTGAATCAATGTGCCCATTCCGTGTCACACCTCTGCTGCATGTGTCACAGTCCCTTTTCTCTTCATTGAGAACCTAATACTCTTCTGCCTAATACCAACATGCCTGACAAATTCCTCTAATCCTGGAACACACCTTTCTCTCTAATCCACCCTTGTTTTCTTGCTTCCAGCTACCAGGTGTTTCACGATATCATGGTACTTATCACAGTGTCCTGCAGTTGTCCTGTATGGGATTTCAACTGTCCTGCCAGGCTGTGAATAACTTATGGGCAAGGGACATGACTTTAGTTACGGAGCTCACACAGCCACTTCAATGGGGATGCCATGAGGGTAGAGACTGGGTCTCTTCTGTTTACCCAAGAGCTTTAGAATAAAATCTGGCTTACTGCAGTTGTTATTAAATGAGTGTATCCATACATCCAATATCTTTCATATAAGAGGGACTTAATATTTGCTGAATTGACCAAATGGCTCAGATGTTCTAGGCTCAGTCACAAATCTAGTGGCAGTTCATTTTGTTTATTATTATTATTTTGAAGTATTACAGGGGTACAAATGTTTTTGGTTACATGGATTGCTTTTGTAATGCTTGAGTCAGGGTTATAAGTGTGCCCTCCACCCAGATAGTGTTCACTGTGCCTGTTGGGTAGGTTTTTGCCCATCCCCTCCTCCTCCCTACTCCCTGCTTGATTTCCATTGAGTTTTACTTCCCTCTATGCACATGTGTGCTCATCAGTTAGTTCCAATTTAATAGTGAGTACATGTGTTTCTTTTTCATTATTTAGATACTTCACTTAGGATAATGGTCTCCAGTTCCATCCAAATTGTTGCAAAGGCATTAAGCCATCCTTCTTCATGACTGGGTAGTATTCCACGACATACATATACCACATTTTGTTAATCCACTCTGAATTTATGGGCATTTGGGTTGACTCCACATCTTTGTCATTGTGAATTGTGCTGCAGTAAGCATTTAAGTGCAGGTGTCTTTTTGATAAAATGACTTCTTTTCCTTTGAGTAAATACCAAGTAGTGGGATTGCTGGATCAAATGGTAGGTCAACTTTTAGTTCTTTGGGGAATCTCCATGCTGTTTTCCACAGAACTTGTATTATACTAATTTGCAGTCCCACCAAGTGTATAAGCATTCCTTTCTCTCTGCATCGATGCCAGAATCTATTCTTTTTAGACGTTTTAATAAAAGCCATTCTGACTGGGGTAAGGAAATATTACAACTCATACCATAGAAATACAAAATATTATCTGTGAATACTATGAAAATCTCTATGCACATAAACTTGAAAACATAGAGGAAATGGACAAATTTCTGGAAACACGAAACCTCCTAAGACTCAATCAGGAAGAAGTAGATCTCCTGAACAGACCAATAATGAGCAATGAGATTAAAGCAGCAATAAAAAATCTTCCAACAAAAAACAGCCCTGGACCAGATGGATTCACAGCTGAATTTTATCAGATCTACAAAGAAGAGTGGTATCCATTCTGCAGAAATTATTCCATAATATCGAGAAGGAGGAGATCTTCCCACATTCATTCTATGAAGCCAGTATCACCTCGACACCAAAGCCAGGAAAGGACACAACAAGAAAGAAAACTACAGACCAATATCCCTTATGAATATAGATGCAAAAATCTTCAATAAAATACCAGCAAACAGAATTCAACAGCATATAAGAAAAAAAAAATATATATATATATAAAACATGATCATGTAGGCTTCATCTCAGGGATAAAAGGATGGTTCGACATATATAAATCAATAAATGTGATTCACCACATAAACAGAAGCAAAAAGAAAGATCATATGATCATCACAATAGATGCAGAAAAAGCATTCAACAAAATTCAGCACAGTTTCATGATAAAACCCTTCGACAAACATATTTCAAGCTGTATATGACAAACCCACAGCCAGCATCATACTGAATGGGGAAAAGTTGATAGCATTCCCACTAAGAACAAGACAAGCATGCCCACTGTCATCACTTCTGTTCGACATAGTGCTGGAAGTCCTAGCCAGAGAACTCAGGCAAGAGAAAGAAAGTAAGGGTATTCAAATAGGGAAAGAGGAGGTCAAACTATCACTTTTTTCAGATGATATGATATTATATCTAGAAAACCCCAAAGATTCCACCAAGAGACTCCTGGAATTGATAAATGAATTCAGCAAAGTCTCGGGATACGAAATCAATGTACACAAATCAGTAGCATTCCTGTACACCAATAACAGTGACGCTGAGAGTCAAATCAAAGACTCAATACCATTCACAATAGCTACAAACATAATAAAATACCTAGGAATATACTTAACAAGGTCGTCAAGGAACTTTTTAAAACCATGTCTTATTGGAACTTTCAGAGAAAATACCATTTATTTCTAAAGAATTTTTTTAAACAAAATACAGTATAAGACTACTAAAAAATTGGAATATTGTAGTTAATTGTGAAATAGAAAATGGTTTGAAAATAGACTTGATAATTCTTTAATTCTCATTGTATGTTTAGCAATACTTTATGTAATTATAAAAACAGTAATAATATACTACTATGTAATATGATCTCCAAGATGGCTTACTACTTTAGATTTTATTTTTAATTTTACTGTGAGCCCATGTTCAACTAAATGGGCTTGAAAATTTCACTGAAAAGTCAGAGGTTAGGACATATTGCAGAATGTCGGTTAATTAGCCCTTTGCAATCTCAGTTCTTCTCTGTTTCACTAAAATTGCATGTGCCATGTTCAAAGCTGACCTCAGATCTAACCCCAATAGACATTCATTCATTTGTTCATTCATTTAATAAGTTTTGAATTATTGAGAGCCAAGCACCTGGGGATGGAATGATGGGTATTCATCTGTCTTTGTTGATTTGAATTCTCTATGGATTCTGAAGATTTCTTTCCTGAGAGGTTCTTCTCTTAATTCTGCTCCTGCCTACCTGACTGAGCCCTCTTACTCCTTGCCAGCAGAGAAAATTTTTTTAAGACTCAAATTCAATTTTACCTTATTTCTGCTTACAAAACTTTAATAACTTCCTGGTACCTATAGGGAAATATTCAAAATCCTTAGAATGTCTTAAAAATGCTTTCACCAGGTGGTCTGTACTTGACTTCCCTGCCACATCTCGGGCCGCTTTCTCACACATACACTCCTAAACCTGCCTTTCCTCCCTTCTCCCTGTGTGTTAAATAGGGAATTTTAAAAAAATGCCATACCTTTGTACATACTGGCCCTTATTTCTGGGATATTCTTTCTTACTCTTCTCCACCTACCCAAATCCTCCTGCTTTAAGAACCAGAGCACACATTACTCATTCTGTGGTTACTTCTGCAAACCCTCTAGGCAGAGTTACTTATCCTTTATTATATTCCCATAAAACTTGAGGTGACTCTATTGCTCTCCTTGATTACATCACATTGTAATTTTTTTACATGCCTTTCTCATGAAAAAAGAGATATTGTTTATCTTTGTAACCCCTAGGTGGAGGCACATGGTACTCAATAGACATTTTCTGCATTATCATTTATCAACGCACCAATCTAAACAATACATTGACCACTGAGAAATTTTTTTTATTGCTTAAAAAAAAATTACCAAGTGCTCTTTCTGGGCCAAGCACTGAGTTAGTATTTAGGTCCAAAATGTAGCATAGAGACTTCACTTTATTTGTAATAATGCAGAGTCTTTTTGGACAGTTTGATATTGACTTTGGCTTTGGTGACCTTCCATGGCAGATCAAACTGAGAATTGTCATTGCCAGAATTTGATTGGATGTTATTATTTTTTTCCTTGTACATAGAAATTTCTTGATAGGGCAAATGTGATTCAGTATCCTTCAGACATCCCTATTAAGATGATGGCAATTCAGTACTAGAATATTTGACGTTTTCCTTTTTTCCTCCCAAATAATTTTATGTCTCTCATGTAATTGAATATAACAAATTTAATTTATCACATTTCTCTCTGCAAATTATTGACTGCAAAACTTCAGTTAAAAAAAGTGAAAGTATCTTTGGTTTGAATTAAGGCTATTACTTGGCCTTCATATTATAACTTTTTATTAGAAACCACAGTGAATTACTCCAAAGTTCTCTGATCGACATGTTAATCTGAAAAATGCATTTCACAAAAGAAAAACTGTGGTACACTTAAGTGATTTTTAAAAAGATCACTGAAGAACAAGCCTTGGGATCATAACTTCTAATTCTGAATCCATCAAAGCATGCTGCCTTTGTTCATGAATATTTTTATTTTAAATATGCACAAAACATAAAAAGCGTATGTCATTTCCCCATCATAAAAAGGATTCATTATCATCATCATAGTGAAAAATTGTTAGGTGATATTTCAGAATTTATTCAATCATTTTCCAGTTACTGTGAAATATATTCATATTCCTTCTAATTAATAATTTTAGAAACAGAATTGGACATTCTTTTCAAATTTCCAAGCAGTACTTTGTTGCAAGTTGTATTCCTACAAAGACTGTTTTGATTTTCTCTTTTTTATAGTTATGGGTTCTTTGCCTTTAGGATGAATATATTTCATCAAAGCATAGGAAATGCTATCCTTATCAAATGATTATTGTATCAAATAAAATTATAATAGGGCAACACATACCAGGCCTTTGGAGAAATTGAGGTTTTAAAACAACCCAAAGCTAGATTAACGTTGAATAGTCATTTCACAAATAATGCAGTAATACTCTGACCATCCGCAGAAAGTTAAGCAAGGAGGTCTGAATTTTGATATTAAAGAGAGAGAATTTATCTTCCATTTCCTCAACAGACAGATTTGGACAAATGCAGTGCCTGTTGAGGTTTGTGTTTCTTAGTCCTGAACGTTAGAGAACCATCTTGAGGTCTCTCTCTGCCAACCCCTGAGTAATGTAGTCTTGCAGTACAAAGTGGAGAATTGGGAAATGAACACAGAGTGTGACAGATGTGCTTGTTTTCATATCGTCACTGGCATTAGTGACAGGCCTCAGAAGGCATCTGTGTCTCCTAGAATCGGACTGCGGATCTTAACATTTCATCATTCATCACGGACCATCTCAGCCGCTCCCAAACTGACCAGTTGGCCTAATCAAAAGACTAGCTCTGCTGTTCTGACATGATGGCAAACTGCAGCACACCACGCAGATCGAAATTATGATTCCAACCTGCTTCAGACTCGGGATAAAGACACTCAGGATAAAGACATTCAGCGATCATTGCAGAGACAAGAAATGTATGGTGAGATTGCATATGAAGGATTAATTCATAGTGGAATAATAGTTCAAAATACTAACCGATGTTAACTTTCTTGTTTTCTTTGTTGAACTGCCATCATCTCCCTCGTGGGCAGTTAGGGAAGGGTGCAACCGCTGCTGAGGAAAAGTCCTCAGGTGGGAACAAAGAACTAAATTCTTAGCTTTTACAGTCAAAAGACATCTTGGTATAAGGCCAAAGTGGGTCCACTACCAGAGAGAATGGGTGTGTCTTTCCAACCTTTGTACAAGATAAAAGAATTTCACGGGAAGTGGAGAATTCAGAAAGTAAGTAAGCTAGAAGCATGTTAGGGACAAAATGTTCTGCCCTTTTCTCACATTAGGAGTCTGGAGTGTGTGTGTGTGTGTGTGTGTGTTGGGGAGGACATGATACAACTAACTCTAAGTAGGGATACGAGAATCAGTCGTTTATGCCCCACTACTCAGCTGGACTCTTGCAAGGCAGCAGCCTCCTATGATGTAAGGTCAGTGGATTGGGGTATCCATGTTTGAGAGAAGTGGCAGTTCAGACAAGAAGTCTTGGGACTGGGAAAGCAGTAATCAGAGAAGTGAGTGGACTGTGTTGACAATGGATTAGTAGGATTAGCAGTGCTGAAATCCAAGTAGGTGTTAAACGAGGACCCACCCACTGGCAATTCCCCTGTGTGGGTAGAATATGCTTCACACGTGCTGTCTGGTTGCACGTGTCAAGTCACGTCATTACAAAAGATGTCAGTATGGGATGGAGAGAGAGGGAGAGACCGAGAGAAAGACTCCCTGCTGTACCACCACTGCAGGGCAGCAGTTCTTTACTACCACCCACCCTCTGGACCCTGACAGTGTGGGTTAGGGATAAAACAGGAGTGCATATAACTTAAATGTGAAAAAATGAAAAATTGGAATTAACTAAAGGGAATCATTAGACTTGACTGAGAAGAATGGAAAGGGACTAAATTCAGATTTTTTTCATATGCAGAAATGGGAGCTCATGATAGATAATACATTTGTTGGAGGAAATAAAGCTATATTTATGCACCTCTGAGAATTTTGTGGACCACTGTAACTGAAAAATGCGTATGAACATGTACAATGGTAACCAGCAGAGAGCAAGATGGCAGATGATGAGTGTGTACACTCATGCATCTCTTAATGATAGGGAGATGTTCTGAGAAATGTGTCAGTAGGCAATTAAACCCTGCAAACATGATAGAGTGTACTTGTACGAACCTAGAAGGTATGGTCTACTATTCATCTTGGATATATGGTATAGCCTATTTTCCTGGCTACAAATCATATAGCATGTTACTGTACTGAGTACCGTAGGCAATATGACACAGTGGTAAGTATTTTTGTGTCTAAACATGTCTAAACATAGAAAAGGAACAGTAAAAACATGGCATAAAAGATGAAAATGGGTATGCCTGTAGAGGGTACTTAAACCATGAATGGAGCTTGCAGGACTGGACATCGTTCTGGGTAAGTCAGTGAGTGAGTGGTGCATGAACGCGAAGGCCTAGAACATTACTGTACACTACTGTAGACTTTATAAACACTGTACTGTTAGGCTACACTCAACTTATGAAAAATATTTTTCTATCTTTGACAGTAAATTAACTTTAGCTTACTTGAACGTTTTTACTTTATAAAGTTTTAATTTTTTTTAACTTTTCTGACTTTTTTGTAATAACACTTAGCTTAAAACACAAACACATTGTACAGCTGTACAAAAATATTTTCTTTCTTTATGTCTTTATATGCTTTTTATTATTTTTTAAATTTTTTATTTTATTTTCACTTTTTAAACTTTTTTGTTAAAAACGAAGACACAAACACATACATTAGCCTAGGCCTACAAGGGGTCAGGATCATCAATATTGCTGTCTTCTACTTCCTTATGTTGTTCCACTGAACGGTCCTCAGGGGCAATAACATGCATGGAGTTCTCATCTCTCATAACAATGGCTTCTTCAGGAACATCTCCTGAAGGATCTGTCTGAGACTGTTTCACAGCAAACTCTTTTAATAAGCAGGAGTATACTTTAAAATAATGATAAAAGTATAATATAGTAAATAAATAAACAAGTAACATAGTCTTTTATTATCATTGTCAAGTATTATGTACTGTACATAGTTGTATGTGCTAGACTTTTATACTACTGGCAACACAGTAGCTGTGTTTATACCAGCATCACCACATGTGTGTGAGTAATGTGTTGCACTGCGACATTACTATGCCTATGATGTCCCCAGGTGATAGGAATTTTTCAGCTCCATTATAATCTTATGAGACCACCATCGTATATGCAGTCCATGATTGACTGAAAAGTTATGTGGCACATGACTGTGTATGTATATATATGTACACGCATACATATGTATGTATATATACACATATGCACACACACAGACACACACACACACACGTATATATATATCTCCAGAATAATTAGCTCTGGAATGCAAGGGTTTTGTGAAATTCATGAATTCATGTCAGAAATGCTGTCAGGATCCAATTAAATCTAGGAAATTTTTAGGTTGCGTATTTGCAAAACTGTACTTGATATAGCTGAGCCAGTTATCCCCTTTCATTTCTCATGCTTCTGTTGAAATATGAGGGCTTTTTTCAGCAGTGTTTTTTCTCCATGATACAGGATAGTAGGCATATGCATTGGGCCTGGTGAGACAGAGAGAGTGAGAGAGAAAGAGAGAAACAGAAAGCCAGAGAGGCATAGAGACAGAGACAGAAAGAGGCAGAGAGGTCCCGGGAGCAGCAGAAGCCCTTAAACCCAGAAGATGAGCCAAGAGCACTCTGTACTCTGCATTTTGCCTGATAACATAGGCCTAATAACTGAAAAAAACCAAATAAAGGAAATGGAACTGATAGAGAAAACAGAAAACTTAAAAATATATATATCATTAATATCCCTGAAAACATTCAGGAGATAGCATATCAATAAAATAAGACCAGAAGATTCCAAGCAAAAAAGAAAATATGTCAAAAAATAAAAAATATGAGAGTCAAAATATGTATCAGTCAAGAGCTAACACAATAAAATGTAGCTGTATTAATATCAGTTAAAATGTAATCTAAGGACTATATTAACCTAGGATAACCGTTATTGATAAGCATAATCCACCAAAATAATAATGGTCATTAAACACAGATTTTAAACATGTAGTGCAAATATTGATGGTATTCGAAGAACAAATAAAAACTATAATCAAATGTGAAGTATTAATACGCTTTTCAAAGTTCAATAGTTTGAGTAAACAAAAATAAGAAATAAACAAGTTTGATTATATAGCTCTAAGAAAATGAGAATATATATTTTTTCCAAGCTTTTCAAAGTAAATTAACCAGGTAGCAAATTTGAATTTGTAGCGAATTTGAAAGAATATGAGTTATATATGCCATATTTTTAACATAATACAATAAATTTAAAAATTGATAATAAAAATAAAAATAAAATATCTTTTTTTTGAAACTTAAAAGCACTTATTTAGAAAATGCTTAAAGAGGAAATCAAAATGGAGATATTATAAATGTATGGTGAGAAAACAATATATCACAATGTATGAAATGTGAAATGTGGCCAAAGCTGTAGACAGAAGGAAAATTTTAGTCTTAAGTGCATTTGTTTGAAAAGATGATATATGGAGGGGAAAAATGAGAACTAAGCATTCATACCAAATGTGTAAAAAGAAAAAAAAAGATAAATGGAATTATTAACGATAAAAACAGAGGGAAGTGGATAATTAGTAAATGTATAAATTATAAAAAAATTTTATAAATTAGTCAAGATAAAAAAGCACAAATAAATAATATAATGTTAGAAATAAAACAAGCACAAAGAGGGACAGTTTTCAAAACAAAAAATAACAGCAAATACAACTTTATACTATTTTATTTGTAACCTACATGAATTTTGTAGGCAAAATTAAATAATCAAATTGAGTGTATCTTGAGATTGTGTTGTTAGAATGATGTTTGCCTAGGGCTATGGTTACCATCATCCTGGCCACTTGGAGGATACTTATTTACAGTAGAAGAGAATAATTCTACACACAGAGAAAAGCAAAGTTAAGAGATATTGGTAGAGATGGAGACAGAGATAGAGATGGGAGAGAGAGAAATAGAAGAATGAGCCCTGGCCAAAGGCACTCTGTCTGGTACTCTAGTATGGCTTGGAGATATATTAGAGAACACAAAACTAAATTAATTAGAACATAGCAAGAAATGGCTGTGGGCAATTCTCTCATGCTTGATGACTAAAAGAGTACCTTTATAGAATAACATAATACAACAAAAGGCATTAAGTCTCCAAATGACAAATAGCTGATACATTCTTTCAAGGAAATAAGTTAATTAAGTCCATATCCTATTGCCTATTATTAATTTATGTAATCCTGAAACATCTTGGAAGAGATGAGTACTCTGCAAATTTTGCTGAGAGTCCTAATTTATCTGGAATTGTGCTCCTTTTCTTCAACTATTAAACTCTTTAAAGTAGGGAATTAATGACTATGTACAGAAAAAGAAAAGTGATTAACTTTAATGGAACCACATGGGCTAATGATGGAAGTAGATTTAATTGATTTTGGTCTTTAACAAAGGAATTTTAGACATACTCTTAAGCATTCTCTTTTTTTAAACAAGGACCCAGAAAAAATGTTCCGTAGGACTATAGTTCATCACACAGCCCAGAAAATGGTTAATTCTAAGGGCTGATAGCAATTTTCAAACTTTTTTGTAAATGAAACATGATTATGTTTGGAGCTTTGTGTAGGGAGAAGAAGAATTTGCAAAGAAGTCTGTCTATAGTCTACTTCTTTTAGGCAGTAGTTTCTCATCATTGTTTGACTTACAAATTTAATGAGAAATGTTGTATCCAGTTTCAACATCACATTGGAAAAAAGTCTTATTTGAAGTCTGATCCTTTGGGTAAGGCGCTGCCAGGAAAACAATTTAATATGAAAAGCCGCTCCTTCATATTTCTAGAAAACAAGCACAAGGAACAAGATCTAAAAACATCAGCTTACATTAAAAATTATTAGGAAATAACTATAATTTGGGGGGGTTTCAAACCAGGCTTCTTCTACACAGAATTTTCACAGAAAAAAAAAATCACCATCAAAGCAAACTGATGTTTTAAGCTAAAGCTTCTATTTTGCCCATCATTTCACTAGAGATGTGAGTTTGGACAATGGATTAAATATGAATATTTTATAAGGGAAAAAGTATCTAAAACTGAGTTTCAATCAAATATTCAAGAGCAAAAGTGGCAAGTCAAGTTCAGGATGTCCAGTTGGCTTTAGGGAGATGGGGCAGCAAGTTATCAGGAACTCAACCATAAAGAGGGAACAGCACTGGAGGTAGTTACAAGGATAACCTTTCCTAGATGCTGCTTCTTCTATGCCAGGAGACTCCCTACATTTACTTATTTATGTCTTTTTTGGCTTTTTTTTTTTTTTTTTTTTTTTTTTTTTTTTTTTTTTTTTTTTTTACCCCTGAGGGCTCCACTCTTAAATATTTGTTCTTTGAGTCCTAGATCTTTTTCTCTTATCTATGCCTTGGTTTTAATTAATAGGGCAAATGTAGATATTTGCCATGTATAGCAGCTTCATGCCACTTTTCCGGTGCAATGCTGTATCCATATTTATTTGCTTTATAATAGAGTATCCTGGAATGCTATTTTAAATTTATCTTTATGATCATACTCCTGAGGTCATGGAACTCACAGCTCTACACTGAGTCCACTAAGATTACAGTGACATTGGCTTTAAGCCCAGCTAGAAAAAAATGCGTTGGCTGGCAGTGAGTGGAATTTCTGAGTCACACATCCTTGCCCTGCTTCATATGCAGATGCATCCTCAGAAGACGAGAGCCACTCTGAAGAGGCATTTCCCTCTTTTGGTCAAGAATCTGCCAAACAATTAACTAATTATTTAATTTATTCAAAAGGTATTTTTTGTCTTCATGTGGGATTATAAGATTTTCATTCCAGGATATCTTGCTAGGTTTATCACACAATTTTCTAATGAAGATCAAAGGTCCTTAAGGAACTATTAATATTATCCAGGCTTCAACTTTTTATTCCCTAAGGAGTCAGGTAATACCAATAAGATTGTGGGAGAATCCTATAAAAGTTTGCTATATAATGACTTTATTGTGACAGTGTGCTGACTTATCCTGAAAGCCAGATCTATTCAGTGAAATTATAACATGTACACAAAGAGGTAATGACTAAAATACACATCTATCCAGTGGATGCAGGCAATCTTTTGTAATCTAGGCAGACTTTGAATTTAGACACTCACCTACTACAACAAAGACATCTAATAGCAGATTTGCAAGTCCCTGTTATACTGGTATTATTTTTTCTACACTTGATCTTAGTCAAAAGGCCAATAAGAGATTCTACTGGTATTATTTTTTATGATCCAATATATTCCAGTGTTCCAGAACTTTATGGTAGATCATCTTTTCCCAAATTCCTCAGACCTTGACATTTCTGTTCATTCAATTTAGATTCATTGATGTCTGCTATGTGTCAAGCATAGTGCTAAGCACTGGGGATGCAATGGAGAGTTAGAAACACCCCTGTGCCTAAGAGCTCAGATTCTAGAGGAGGAGAAAAATTTATAAATAATTAGAAAGCAATCTGCTGGTGCAAAGCACCGATGGAAATATGCCCATGGAAATATGGATGTGCCATGGAAGAGAACTTTACCTGACTTGGGGATTTAAGGAAGACTTCTTGTTGGACATGATAATATAGGTGAATTAAATAGGTGAAGTGTGGAAGGGAGGCCATCCTGGAGAGAGTAGGCTGTGTGTGCTAATTCATGGAGGCAAGAGGGGTTTACAAGCCAGTCAATGGAATAAGGGGAGGCACGGAGCAATGAGCAACGAACTTGGAAGGGTGGCGGGTCATGTGTGCAATGTTAGCTTTACCCTTATCCTGTGAGTTAGAGGGACTAACTTGGTCATATTTTATTTTAAATCTTTCCCCATTTGTATGGATGTAAAGGGTAAATTTGAAGTCCAATTTTGGAGCCAGGAAAACCATTTCAAAGGCTCTCCTAAAGGATGATGAAAGGCTAAACTGAGGATGGACAAGTATGGTGGATTGGTAATATCTTTAAAATGTTATCTCAGAAAGTTATGGCATTTATGTGTGGGGTATACTGTAGAATGTGGAGTCAAGAATGACTCTGAGATTTTTAGTTTAAGTGACTGGATGGATTGTAAGTTAGATATTTGAATATGGAGCTCTGAAGAGAAGTCTGAAATGGGATATTTTGATAAATTTCATAAGGATGTAAGTTTTTGTGGAATTCATCACCAAGAAATAAATTGGAAACCTACATCTTGTGTTCTAATATATTTTCTAGACTAGGATCCACTGGTCCTTGATGATCAAGATTTAAGAAAAACAGGGTTATTCTTCTACCTGACTCTCATACACTGTTGGTGGAAAATGTAAAATGATGCAACCTCTTTGTAAAACAATTTGCCAGTTTTTAAATCATTAAATATAGATTTACCTTGTGATATGGCTATTCTACTCCCAGATATACCAAAGGGAAATGAAAACACACATCCAAGCAAAAACCTATACACTTACATTCATAGCAGCTTTGCTTGTAAAAGTCAAAAACTGGAAATGACCTAAATGCTCACAGACAGGTGGGTGGATAAAAAAACTATGGTGTATCCACACAATGAAATACACACAACAATAAAAATGAACTATTGCTACATACTATTACATGGATAAATCTTAAATAATTATGCTGAATGAAAGAAACCAGATAGAAAAGAGTTCTTACTACATGATTTAATTCATATAAATGACCATGAAATTAAAACTAATGTACAGTCTCAAAAAGTAGATCAGTAGTTGCCTGGGAGTGGGTGGGGAGTGAGACAGAGAGATAACCAAGACACCAGGAAACTTTTGGAAGTATAAAAATGTTTATTATTTTGGTTAGGTGATGGTTTCACAGAGTTAAACATATGCCAAAAGTTTCCAAACTTTATACTTAAGTATATGGAATTTCTTGTATATCAATTATACTTCAATAAAATTATAAAAAAAGAAAAAAAGACTTACCTGATTTCCAGTTAATGGCTACTACAAAAATGCCATATTAAATTCCATAAATGAGAGGACATGAGTTACATTCCCAGTAAGATAACTTGCATTCCCTTGATCAAAGTACAAAGACATTACTTTTTGAGAAGATCATAGTTTTTGTTCACAATTCTTTTTTAAAAAGTAAAAAATTCTCTCAGGTGTCATAATGAGTTTAAGGAAAGTACATTGATAGTGGTACATTAGTTTCCTTTTAATAAAATTACAAGTAAGGATCTTTTCCACATGGGTTGTTGGGGGAAAGTGACCGGATATGAGAATGTGTCCTTTGGTCTTATTTTCTCTTTCTTCTCATTTTTCAAAAGGTAATTGGGACAGATTTGATATCTTCTTAAAAGACCACAGTTCCATTGAAGTGGTTAATATGTGGGTTTTAGAATTAGTGTCTTTGAGCTCAGATCCCAGCTCTGTTCACCATTGGCAAGTGAATTTATCTCTCCAAGGTTCAGTTTCCTTGTCTTAAAAACGGGGATAATAGTAGTGTATATCTCACAGAGTTGTTTTGTGAACCAAATAAGATAATGCATAGAAAATACTTAGCACAGTGCCAGCCATAACATATATAATGTCAGCTATTCTCCAAAATCCTTGACAAGTTCCCACTGACTGTGGGTAAACCTAGAACTGAGCAGTTTGAGATGGTCGGAGGCACAGAAGGAGGTTAGCGGAGATCACTGTAAAATTATACTTTGGCACATTTCCTTTGTTAGGAGAAATAATACCACACTGCTGGTGTCAAACCAGAGAAATAAACAGGGAGGGAAGCCACAATGTGAGAAATAATAAAGAGAATAGCTAACACTCTGTACAAATAAATAAGCGATCTTAGAAAAAGACATTGAATACACCATTATCTGTGCCAACAAAGTACTACTTTAAAAATAAAGTGAACTTTTTTGGGGGGAGGTAGGTGTTGTTTTTATTTTGAGAATAGATGTGATAGTTGGAAAAAGAAGGGGGTTCATGATGTGGTTAACTCTCATCTAGTCCCTGGTTCTACTCTCAACTACTCATTCAATGGGAGCCCAAGTATTAATAGAATCTGCTAGAATATGGGGCAGGCCAGCGCGTAGCCAGGGCGGGGACTCCTTTTGCCTTTACATTGTCTTTCTATTAAACATATGCTGTGCTCAGCTACTTTTGATTGCTTGCTCTGCTCCCCACACATTCTTGAGTTAAAACAAATTTCTTCTATTAATACAACAAGTGTTTTCTTCACGAAGCTGTTTCTCCTGAAAACTTTAAAGGTGTGGCGGAATTCCTTACATTTCTTTTCTCTCCACCCTGATTTCTTTGGCATAGCATCAGTTCTTAGGTTTTGGACATTAAAGCATATGCTAATAATCATTGATTACACTAATCTGGCAACTACACCACAAACTGGCTAAGTTCTTCTTGACAATGGGATGCTAACGAACAAATATGGGAAATGTCTACCACCTTTAATTCTATTAGGAAATAAAATATATTTTGACAATTATTTGGTCATTGTCGTTGTCTGACAGTTATTCTAACTTATCCTAGCTGTCACCGGGAAAGCCCAGTGATAGGACACTAGTTTTTAATTCTTCTTCTCTACCTTGCCCCCATTTCAAGTTTACATTTTTTAGTGATTAAATTGATTTAGTTTGAGATTTTAGTTTGGAAAATTTCCTGATACCTCTCTAGATCCTTCCCTTTTGGGGTAACACTATTGGTTCCCTGCCAAGGATAATTTTCTCGGCTGCCTATGTCATAGTTAAGTGTGGACAGTTCAGATTAGCTCTCTTGTTTGAACATAAGAATGGTTGCCTTTTCCTGAGTACCTATAATGTGCCAGGCACTGGGTGAGTTATGTTATCTTTTGAATTATTTTATCTTTACCAATGTCTTTTCTATAAGCTTGTCAGCTACATCTGCTTTGGAGAAAAATTTTAACATGGGTATTTGCTGCCAGGGATGGCAGTCATCCTAGTGGCTCTCTGCCCAAATCCCTGGGAATGATAAATCAGGCAATCCTATTGTACTGGGCTGTACAAATGGTTTGGGGAAAGAAACAGAAAGGGATTAGGCAACAGAATTAGCTGTGGAGTGTGTAAAAAATAGTTTTCTTTGGCTTCAGGCGGCTTGTGGCTTGAAACATATTAACAGTTTTTACTGAGGGCACATTGGAAGACAAAACAATCATCAAAATTTGTAATATGTATTTGTAATTGTGTGTTATTTAATTTGTTTAGTTAATTTTATGTAAACTAATTATAGACCTTAACTATAAGTAAGAGAGAGTTTTCTTCACCCTAACTCTCCATCACTTGGTAGGATGGAATATAAGCTTATTAGCAAAATATAATAATAATTCTAAATTATGCTATAAGATAGCAATATTTACAAGACAAAGATCTATCTCTTGTACTGCCATCCTGAAGGTCATATGGTCCTAAAGTCCCCTGCTGGGATATGCAGGACCTGCAGAATGTGATTCTACTTCTCTATGAGAGACCCAAGAACCCAGGAGGGGAGAAGAGAGGGTAACCCAGACATTGGTGCTACTCAGAGGATGATATTACATAAGTAGATAAATATTTAATACAATTCACATCTTCATTTGTATCTATATTATTCTAACAAAGTCTCTTTCTTTTTAGTTTATTTTACTGACAACCAGGAGTGGGGTTAGGGTTGGGCAGATGGAAGAGAAAACCAAGTCCTGCCACATAGCTAATGTACATAAAATATCTTTATCTAAGATGGTGAGGAAATTGCTCTGAAGTTTTAAAAATATATTAGTAAATGTCACCATTTTAACTCTGCAATTTATTTAAGTACTCTACTTGTTTGTGAATAGATTTTACATAAAATGATACAGGGTTCAAGCAAGTGTGGACTCTCTGGGCTGCTATACCCTGCATGCATCCCATTCTTTCATGGTCAGCTCTCTTTAGGAGTGTTTTGTTTGTTGATTTAAAATTCAAGAAGATAAGATTAATTTCTTTCCTAATATGAGACATTGGAATTGTTTGCTCTGAACACAAAGATAGTAATGCATTTAAAATTGGCAGAACAAACATTTACAAACATTTTAAAAGAAGGATTTCTTATTTTCCAAGACTCTGTCACATGAAAGAAAAGCCATCACATTATCATAAATATTGACAATGATGAAGTTGTTTGGCATATAGTAGGTAGTTCCTAAATAGGATGACTATGTGGATGAATGAATAAGAAAGTAGATAATCTAAGGAGTAGATGAAGTCAAAAGAGGATTTTCTTTCAGAGAAAGCATGCTTCTAAAAGCATTGGCTATGTTGCTGGTACAAATCCTCTGGAAATGTTTTTCAGCTCAAGTTACTGCAGAAATAACAGTGGTTGTTCTTTCCACCACTCCACCCCACTGCACATTTTAATTAAAATGACCTGAATTGATCAACAGGTTTTTAACCAATTAATAAGTGAAACAATGTGGTATCTACAAACAACTTCTCCCAGGTAATACTTGTTTACTTTATTGATACCATGGGGGACTCTATCTATAGAAGTGGTCACTTCTTTCTTTTGAACCCACAACTCTTGCCCTGCCACACTCACCCCAATCTGGTCCAGTGAATGAGGAGAATATATGTGCCAATGTCTCACTGTCTCAAGTTGAGCAGGGCCACTCTGATGTCACCTCCACTTTCTCTTTTCATTCCTTGCTCACCACCCAATACTTAGTTCTTGATAGGGTCCTGCAACACACCCACTTCTGCTGTTTGGGCCTCTTACCCCAGGAAACACCAGACCTAGGTATGGTATTTGTAGTTGCTTGTCATAGGGGTGAGCCCTTGACATATATGTAGGTGATTGTGAAAAACAGCTCTGAACTGGAAATCAGGAATCTTAAACTCTTTTCTGGATCTAGTATTCTCTGTTACATAAAATAGCCATTTCAAAAAAGGGATATATTGATATAATTGGAAATTTTTGATGCATGAGTTGTAGAACATTTACGTGTGTTCATTTTACATGAATATTATGAAAACTGTTCTGTGACAAAATAAGCTATGGTTAAATAGTACTGCATCTTTGCTTTTAAAAATCTTTTTAAAAGACAAATTTGTGTTTTTTAACCTTCTCCAGTATGTATTTGATGGTTTTCAATAAAGGGCTTTAAGAACTTTGTGTAATTAACAAATCATTTCAAATCAATGAAAATCCACCGCAATACAAATGAGAAGAAATGAATGTCCTAATTTATTTTGTTCCAGACCAAAGACTGAAGTTTAAGGAATACATAAATAAGCAAGCAAAATAGAATCCATTGGAAAAATCACATCTGTCCACCATCATCACGCATAAAGGCGCATTGTGTGGTCTTGAGAAAGATTACACAGTATCCAAGGGAGGAAGCACTTTCTTTGAGTGAGAGAGAGAGACATGAATAACTAGGAAAGCAAAGAGTTCTGTGAGAAAAATCAAAGACTGGGTGGGTAGAGCTGGAACTAGAGGAAGAATTTAGGCAAGAGGAAAAACCGAGGACAAACAGAGTTTTTAACTGGATACTCAGGCTTGCAGGCGCCATCTGAAATTGCTGTAGGAAAAAAAATGAGCCTGGGATGTGATAAGGACAGTCTTGTTGTGTATCTTGAACAAACTATAATGGAAGAATGAACATGATGATTTAAGAGGGAACATTTTGTTTTTTCATTCAGTTTCCTTATTTACAGTTTAGCATTTGAATTCTGACTACATGTATATAACCTCTATAGTAGCTGAATTATGGCAAGTGGAGTGGCTGAGCCATCACCTAAAGACAAACTGCAGGCCCCAAGACACACACCATGCTCAAAGTCAGTAAAGCAGGGAAGAACTCCCTACCTTCTAAGTGGACAGTGATAGAATTTGGAAGACTAATCAAATGTGTGTCATTCAACAGGTGTGATGTCCTTCCTGGGTATTGATAAATTTAAGTATGGGGTCCCTTTTGGGCAGTGTTGGGTGGCTTGCCCAGCACTCAATCTCAATCTTTTCTTCCTCTCCAACCTCAGTTACAGAGACTGAAAATGTGAAATACTTGTATTCCCTTCCTCCTTTACAACGGAGGAAGGTCATGTGGCTGATGAGAGGTAAGCAGATGTCTGCTGGGATTGCCCTCATCCCCCTGTTCTTTCTGCTCTAATGAGGACATGTGCTCTATAGCTGTGGCAGCTACCTTGTGACCATGAGACAAAGGATGAATGAATTGGACAATAGTCATCACATTACTGAACCAATGCTACCAGCTGCTAACCTTCAAACTTTTACTGTATAATAAAAAGAATTTCCCACTTTTTTTGTATCTTTATTGATATATAATTAGATATGTGATATTTTGATACATGTATATGATATGTAATGATCAAATCAGGGTAACTGGGTTATCTATCATCTTGAATATGTATTATTTCTTTGTGTTGGGAACATTTCAAGTCTCTTCTATTTTGAAATATACATTATACAATATATTACTGTTAACTATCGTTCAAACTGTTGAACACTCAAACTTTCTCCTTCTGCCTAACTGTATTTTTGCACCATTTGCTTAAACCATTGTTAACCATTCTTACTCTGTCTTGTAGATTAATGCCTCCTAATGAATCCTAATACACCTTCTAGAGAAGCAATTTTATTATATGCTTCCACATCATGCCTAGTAGCATTCTGATTCCACAGTGAGATGAGCTTTATTTTCTTCAGACCTCTTGTCCTGCTTTCTGTGAACAAACACAGTCCCTTCCCAGGGCATCTAGGCAGATGGACACATGTGCTTGCTGAGGTCACTCTGCCATCCTGTGTGATGGAAGGAGGAGGGGTAAGGCTCAGAAATGTAAGCTCTTTGCCCTAAGCAGCAGCAGACTAGGGTCAGAACTTGGCATGTTCCTCTGCATCTCCCTTCCTTACCTCCCTCATCTGTAGGACAAGCAGTAAGACAAATAGCCCAGTGTCTCTCGCTGCCTAAGGAATCGTGCTCTGTGTGTGTGTGTGTGTGTGTGTGTGTGTTCATCTCTACACTTTCTCCACTCCCAGGAGAGCTGGAAAGGTAGAGAAGGTACTTTTTCCACTCCCAGTAGAGAAAGGCAGGGAAGGTTGAAATAGAGTCCAGTACCACAAGCAGAAGGAAGGAAACTCACCTTGAGGTTAGCAGTGGGAAGGGGACTGCAAGCTTGTTGCAAGCAGTTGTGAAGGAAAGGCTTGGTGTAGAAATAAATACAGAGTGGCTTAAACGTCATGGAGGACCCATAAAAAATGTTGAGAAAATTTATACAGAATAATTACTTTGGGTGGGAAATAGGGAATGTTCACAAAAAAGAGAGAAGAAAGTGTGGAAAGGTTGTTCTGATGGGCTCCTTTACTTTTCTAGTCATTCCGATTAATGTCAGCCATGAAGGTAACTGGTCATGTAAATGAAATGTGTATGTGATGGATATGCTAATTTGTTTCATTATCATATCCTTTTTGCTATCTATATGGAACCCATAGCATCATGTTGTATACCTTAAGTGTACATAAGGTTTTTTTAAAAAAATAAAGTACAATATACAAAACCTCCAATTACAAACAAAAACAAATACATAAAAGCTGAACTAGATTGGATATGTATGTGGCTATTCATGGAGATGTTTCATACAAGGCCTAATTAGTAGAACCCTAAACCTACAAGAGGCATTGAAAAATATTAATGGGAAATAGTGGTACTTACTAATCCAGTTCACAAAAGGGAGAATAAATTTGAATGAAAATGACACTCATTGATATGTCTTCTATAAGGTCTACACAAAGTCTTAGCAGGGATAAGAAAACTTTTGCTACAGCCTTCTGAGGTAGTCAATAAAAATTATAAGATCTGTGACAGAGACCACTGTCACCCTAGAACAAGCAGAGATATTTAGGCATCAAGCCATTAATAATTAATAATATTAATATTGTTATTAACTATGCTGTGACTTGACATTTTATTCGTGCTGAAACAAGGTAGTGTCGAATAATATAAATAAGAAATAATTAACTTACTTCATTTAACTTCCAAACACTTAAGGTGAACTTTCTTAATCATGAAGGAAATATCACTTCACTTGCAAATATCTAAGAGTCCCTTAGATCTGAGTTGGAGATCAGAATTCTTCTATTAATTATGAAAATTTCAAACTAACCCATACATTTTATAGAATTGAAACAATTCCTTACATGAATTTTGACTTTCTTTCATAGAAATTATAGCCTCAATGGTATTTTGAGAATTATTTACAAATCATTTGTTGACCATCAATATCCTTTTCCGAGAAAACTGAGTGGATTAATATATCCACTTACAGTGAGGATTAGAGTTGGGTACCCATCATTCACACTTTGTTTATCTGTCATCTTTACTAGTTTTTCTTGAATATCATTGACTGATGATGGAGGAATTTATAAAGATAATGAAGCAAAACCTGAAGAACTCTTCTGTCGAGGGCAGCACACACATTTTCCAAGACTGCAAAATTGAGAAGGGAAAATCAAAGCTGGGTTAATATTCTGACCAATACTGTGCAATATGATCTAATTTATGAATATTCCATTGACTCCCTTGAGAAGGAAAAAGGTTTGGCCTTCAGGAAACTTTTTGTGTGTTTATTCTTCAATTTTCCTTTCCATACTTTTGAATCATCATTCCTTATTAACATCCCTCTATGGGCCACCTTAGTGATTCCTCATTTTAATGGCATTTGTACCCTTTTTATATTCTTCTGTTAGTTACTACCCTGCCAAATTATACATTTTCTTAATCTCCACTCATAACTTAATTCCTCCAACACTTTAATGTTCATCAAACATTTCTTTAAATCTTCCTCTGTCTTTAAAATACCAGATCCTAATGTACTAGTGTCACCAGAATTATCTAGAGTTCTAATTTTACAGAAATTGTGCTACAGTAATAAAATCCATAATTCCATATGATTTATCACCTTTGTATTTAACCATGAATTTGTTTGTAAGCTCATTAACATTGTTCTTTCATATTTGCTTCAATGGAATTCCCCCGAACCAAGTACTTAGTCTGTACTTTCTTTGAAATAACTGATTTGCCTTGGAAAGTTTTCTGGATTGTTCATTTAACTTTGTGTAATGTGTGTTGTCTGTACCCAAAACAGCAGAGTGGACACACCCTGCACCCAAAAATGTCACATTTTTGACATTTTTTTTTATTGTTGCAAGCATATTGTTTCTGTGATTTCCTTCTGATGTATGCAGGGATAATCCTGAGGCAATTCTTTGGGGAGTACTTGTTATTCTTCTTTATAGATGACTTCAAGAATCTCATACACCAGAAAAACCCCCTTTGGAGGCAGATTTGGACAGTTAGCTCTAATGTTAATTTATCAGAGAAAATATAGGGCTTCTGAAGTATCCAGAAGGGAATCCCTTAAGTCATCAGTTGTGTTGAGCAAAATCGTGACTCATCTTAAAAGGAGTTTGGCAATAATAGCAATGCGTACAACAGGTTTGAATAAAATATACAACTATACATGGTCTCTTATCTTCTTATTCTAGGCAGAATAATCTTAGTCTTGTACTTAAGCATTTTAGATTGATAGCCATGAGATTTAGAGAGGGAAAAAATCAGGATAAAACAGGACTTATATATTTCAAGAAATGAAGAATTAGTTTTCTTTGTAAGTATTTTCTCTCCCTCTTCTCCTTTGCCCACCAGTGTGGTGAATGAGCCTCTCAGCCATGGGGCCAACTGACCAAGAGGTGCCTTCTAGGCCTTTGTGAGCTGCTACCTATTGCGAAGGGCTTTGGAGGCCCCCTTGAAAATGTCACTGATGGCCTCTGGACCCTAGGCATCTTTCTAGATTCCTTGCAAAGTATTAATTCATTTGGCTTATGATTGGTGAAAACAAAGTACATATTTTTAAACCAGGTATCACTTCAGTTATGTAACTCCAGAATTCATAGAAAAAAACGAAAGTAGCAGAGCTTTTTTAAAAGACTATAGCATAGTATTAGTGGAGTATTTTACTGCATCTGGGAGTTCTACAGAATTAAGCTTTATTATCCTAAAAAAAAAAAAAAAATCACAGCTCCAGGAAAAGCTTCCTTTGGCTTCTAAGCATTTTACAAATCTAGAGAGTCTCTGTGTCAAGTATCACTCGCTTATTTATTGAGTGTTTCCCTAAATGACTAGTGTCATCTCCCAATGGTCATTAATATTCTTCTTCAAAGATTCCATCTGTCAGAAATGGTGAAATGTGACCTCGTATAAATAGAATTAGGTATTTTCATTGGTTCCTGTGGTCTACCATGGCTTGAGGCTGCTCCCAAGGGGAGACAGAAGTTCTGTTCAACACAGTTGGAAAGTTTCTCAGCTCCAAGTGTCAGAGCAGGAGCAGAGATGCAGCAGTGTTCAAAGGAAAACAAAACAAACAGCCAAAACATCTACCTCCTCCAGTGCATATTCTATCACTTCCTCATTTAAATTTCACTCTCTCACTTTTGTTTGAACTAAAGCTTGTGTTCATTTTGAGCCAATAAAAACTACAAGAAGGAAACATCTGTAGTGTTGAGTTAGTAATGCTACTATGATAGTCCAGCAAAGTGACAATCCAATTAAAGATCATATGGGCAAGGTTTTAGCAGATAATATTTTCAAGGTAGAATAAAATTTGTTACTATGTACAACCATTCATTTCACACATATGAAATTACATTTGTCTCTAATTTGTTTTTGTATTGCTTTATATCTTATAGCATTTTAAGCATGTAATATTCCATGACATTGGATCCTTGCAACAAAGTAAAAGATAGGTATGTTACATAGATTTAATTTAAGACTATAAATAGTCAGTGGAAGAGCTGATACAAGGTTGTAGCAAATTCCTTACAAAACTTATCTTCCTATATGAGAAAATATTGTCAAATTGTGATCAAGTGTGTTATTTAGGAAATTCTCATTGACTTGCTGGTAGGGGTTTTAAGCTTTCTGGAAGGCAATTTAAAAAACCTCTGCTCATGTTTCCTTGACCAGACCTAGTCCATAGTCACCCAGCAGTTTGGGATGCTGGAATATGTACTCCATCTATGTGCTTAAGCAATGGGGAGATAGATTTTGCTGAACATGTAATAGGCTCTTTACGACTTATAATTGTGAATAAATTTAAAAATAAATTATCACATGTCCATATAGTAGAATACTGAGTAGTTATCAAAATTTTTTTACTACTTAACACAATGAAAAGATGTTCTTGTTCTATTGAGTGAAAAGTGTTTACTATAAACAATGTTTTTGTCACAAGTTTTATAATTCTCCACGTGGCCATGACTTAGGAAGACCCTTTAGTTATTGAAAGGTGAGAGAGAAAAAGTTATGAAATGCTATCATCTAAGTGATGTCATACTTCCTGCTTTCCCAAACTTTTCTTCTTTTTCTGTGTCCTATATGCTTCATAAAGAAAGCATGATATACATGTACAAAGGTTTCACACTACAGAATCAGATAAATGTAGATTTGAACATGGACTTTGTCATTTGTGACCTGGGTTAACTGAACTGAATTAATCAATTTATATGAGGTTTCATTTCTTTTTATTTTGTAAAAGAAGGAAAAATAATAATGTGCTTCATAAGGTCATTATGAAGACCAAATGAAATTACGTATGTAATACACTTAGCAAAGTGGCCCATAGAATGTGTTTTAAAGAATACAAATAACATAGTAGTAGCAATTGTTTTTATGATACTGTGTAGCAAGTCAGGTTATTCTAAGTACGTAGAGGGCAATTTGTGGAAAACGTTCAAGTGGACTACAATTTTCAGTGTTCTTTTTCCTTAACCTCTAATAGTTAAATATATTTCTTCTGAAAGTTTTTCTTACAATCCAGCATCTTCTCACAAATCTTCCAAAGTATATATCACAAGCTAGGAATATTTAATCCTGTTTCTGAATAAATATTTAATTTTAATTTTAATTATATTTGACACTGGGCAGCACTTCTGTTCTTGACTAAATACTGTGAACTGCCTTCTCAAATTGAGGTGAGAGAATGTCCATTTTGGCTGACGGTATGAGTTGCTACCACACAGCCATTTTCTTGCCACCCCTCGAAACTGGCAAAATCTGCTTCTCACTATGAAACTCAAAAATATCAGAGTCTGGCTGTCCCAGTCTTTCTTGTAGCTGGAGCATAGTCATGTATTTCAGTCCTGTCTAGTGGACCAGAGGAGAATTCTCCCAAGGGATCCTCAGGAAGGTATTCCTCTGACAATGAATTGATTGCAGTCTCAGTTATCTAAACTTCCTTGTGTCCAACCCCTTTGCGGTGTGACTTTGTGATTCCTCCTGTCTGGAGGTGGAGTCTATTTTTCTACTTCTTGAATTTGGGCCAATCTTGTAAAAATATAGCAGAGGTAATGTTGCACCATTTTGAAGCCTAGGCCCAAGAAACCTTGAAAAGTGTGACTTCTAGAATGACAGAGTAAGAAGCCTGATAGACTCTTATCCCAACAAAACAACAATTTAACTGGGGAAAATTAAAAACCAAACAAACACTTATCTAAAGTCTCTTGAAATTGTCCTAAGAGCATATGGCAAACGGAGAAAGCATGCATTCAAAAATATCTACTAAATTGATAAAAACAACAAGAGTCTGGAATTGTTGCAGACACTTTTGAACTACGAAGGGAAACACTGGCAACACCCTGAAGGGGGAAGAATGGAAATATAGAGAAAGATCCTGGATAATATCACTGAATCACTGAATTTCCTATAATAACTTTTGAACTGACTACTTACTGATTTCTTGTTATGTAAGAAAATAGATTTTCTATTGTTTAAGTAATTTTAGTCTGGATATTTTAATTTTGCAAACTAATTGACACTCACATGATACTCTAAATAGAACCTACCCATGGCAAAATTATGTAGAGTGTAGAGTTTACACTTGGGTGTGTTCTTTCTAAAGTATCGTCCTCTCCTCGTGAACTCACCTCCACCTGCCTACAGAGTGCTGTATCCCACAAAGGCTGCTTTCTGGTCCAGTAGTCTCCTGTCTGCATGCTCCCAGCATTAATATTTATGTTGCATTCAGATTCAAGGTGTTGAATGATTAGTTTTTGCTAATTCAGACAGGATTACTTGTACTTAACATGTTCATTTTACCTCTTGCCCCCTGGGCTCTACCAAAATGTGTAGTCAGGTATCATAAGCGGGTTCATTAGAGTCATTGGATAGGTCCTGAGGACATTAGAGCCCTTAGATAAACATGAATGCTGGATTGTTTTCAGAGATTGTTTTTATTGACCTACGGTGTGTACACCATAGATGTCTCTGCAGAAGAGTCTTAAAGACATGACTTAGTGTATACAAAAGGGGACAGTCTAATCTAAGCATCCAATTGTCTGACTCCAAAATTAGTACTGTCTTCCTTGGGTGCAGGGATAGCTTGCATGTCAGCCACCTGGAGCCCACTTAGACTCTATCCTAGAAGACAAACCACATCTAGGAAGCATTTTAAAATTTTTTCTTCAATATGTATTATTTCAAAATTCATTATTATGTTTTGCTGTGCTCTCTTTTTTGCAGGAGCAATCACCATCCAAAGAATGTTCATGGCAATGGGTGAATTTATATTTAGTAATCATATTTTTATCTTTAGTATGAGAAAATTCATCAGTCTATTTTTGGTATTTGAAATATAGATGAAAAGAAACTATGTACACAAAATAAAGCAGCTCCTCCCTTGAAAAAGAAATAATGACATACCAGCTTTTCCTTTACAAGGTGCTTTTTTATTTCAATCCTAAAATAACAAAAAAAAAAATCTCATGATTATATGTAGTACCAAGCCAGGGCCTTGAAAGAAAATACAACCTCCTACTAATGCAGTCAAGTAAGTTTAAAAATCCATTTTAATTTGTATTTCTTTTGTGAGTTGCTCGCAGTTGGTCACTTCTCCTATATTGAGTCCTTTGCAATATCTAGTTTCAAATCTGCCTTTTGAAGGCCTTGTACTTGGCTCTTGGCCTTTCATTATGTAGCAGTGCAACAGCTCTTTGTGGCTGGCCTCAAATTCAGGCAATCTTAAATCTTATCTGCTATCGTTTCCTGGGGGAATTTATTCTTCATGGGTTGTATTTCACTAATGCAAGTATGCCGACAGCAAAGGTTTTGCAGGGTAGGAGAAAACTAGGAGTCAGCAATTTCACAAGCAATTCATGAAATGGGGTTTAGGTTATGACACTTCACATGCATCTATTTATAGGAAAAGAGATCATTGTAGATTGAAAATGCCTGGTGTTTGTCTATGCACTATTATTCCTCTAGCCACGTCTAGATGGCTGGCACACAATCTATAAAATATCCTAAAAATCAACACTAAACTTGGGTCCAAAAAACTTAGGTTCAAGTCTTTTCTGCATTTGGTGGGATATAGGGACTGATTAGAAAAGGCAGGCTAGGTGATTGAGAAACCCGTTTAAAAGTCAGTGGGAGGGTTTTATTCAATGAAGAATTGTTTTCCATCATTTTTCTGTATGGCTCTGGAGAAATAACCCTTATTTAGTGAGATGCTACTAATGTCAAGGAAAGCTGGCAAACTGATGCATAAAAAGTTGCTTTATGTTACTAAATATACCTTTTGGATGATTAGGCTTCTAACTGAATAGTACATTTGTAGTTTTTCATAATAATGAAAAAAAAATCTGCAGTTATCCTCTCACTTAACTAAACTGCATATGTGTGGCACACAGAGGCAGGCCCTGGACTGAACAAGTCACTGTTGTTTCGAATTCAGCCTTACTGTAAGAGAGTCCGTTCTCATCTATGGCTAAGAAAAGATTTAATTTCCTAGTACCTGGTCTTGCTACAGTAACATAGGAACAAGTTGGAAGAAAAGGGCAAATTCCTGGCCATTCTTGGCATGGGCAGGAACAGGCTTCATTATAACCAAAGCATAAACAGTCTTGCTTTGAATAATTTCATCTATAAACCTATTCCATCTACCTTTATACAGATTTATATTTATGACCTTATTAATTGTTAAGAGAATTATATAACATTGCTAAACTAAAGACATTTGTTAGACTAAACAGAAGAGACAAATATGAGCTAGTAAACCTTGGATGATTAATAAAGTGAAGGGTTTTGGGCCAACAATAGCAAAAATGAGGTTGCCAGTGGGTGCTAGATGGCCAGATATCTAGAAGAGCAAAGAAAATAACAAGGAATAGAGAAATAGGAGTTTGTTTACAACTTTTATTTGAGCAAAGGGCACACAGGATTTTATAATGTCTCCTCTGATACTTTATTGAGTAACAAAATGATACAGGCTTGTGTCATGGGAAGAGTTCTGTGCTCTTCAATGTAAACACCTTTGCTCTCATCTTCCCAAATGTGAAGTAAATCTTGAAAACGACTGGCAAAAGTATATGAAAGAATAGTTACATTGGGAAGTCACTGCTCCAATATTTGATAAGAAAAATGAACAGCTGGTTATGTGACATGCACTAATCCAGTGGTCCTTTTGGTTTTTTTTTTCCTTCCTTATCTATTAAAAGGTATCAACACTTTTAAAAGAAGCATTATACAGTATTATAATCTTTAATCAAGTGCTTTGATCTGGTATTGAGAGGACTGTCAGTGAAGTTTTCATGGGAAATTGTATTACTAAGGAGAGCTGAACATTTGTGGCAACTTGGAGAATTTCCTCTTATTGTTTATGGATGATCTCACAACAAACTATAGAACTATCTGTCAGTCATTTCAAAGGAATTAGAGCCATGCGGAGGCAAGATAATGTAAATTTTTGGAACTCAATATATTTAGCAACATTGGAAATTTTATAGCTCCAGGAAAAAATAGGAAAATAGAGGGTTTCATTTTATATACCATAAAGAAGAGAACTTTTCTGTTTGTAATTAACTATTTATTTCCTTTGCAGCATGTGGCTTGAGGCAATCAAAGAGATTATTTGTAATAATGTCTATGGTTTACTAGTTTATTTCATTAAATCATCCTGTTAATGAGTCCAAGTTTCAGATTCATCGCCAAGTGAGCCAATAAAGTGACTCTGGCTTGGAACCAATGCTCTGCCCAGATTCAGCCAGCCATCTTGCAAAACTGTTCCTTGAGACTCGTTGAGTATGGGTGGACAGATCAGCACAAATCCATTCTCACCACTCCCTGGAAAATCGCTTCATACTCAGTGATATGTCAAGAGTGGTTCCTTCATAAAGGAAGGATGACTTCTTGATATAAATGTTGCAACGCCAAATGGCTGAGCACATGGACCCTTTTGACAAGCTATATAAGTTTATGTCCTGGCTCCAGGCTCATGGACATGTGACTCTGGGCCAATCACTTAACCCTTCTGCCTCAATTGCTCCATCTGAAAAGTAGGTCAGATAATAGGGTGTAATTCATAGAGTAGTTATGAGGATTGACTAAAGTGATATATTTAAAGTCCTTAGTGTAGTCTCTGGTGCTTTAGTAATTGCTCAGTGTTACTACATGAGGTCTATTCTTTCAGAAAGCAGCCTCTCAACCATCATGAAGGTTGTGGAGCTCAATCACAGACATTTTTCTTGTGACCCTGTTTGTTTGGGTTCAACAAAAAGGGTGATTACTATGGATTCAACATGGACAGTGTTGTCTGGCATGCCTGGAAATCCATTCTTTATGGAATGCACTAAGTTGGATATAACCTACCACCAGCTAATTGCAATTTAAATGAATGCAAATGGAAGTCCAGACTTCTATCCCACAGCTGAGTGAGCCAGGGTTTTCAACACAGCAAACTGCCTGTTTATGGAATAAATCATTGAAAGCTCTCTCTGTGTGGCATTTTCCAGTTTTACCTGAAATCTGTTAGTGAAGCCAGTGGTGCTCTGAGAGAAAGGGTGTGTATGTGAGGAATTTAGCCGTGAAAAAAAAATCTTATCTTAATCTTTTTCACAAGTATCCTGTGTCTTGACAATCTCAGGAATTTTATTGGCGGGTTGTCATGAGCCTTCTGTTGCAGGGATTGGAATGTGCTACTGGATGAGGCAAACAGATGGTGTGGATCAGAGATTTTCCACTTTCCACTGAGAAATTTGAAAAGATGGGGGAGAATCAGAATCATTGTTGAAGAAGGGTAAACTTCCAGATTCCTTATCAATTAAAACCATTACCTGAAGCAAAAGTTGCTGTCCAAATGCACAATTACGTTTTATTAGTTTTCGAATAGTTCTGCTAATGATAAAAGTGGAAAATTATATGGTATATGGAACAGCTGCGATGTTATGATACAGACTATAGCATCCTCCTTAGATTACTCATTTTTTATCATTATATCTATTTCTAAATAGTTCGTCTCTGAGACATTACCATGTGTGAAAACTATAGAACTGAAATGTGGCATATTCAGTTATATTTACAAATCTCTCTAAACAGCACAATTAAAGTAAAACTTGAAGCCCCAATACAGCTTTTGTCAAACTGCTTGAGTCCCACTAATTCTAGGACCTTTTATTTTTTATTCTGTATCCTAGAAATAGTACATTTAGGGAAAAATGAAATTACAATATTCCTTTTATTTTATTTAAAGTGTACATGCTAAAAGTTGTGTCACTATTATTCAGAATAGTATCTTTTGAGGTCTTTCTTTTTTGGTAGGCTAGTGCACAGGGTTAGGTGCAGTATATTTCAAGAGGAGTAATTGGTTAAATGTCAAGGGTTGTATGATGTGGTAGGCAGAATAATAACCCTTCAAAAATGCCCATTCCTAATTCCTGGAATCTGTGAGTATGTTACCTTCACAGCAAAAGGGACAGTACAGATCTGATTAAGGTAAATATTTTGAGATAAAGTGATGCTCCTGTAAATTAGTCAGTTTCCAGAGAAACAGAACCAACTGGATGTGTTTATGTATATGTGTGTGTATGTGTGTGTGTACATATGTGTGTGTGTGCAGAGAGAGAGGGAGAGAGAGAGAAATTTATTTTTAAAAATTGGCTCAGGTGATGTGAAGGCTTGACAAGTCTAAAAAAAAAATCTGATGGGGTAGACCAGTAGACCGGAGACTCAGGGAAGAGTGACAGTTCAAGTCCAAAAACATTCTCCTGGCAGAATTCCTTCTTGCTTGGGAGAGGTCAGACATTGTCCTATTAAGACCTTCAACTAATTTGACAGGGCTCACCCATATTATGGAGGGCAATCTTTCTTGTTCAATGTCCACCAATTTAAATGTTAATCTCATTCAAAACACAACTGCACAGAAACATCCAGAATAATGTTTGACCTAATATCAGGCACTGTGACCCCGCTGAGTTGACAGCTAAAAATAACTATCACATCCTGTATCACCTGGACGAATCCAATGTCATCACAAGGGTCCTTATATATCAAAGAGGGAGGTGGGGGTGAGAGGGTCAGAGTCAGAGAAGGAGATGTGATGACCTGTGGAAGCAAAGGTCGTAGTGATGTGATTGCTGCTTGAAGGTGGAAGGGGGCTACTAGCCAAGGAACGTGGGCAGCCTCGAGAGGCTACACAAGGCAAGAAAAGGATTATCCCCTAGAATCTCCAGAAGGAACACAACTCTTACTAGCACTTTAGTTTTAAACCTATAAGATCTATTTTGGACTTTTAATCTCTAGAACTGTAAGATAATACATTTGTGTCGCGCCCGCCTCGCCTGCAAGGAAGACACGGCAACCGGAGTTCTTCTGACAGTGCTTTAATGGGGTTCCCTTTCTTCTTACATGTTGCGGAAGACCCTGAGCATAGATGCTCACCCCCTTATATACTCTACTAAGCTGAGGAAGTTACAGCGATAGGTTGAAAGCATGTAATGGGCAGCAGCGATTGGACAAACTGAAATCCTTCATATGCATACTTATGCAACCTGCCAGGTCCCGCTTTGCGCCTGCGCCGGACTTGTTTACCACAGGCGGGCCACCGGAACTCTACGCCATCTTGTAATGGCGTTGTCACCGCGCCTCACACATTTGTGCTATTTTATGCCACTAAATTTGGGGTAATTTGTTATAGCAGCAGTAGGAATGTAATACATGTAGAAGCCAGTTCACAAACTACTATCGAGAACCCAGTATTTTAGAACTCACTTACTCTGGTGAATATAGAAGTATCTATTGCCACTCCATGGGCCGTCAATGTTCCGAGACAAACGGGTCTATTCTCTGATCTCCAAGCGCATTCTCCAAGCATTCCTGCCTCTACATGAATGCTCTTACTGCTTCTTCCTCCTAAATGTCCTCTTGTTACTCTGGTCAAATTCTTTTTCAACCAGCAGGTTCACTTGTTTTTATAGGTACATGATTGTTTCTTAGTCCTATATTATAGCTATTTAGCTGAAAGAAAAATCATCCATCTTGGTTTAGCTGTGGAAAACTCAACACTCCTACTGTGAGCAAAGATCTGAAGTATAAACGAGTCCCAATTCTAGACATTGCCTAGAGTTGAGATGTGGAAGTTCAATTTCAACTCAATAAACATTTGGTGAATAGCTGCTGTGTTCAAGGCATGGGGATTGCATGCGAGTAAATGTAATGAAGAATGTCCTTTCCCACAGAGCTCACAGCTCTATGTGTGTGACAGGTGAGGGAATAAGGATTAGAGGCAGTGTGTGATAGAGGCTGTAGGAGATAAGAAAGGAAAAGAATAAGGCTTTGGCATCAAAGGGACTGGATTATTTATATCACATACATTATTTAATATACTAATATATGTGTTAGTTTTATGTTATTCTATATTTTCTCATATTAATGAAAAACTAATTTTTATCTGAAAAATTGTGCAAATTAATATCTACAAATTGCTGTGAGGATTAAATGAAAAGATTGATATATTTGCTGATTAATTCAGCAAATATATGTTGAGTGCCTGCTATGTGTTGGGCAGTATTCAAAGTTCTGGGAACATACTCATGAATGAAACAAAATTCCAGTGTTTCTGCATCTTATAGCAGGAAGAGACATACAATATACAAATAAATGAATAAGTGTAATATCAGTCAATAAAAAATGTTATAAAGTTATAAGAGAAAACAAGGTAAAGATTCACAAAATGACTGAGGAAAGGCAGAGAAGGAATAGCCCCAACACCCGCACACAATTCTTGACATCGAGGGCTTAGTATGAAGGTGTAAGTTCCTATTGTATGAGGAAAGGATTCCAGTTTGTGGATTTTGCAAAATTGAATGGAAGAGCAGCAGTTGGATTTTTAGTTCGAGGAAGAGTGCAGCAGGAAGGGACGGCAGGGAAAGGTCTTGAAGCTGAGAGAAGAGAAGGTGCATAGCATGAAGATCCCAAAGCGTGTGCTATTTCTCAGAAGGTGCCTTATTTCTGTCTTTTATCAGACCTCGCCTCACACCAAGTTTGGGTTCCATTTCTGAGTACAAGGCTTGTGAATGTCCCCGGATGCCTGGGCCGAAAGCTGGGAAGCCTTCTCTCCTCCACTGACTCAGCCCATTGCCTCTGCAGCTTTTTATACTTCACCCTGCCCTGAAAGTCTGGGCCAACGTGTTGACCCAGGAAACAAGACCACCAGGCAGGCTCTCAGTAATCAAGTTTTATCTCTATTTCCTCTGTAACTTTCCTTTTCTCTCTCTCTTTTTAAAAATTTGGCTGCTGTTCTAGTAGAACGAAGCCCTCTTTGATTGCCAGAGATATTTTCCTAGCTTGTTTTAATAATCTTAATTTGCTAGGTTAGAATTTCCAAGACAAACTCAGTTAGAAAAAAAGAGGGGGTGTGGAGAGGTGGGTGAGCAGTGGGGTGAGGAGGGACGGAGGGCAGGAGAGGGCAGGGATGCCTCTGGCCCGCCACAGGATGTACAGACTCGCTCACCAAAGGAAAAGCAAACAAACAGGCCCACTGCCTGAATCATGGGTTTAAGCCCATGGCTGTTTCAGACAGCAGGGAATTCCTAAATGTTGACTGGTGTGGCTAACCTACGTGAGTGTGCTAAATAACAGCCCAAACCTTAATTCTCAGTTCTTTGGAACTTTAATTTTTCTTACTGATTTGTCTGTTTGTTTCCTTGAGAACAAAGGGCAGATTTACCGTCTTGTCCCTGTCCTTCCTCATCTCTGTGCAAACGTCAAATTCCCACCATATGAGCTTTCCCGTTTTAGGAACAAAAAGCTGTCCTTCAGTTTCCTCCCCTCTCAAACTTCTATCTCTTCCTGCCCTATTAATTTTCTAAAAGGATTATCTACTCATATTTTCTCCATTGCCTTACCACTTACTCATTTGCAATCTGGTTTTTCTAGCAATCTGGTTTCTGCTTTCATTAGTATGCTGAAATTGTTTTCTCCAATGTCAAAACTTTGCCAATTTGCGAATTTTGATTACCTACTCAGAGTTCGTTTCCCTTTTGACCCCTCTGCATCATTTTAGTCTGTGTTCATCTCTCTACCTCTAGGTTTATTACATTCTTTTGATTTTTTTTTAAATCTAGGTTTTCATTCAGTAATATTATTCATTTTTTTCTCTTTTCTTCCTCTAAATATAGAATTATTTTTTTTGAGACTTCATTTTTGACCTTCTTATCTTTTCTCTCTTCTTTGGCATTTTTTCCTGTCTTAGTAGCTCAGAACTTTCTCTGGAATTCTAGGTCCAAATTCTTAACTGCCTAATAGACATTTCCATCTGTGTTCTCTCACAAGCTCCTCGATGTTAGCACATCAGAGATGTGGCTCATCATCTTCCTCTGATGCTTCTGATCAGGTATCTAAACGAAAGTCTCGTAAGTCATGAGTTTCTTTCAAGCAATATAGATGAAAAATTATACACGAAAACCAGATATTCAGGGCATTTTAATTTTAATTGGTGCTTTTTAGTTTAACTGTTCCCTGGTAATGTTTTAAAGACAGTTTGGTACACATTTTTACAGAATGAGTTTAGACAAAACTTGTTCTTTTTTAAATACACATAAGAATTCAAGAGAGTTTGAAACCCACCTCTAGCAGATCCTTTAAAAGAGCTAATCTATTTTAGTATATTTATCATTCTATTATGGAGCTTTACCACACTTCTTCACATGCCAAGTTTCTAATTTCGAAGTTGTCTTAACCTGAAAAGTATTTATTTTTTCGTGTAAGTCCTTTTGTGAATATCACAATTCTCTATATGACTTGGGGAAGATTATTGTGATGATGAGTATTTGGAAAAATTCCTGGCTGGGCATGGTGGCTCACACCTGTAATCCCAGCATTTTGGGAGTCTGAGGAAGGAAGATCATTTGCTACCAGGAGTTTGTGACCAGCCTGGGCAACATAGCGAGACCCCATCTCTACAGAAAAAAAAAATTAAAAAAATTAGCCAGGCGTGGTGGTGTGCACCTGTAGTCCTAGCTACTCTGGAGGGAGGGTGAGGTGGGAGGACGGCTTGAACCCAGAAGTCCGAGGCTACAGTGAGCTATGATTGTGTCATTGCACTCCAGTCTGGGCCACAGAGTGAAACCCTGTCCCTCAAAAAAAAAAAAATCTCCTCATTAGCTTTCCTGTCTCACCACTACCTGATACTTCATTGCACAAACACCAGGTTAGAAATTGTTTTTCCTCCCAGGTCCCCAGCTGCCGGCCTGCCAGGCATTGAGTGAGGCTTGTGCAGTTCGTTACAGGCAGGGTTTCCTGTCAATAGCAGAGAGGAAGTGGTGCTTTTGGATGAACCCTCATTGTCCGGGGCTGGAACAGTGATCACCAGGCAGTGATAAGGGCCCTTTCAACCTATGGGATCTGCACAAATCTGGCTAACCTTGTTAGGGAGAAGAGGAAAGAATGGGCGGTCACAAATAGGGTTGGGAACACTATTTCTTTCCTCAGCCTTTCATATCCCAGCAACCAAAAGAATCTAAAACACACTAAGATGATTTTTTTAAATAGAGTATTTATCTTGCCAAGGCTTTAGATCTTGTTACTTTGCAAGGTGAATATAAAATTATATCATGCCATCAATTACAAAAAAATTAATGAATAGATGTCATTTTTTTAATAGCGATTTTCATTTAATTAAACTGTGTTGTGACCTGGGCATCTATTTGTGTTTTTTTATTTATTTATTTTTTCCAGCATATTATGGGGGTACAAATGTTAAGATTATGTATATTTCCCTTGCCCCCCCCACCCCCCTCAAGTCAGAGCTTCAAACGTGTCCATCCCCCAGTTGGTGAGCATCACACTCATTATGTATATATATATATATATATATATATACCCATCCCCTCCCCTTCACTTGAATTTACACCATAAAATAGCATATTACTTTATAGAATTCAAGACTCCATGTGGGTGTGTGTGTTGTTGTTGCAGGTACACTAAAGAGATATGTGTCTTGGACAATGATGGAAATGACAATGTGTGACTTGTTTAAGCAAGATGTATGTGATTTAACTCTTGGAATGTCCAGAAATACACCTATGTGATCTAATATAATAAATGTGGTGTGATACCAGCATGATAGATTTCTTTAAAGCCAAAAACTTTCTTAAAATTAGTTACAAATTATAAATAGAATAATGTGTGAAGTAGAATTTGCAATCTGTCTCTGGAGAACATTGAATGTGTTCTATAGATGCTCTGCACCTCAGAGGCTTATACTTTCATATTCATTTGAACCTAAGAAATTCAAATGTTAGGATCATATCCATTAGTTATAAATGATTTTACCGTGATGCTAACACAATGCTAGGCAAAGTGACACAAAATGGTAAGTATGGCATCGGGGAGTGTATGTTTAAAAGCTATACCAGGTGCCTATACATAGCCCCAAATCCCAATTGGTGATATAGACACCTGCTATAGTTCCAGATTATGTGCTTAGTTCAGGGGTGCTGGACTTTGTGTGTAAATTTGCCTTGCTCCCTTCATAAACCATCCTGGCTTTCCTAATAGTCTCTCCCCATCTCACCCCTTCCCGACTTTCTTCACATAGCCTAGGGGTACTATGTAATGCGACTCCAGATGGTGACAATTACATTACAGCCTATGTATGTAAATGGTGTCACCATGGAGCTATGTAGCACTTAGCCTGTGGGACAAAAGCAGTGACCCTGTTCAAAAATTCGCCAAAATACACATCTGGAAAAATAGTAGCTTACTAAGAAATACAAACTGGTGATGCAAATACTCTAACAAATCTATGTTTGCTTGACAGGGTGTGTACCGTTATTACTTGATCCTCTACTCCCAGCTTGCTCAACCTACCTGCACCTCTAGGTGTACGTCCAGGCAATGACAATACTGACCACTTAATGTCTTAAACCACTGCCATATTATTTTGTGAAATAGTTTTGGAAGCCTATTTATTAACAATATAGACAGGTTTTGGAATTTTTTTCTACTTCTCTATTATTTTGAGATGGTCAGGAATATTCTACCTAAACCTCTAAATATCTCTCATGATTGAGGATTTACTTGGCATAACATCAAAAGAATCACCATTCTCTTTTTGGTTCAGCCAAGACTGTGTTCTGTCATTGGCAAAAGAACTGGGGCTAGTAGAAGGGCTTGAATAAACTTCATGACATCGATCTCAAAAGCTAAATGATATATGCTAACATATTGTAGTTTCTGTTATAGCCCAGTTCTCATTTATTATTCACAAGTTGACTAAAATCTTCATATTCTGGTGTTTATTTTTCAAAATGTACAACCAACAAAGAAACTTGTATAACTTTGGTTTATTACATAAAACAGACTAATAATATAATCATCTTGTGGTATAGAAACCATAAGGCCAATTTTCTAATTTTTCTTATTCTTGCTGTATAGTGACACTTACCAGCAGAGCATTTACTCTTCCAGTGGAAGCAACCTATTTTTAGGTACTTGAGGTCAGGAACTTTGCCTTATTTATCTCAGTTTCCTTAATGCCTAGAACTGTGATTGGCATGTAGTAAGCACTTGATACATGTCTGTTGAAGTTTAATATCCTTTTTTGGATCTATCCTTGTTCTGTTATATCTTTGAGGTAGATCAAGGAGAAGCATAGAAAAAAAGGTTTTGTGAGTTTAAATGTCAATTGTTTTTGTTTGTTTCCAGAGTCATGTCAATTCTTTTTATTTGGTAGACTAATAGAATATTATGGTAAACTGGCACCATTTTTTTTTTGAGCTATAGAAGTAAATTTGTCTAAAGAATTAGTTGAAGGATATATTAAAATTTCAAAAGGATGATGTATGGCTACTGAGATATTTTTAATCTTGTTATTTAAGATGGTAAACATTGTATAGGCTTAAAAATCTATGTAGAAGTTACTACAACCATGCTCACATTTGGATGGTACTTTACAGCTTCATATCTAGTACCTCATTTTATCCAAACAGCAACCCAGTGGGACATGATCTTTTATCTTTTTTATGTAAGAAAAAAATGAGATACAGAGAAAGTTAGCCATTTGCTGATAGGATTATAACACAGATGGTCTGCTTCCAAAGTCAGTTCTCCTTCCTAGACTTGGGTAAGCCATTTATCTTTCTCAACCTCTGTCTCTGAACCTATAAAAATAGAAATAATAACATCCACCTTCCAGAATTGTTATCAGAAATAAATATAATGAATGTTAAATGCCTGGTACCCAATTATGATGATTATGCTCTTAATTTGACCATAAAGGTCATATCTATTTCAGTTGCTATTATGAAGCCAGCCAATCAGTCATATCTTTGTTCTCAAAAATAGTGGAAATGAAGCTGTCCATAAGGAAAATAGGAATAGCCTTATTACAGTGAGAGATAAGAGGTGATACATACTTAAATAAATGCCCTACAAAATAATATGAGGTCATCGTTAATAAGTTATCTACAAGGAAGATACAGCACTGAATGCTAATGGCAGGAAACACAACACTGTCACCTGAAAAGTTTGAGGACTGGGACTGCCTTGGATGTCTTTAAATCCCATAAGAGAAGGAGACAGCACGACACAGTGGGCACCTGATAAACATCCATGGAAAGAAAGAAATAATAATGTACTGCACTGTGGCCTCTTTGATAATGCTGCCTTGTGTTGGATTAATGAATCAGTTTTGTCATCATAAAAATTTTTCTGTATTTATGCTTTGTCTCCCCACATACTTTATAGAGAGCTTATGTTCATAAGATAGGAAGCACATTCGACTGAGCACAATAGATGCTCAATAGGTATCTACTTGACTGATCGTTAAGAGAATATAGCAGTTGTGCCTTTGCCTCTGTCACTTCGGACCATTCTTTAACAAGTTAGGTTGCCTGGTGTGTGGAAGTAGTCTTAAGTGGCCCACGTTTTCATTCAGTGTAGGTGTTTTCATCATAGAATTTGGAAATGTTAGTTAGCACCTGCGTTAGACAGACATATCTACCATTGGTCTGATACTTGGGACAGTACTTAATTAGCATGCTATTTTACTCCTGGTTCATCATATTACTAGATCTGCCCTGCTGTGTATATAGGACTGGCTAACACAAGGTCTGACAACGATGCCACATGGAAAAATGGAGATGGGAAGGAACAGTGGTCCAAAAGGCTGAATAGTTCACTTTATTTTTTTTTGTATAAATAGATAAAGAAATGAGTTTTTATGGTCTATTTTTTGCCTTCATTATGATTAATCGCTGAACATTAGTTAACTTAAAAAATTAGTCTAATTAAAAAGATCATTAGTCCTTTTAAAGACTATGACCTTTTAAAAAATAATTTTGAGTCACTTATTCACTGCTGTCTAAAACTGAAAGAGATTGGCTGATAGGGAAGCAGTGAGTCTCTCATCAACAGAAACATTCAAACAGATATTACAGAGATGGAATCCATAAATGAGACAAGGTCTATTTCTAGAGTCAAACATCTACGATTCTGTCCCCATGGGTCTAAGTATGGTCTTTTACTTTATGTTTCTATGATAGAATTGACCTAAAATCTTTATTTAGGATGTTATGGGAAATTGACCCCAAGGGAAAATCTCATGAGAATTAGAGCACTGCTATTCACATTTTTGAAAAGCCTTGTCGAGATCAAACTGCTGGAAAAGAATGAGCATCTGCAATTTGTGCTAAGTCATAGATGGCTTTTCTTATTGGTGAAATGGGTTGTGCTAATTCTCAGGTTTAATTTTAATTCACTGTGGCTAGGGGAGACAATTTTGTTTTTCAAAGGAAAGCTTTTGGAGTGTCTCCCTTTTGACATTTGGCAAAATAATAGCATTAACATTCAAATTTTTTTTTTTTTTTTAGAGACAGGGTCTCGCTCTTGGTCAGGCTGGTTTCGAACTCCTGACCTTGAGCTATCCACCCGCCTCGGCCTCCCAGAGTGCTAGGATTACAGGCGTGAGCCACCGCGCCCGGCCCAACATTCAAATTTTTAAAGAAGACAGTTTGGCAGATCTTGTGGATTAGAATCCTTGACTTTTACCACTGTGACCCCTGCTATGAGTTTCAAGAGCTTATTTGGAGCTAAAGCCAAGAACTTGTCTCTGATTCTGGATCCAGTTGTGTTAGCCATGCCTCAAGGTAACTTGTGTCACCCACAGAGTGACAATAGGGTGATGGTCACAAGGAATAGTGTGTGTTGGGGGGTGGGCCGCAGGGAGCGTCAGGCATTACTGTTGGTGAAACAGGGTATTGGTGCCAAGGACTGGAGAACCTAGGTGGTAACATCTCAAATTTTTATCCTTGAACATATTTATGAAATACGTGAAACAGTAATGTCTCATAATCTTTAAGAAAGCTTTACTTTGACTCCTCTTATGAGGAATTTTTAAAGGACCTGGTTCCTTTTAGCCTAGAGAATGTCAGTCTCTGGGAGTGGTTGATTAGTGTTTCTAAATGTCTACTGAGCTGTTGTTGGGGAACTACCAGAAAAAAGGAGGCAGGGAAGTCTTATGTATTGAGTCTTTATTTTGTGCCAATACTTTCAGGCATTTTACTTCTGTTATTAATTATATTCTTTAAACAATCATGTGAAGGTAAATATTATCACCCTATTTCTATAGTAGAGAAACTGAAGCTCAGAAAAGCTAAGCAGCATATCTTTAAAGAAGCAGTAAAGCAAAGTGGTCACAAACACAGACTCTGGAGCCAGACTGTCTTGTGCTAAACTCTGGCTCTGTCACTTAGCTGTGTAACTTCAGACAATCTGTTTAACCTCTCTGTGCCTTGGTTTTCTTAACTGTAAAATGGGGAAATGATAGCACAGGCTCTGAGGATTGAGATGTTAAAATATTTAAAGTAATTAGAAGAGTGCCTGGCAATTACAGATTATAATATTGTATATGCATATGGTATATGGTATAATATGGCATTGTATATGTATTACAATATTGTATATTTAATGCAATACTATATATGTATTAAATTTTATAATTTTTTCAAGAATTTAGATAAAAGAAAATCAGAAGAAATAAAATTGTCTATAATTTTTTATGGGTTTAGTGGGACATGAGATGTGACTTGAAGATGGGTAGAATTTTTATGAAATAAGACTATATTTTTAAAAATAGAAAAATTTAAAAACAAGATAAGTGAGAAGATATGGAAAAGACTTTCCATGTATAAGGAGAAGTTTAAGCAAAGGCAATGAAATGTGATATATCCAGGAGATAGAGTGACAAACACTGGTTGGCCAAGCCAACACCCATTCCTACCCCTTTATCCTTTGCTCCTTTCACTACGGAGGTTGGTGGGTTAGATGGTTAGATGCTCACATTCACAGCCTCTCTTGCACATAGAGTGGTCATTTCGCCTAATTCTAACCACGGAGACAGAAGGAAGTCTAAAATCCTCTAAGGAACTTTTGTGTTCTTAATTAAAAGAAAGACATAGTAGGAGTTACCTTTTCCACTTTCTTCCTTGTTTGAACACAGAAATGCCTAGTTTTTTCTTTTTTTTTAATTTCAAAACATTAAGGGGCTACAAATGTTTTTGATACATGGCTTGAGTCAGGGCTATAAATGTGCCCATCACCCAAATAGTGTTCATTGTACCCGTTAGGTGGGTTTTTGCCCCTCCTCTCCTCCCCTCCCCCCTGCTTGATTTCCCATGACTTTTACTTCCCTCTGTGCACTCTCGTCCTGGAACTGTGTGTGACAGCCTTCTTGAAGACAAAAATGACAAAAATCTAAAGAGCTCAAAGCAGAAAGATAGAAAGAGCCTGAGTTCTTGACAGCATCTTCCAGCTGCTGAACCCCCGCCAGCTTTTTACTTCACACCCTCATGTTAGGTGAGGAAAAGAACTCCCTCTTTGCTTCACTTAGGTTGGAAGGGTTTTCTGGTTCTTGAAGCTAACGCATTCTAGCTAATACAGGCAGCTCATTTATCTACTATTCCTATATTCTTTGGAGCTTCCATTACTTCTTACTAATCAATCTCTCAATACTCTAATGCCCTGTTATATTAATAGTTAATAAACATTACCTGCTCAAATTACTATGTGATTTCCTTCTCCTGATGGTACTCAGGGTGATGCAACCTAAATAGTGCAAAGCATTCAAATTGGTGAGTGTACGTTGGATAAAAAGGGTAAGGTAAAGATTGTGATGGTGGTCCTGGTGGGGGCATGAAGTTGAAAGCCAGGATGGATTTCTACAAGTTTGTATTTTGGCTGACTTTCTCTTCTGTTTTCTTTTTTTGTTCCTTCCCCTCACCTAGCCTCCTCTTACTCCTCTGTCTACTCTCTCTGGCTTTCTCCCTTCCTTCTTTCCTTTCCTAAATATTTATTAAGCTTTTCCTATATGCTAGGAACTATGCTGCACAGCATTGAGGAAATGAGCTGTATACATAAAATTACATGCCAAGTGCTACCACATCAAGGAAATTGGCTAGATGGATTGTCTCAAATGTGGAGGTTATGCTTTAGACGGACAGACTTAATACCTGGGCTCCGTCAGAGGTCTTGGGAGAGGATCTCAAAGTTGTTCAGTTCTCCTCCCAAGAAACTGCAACCAGCAATTGAGAGAAATATACCAAACATATTTAGAAACTTGAAGAATGACCCTAAATCAAAAGTCACATGACAACAGCCTCCATGGTACAGAGGTTAATTTATAAGCAATTTACTTCTTATATGGGCAATGCCATATAATAGTATGGATTGATTTATTTAATGATGATGCTATAGGGTCAACTACACATGCAATAAAAGTCAGAGGGAGAAAAAGAATTGTACTTTCCAATCCTCTGTAACTGAGGTAATGTTGCCCTCCAGCTCTGTCCATCTGGCGAGTGGTGGGTAGTGGAGGAGAAGAAGTGGGACAGGAGATTAAAACTTGCCAATTTGCATTATTTGAGTCTCTTTTAGTTTAAAATAATCTTATTGGGGGTTAACACAAGCTCTTTTATAAATACTTAATCTTTCAGAGTTTATCCATTTCTCTTTCATACAGTGGAATTTTATTTCAGGGGGAGCCTATGTGTCTTTATGCCATGAAGGAAGGGGCCTCTGGTCCATGTGTTGTCCCCTGGGATAACAAATTAGTTTCCAAGTTATCAAAATAGGGAGGATAATGCTGGGTACAATTAAGCTAATATCTAACTTCACATGTTCACAAGAGCTTTAAAAAGTATTAGTATGTTGTTCTGACACTCTTGAGATTCCAGATTTTGGCTGCTTCTTCATTTATGAGACCTTAAAAATTACAACAATAACAAAATCCCCTGGTTTATTTTAATAACACTAGCAGTGGCATTAAGACTACTTTTATATATTCAGGCTCATTATTTTAAACATATTATTAAACCTAAATAAATCTTGATATCCTAATTGCCTTTGGAATAGCAAAAAAAAAAATATTAAGTATTTTGTGACCTATAAGAAAATGTCAAGCCAATGCTCATAGCAGCATTTTGCTGATTTTTGGCATTGCTTAGGTTGATTCAGTGTGAAACACAGTAGAATAAGTAGAAATTTTCAGTCTCTGTTTTTAAATTTGAGTTTATAAATGCCTTCCCAAAAAGAGACATTGCATGTATAAATTGCCTAATCTTACATGAACAGTGGCAGAAATATTCTAGAAGAAAATTCAGAAAATGCTGCCTAATTTCCTTAGTTATCTGCAAGAGCTAATAATTTTCTCAAAGTGTCTTTTTCAATAAGAAAAAAATATTCCTCTGTTGTAGAATTTTCTCTTTAATTTTATATTTGAAGGTGAAATGCATGTAATCCAGATCATCATCAAATACTTTAACAGTTTAAAAAACATATTTAGGAAAAAATATCTATTTGTAAATATTTTTCCTTACTCTCTGAATTTAAATGATGCCTTTGTAAATTAGAAAAACTGCTCATGTCCTTTTGCAAAGAAAAGGGTTAACTTAGCAGGTCTGAGACCTCTGTCCTTCAATAGTCCTGCTTGCAAGGTTGGCCAGTGGCTGATGTCTGAGAATTTGAATTTCTGGAGTGCTCCCACCATTCCCTAACTGACAAGTTTGGTTTGCTGTACCTGGACTGAAATATAATGTGGTTTACACTGAATACCTGCTTTCTTTCTGGGGGTCTGGAATTTTGGTACATGCTAAGCAGGGGGTGCTGACATGACAAACTCCACATAAAAACCCTGGGCGCTGAGTCCCTAGTGGGCTTCCCTGGACAGAAACATCACACACACGATGCCTCATTTTGGTTGCTGGGGAAGAGCATGCTCTGTGTGACCTCTGATCGAGGGGACAAGCCTAAGGAAGCCTGCATGTGGGCTCTCCTGGACTCCGCCTGTGCTGTTTCCTCTTATAATCAGCTGTATACACGTCCTATGTCACTGTTAAAACCCTTAGCTGTGAGTACTGCTACGTACTGAATCCCATGAGTCCTTTTCGTGAATCTGCACACATGGGGTGCTCTTCGGGCCCCCAATCCACCTTTGGAATATTTTACAATTTTTTAAAGAAACAACAAGCTCAACATAGAAATAGAAAACTGCAAATATGCCATTCACTGCTGATTCATAGGGTCTTCATCACAAAGATCGAAATTTTATCTCATCATTCTGATAAACAAATAGATCGAACTTTCTTTTTTTCTCCAGGGTTACAAGGGTAGTATTTTACAGTCATAAAGTTATGACAGGACATCCTAGATACCTATTTTCCATATAAATACAGAATTAAAAAAATGAACATGCAAAAATTTAAAAGAAATTCTGTTGCATGAATGGTATAAATTTTAACCCAAATAAGGTTAAGATTGGCCCTTTATAACTATTCAGTCCAGAGAGAGGAAAAATGTAGCTGGGCTGGTAAATGTGTAACAGCTGGCAAGCTTCTGTTGCCAGCTCTTATTTTAGATTACTCAGAGTCCTGGCTCTATGAAATGGAGCTCAGAATCTTAAAGGAACTTCAGAGAGGATTTTTGAAACTTCATTTCTTTTTCATTTTCTTGGGCTCATTAAGTTAGTAAATGTGAAAGGAAGTGTGAAGGAAAAGAACCTATGGGAGGTATGATGATGAATAACAAGTCGGAAGAGCAGACAGCTGTAACTCCTAGTGTAATGAGTTTTAAGCTGATGCTTTCGTGTTGCCAGTTAAGCTATTGTGAAAACTTGCCATTGACTAATTGAATGCTGGCTTATTTAGAAGGAAAGGCTTAAAGCCAATTAAATAAATCCAAAATAGTTATAGTCCCCAAACTGTCTCAGAGTAACTATTTATAAGTATGCTGGGGCTCAGGATACATTTTTAAAATGCTAGTAACAGATTTCAAAATCCAGTGGGTTTTTATTATTATTTCATTGAAGGCAATAAAATGCATTATAGGTTTTGCTATAATGTAAAATAGAAATTAAAGATAAAAACTCATTTTTGTGTAATGCAAGGAGTTGTCACAGACTGTTTGCTCTCCCAGGCCTCATGCCTGGTATCTCTGTTCCACCGTATGTTGATATTAATTATTACAGCATCAAAGGGCTGGAATGACAGTGCTCACCTAATGTAATGGGTTTGAGCATGAATGAGAAAGTTATTGTCATGTTTAGTATAAAGCACTTTCACATTTTTAAAAAGTGTTTTGAAATGTTGTGTATAATCCTAAGAACCTACTTTTTCACCTTTGTTGCACAATTAATTGAATCAATCAAAATATGCCCACTGATTATTATGGGGTGGGAAACATCACAGCTCTTTCACATTACACCAGAGAAGGACATTTTCTTCTCCTATTTAGGGACTATAACTTTTCATGTTCAAGGAATACAGCAATAGTAAAAAGTTTCTTGATGGAAAAAAGTCACACAATGTAATTTCTGTGTGTTCTATTCTACTTATCTGTTTTTCCCTATAGACTTTTTAGCTTATGCAGCTAATTAAGACTTCCCATAAGTTGAAACTTCTATTTTCTCCTATTTTTTCTTCCCTCATCTTCCAATTTAAGTGTTTATGTAATTTAAGCTTTAATCATATGATTGGTTCCACACACTGACGAAAAAATTAGTGTTCATATGTATAGTTTGCACAGACCACTCAGAAGATACAGACCAGCAGGTGTAATGATTCCTCTACTTTCTTCTATTCATTCATCCTTTCCAGAAGCCTTAGAAGAGAAAGTTGGCCTAATAATTTATGATCAATAATTTCCCCACGAATGCAGAGGATTCCATATATTTTTCCCTAACCAATGAGAAATCTTACTTGTATTTCATGTTGTGATGGCTATGTGTCAACTTGACTGGGCTAAGGGATGCCCAGATAGCTAGTAAAACATTTCTGAATGTGTCTATGAGGATGTTTCTGGATGAAGTTAGCATTTGAATTGGTAGACTGAGTAAGGAAGATTGCCCTCTTCAGTGTGGTTGTGCACCATTCAATTCTTTGAGTGACTGATTTAAAGGCAGAGGAAGGAGATATTAGTCCTTTTTTCTTTTGCCTCACTGCTTGAGATAGAACATCCCATCTCATCTTTTCCTGTCCTTAGATTGAGATTTGCACCACTAGCTTCTCTGGTTCTCATGCCTTTGTACTTGGACTGAGTCATACCACTGGCTTTCCTAGGTCTCCAGCTTATAGACAGCAGATCATGAAGTTCTCAGCCTCCACAATTGTCTGAGAGTAAAATGAATCTCAATCTCTGTCTCTTTTGCTCCCTCTCTCTCTCATTCTGTTTCTCTGGAGAACCCTCACTAATATACATGCCTTTGTGCATTAAAATTCTTTCCTTCTTCCCTGAATCCTTCACCTTTAAAGTTTTGTCTCTCTGATCTCTAGCTAGGTCTTGTCAGGTTTTGGTCTGGAATGTCAGTTCTTAGTGTGCTCATGGCTGAACAATGACCAGATGCACCAAAGTAAGGCAAGCATGAGGTGAAGTTTATTGAGGGGGAGCAAGATAGGATTATAGAGCAAGAGCAAGACAGGTTTACAAAGCATCATGCATATACCACAGATGACGACTGGACCCCTGTCACAGCAGAAAAAGAGAGCAAAAGGAAGGGCACAAAAGGGACTGGTTATGGTCTGCTGTCTTGTTTTATAGTGCCTGGATTGGGACCTCCCTCATGATTCAGAGGTCACCATGGAACCACTTTGATTGAAGATTTGGGAGTCACATGACCTGAGTCTTAACTATGCGTGCAGGTTGTTCTAGATCAATTTCCTATGCTGCATGGCCCGTGGGCGAGAGGGTACTCTGCATTCTTTTGCAGCCAGTGCATCAAGTTCTGATTGGCAGATTCATAGGATAGTCCCTCCTCCCCCAGGTATGGAGAGTATTAGTGTGGGCCAATTACACCAAAGCAAGGCATCCACTTTTGTCCCTAGGAGACCCTGAATCCCTCGCTATCTATCTAACAGTCTGATCTTATGCTTTTCTCCAGAGAAGTTGTATGAATACACTTATTCAAAGATCTGTATTTTATTGAAACAATAGCTTTCTCTTGAATGTCTCCACCTCCTTAATTTCCTGTCTACCCTGAGTAAAAGCACCATAATGTGGAACCCTTAGCCACTACTTTGATTTGTGAGATTTAGTAATTCACACACCATTTCCAATTCCCTCCTTGCTGTTCATTTGTAGGAAGATGTTCTTTATGCTTCCAGTGACTTCATGGGCCTCTTCTGCACTCAGCTTCTTTCTCAGCAACTGATTATATACCTTGCTGCAAGAATTATTTCACATAAAAATGCATTCCATTTTTTCCTGCTCAGAATCTAATAAAATCAAAACCAAATAGCATACATGTATATGTTCTCTACTGATCCACTTCCTTCTTTCTCATTTTATTGTTAATTGTACTAAAACAATTAATTGTCTAAAACAAGGCCTAATGGTCCCATCCAGTGAAGCCAAATCCAGTCTTCAGTCATTTAAGCATGAGCTTTATGATTGTTGCTTTCTCTGCTCCTTTACTATTATTTACTTAATTATTTCATTTAAATCAACTCATTGGCTGGTGTGGCTGCTTTCTAATATAAATAAGCTCACTACCTCTTATAGCTTGTGTCTAATAATATTGGTATTACGAATAAGAATTATGAAGTTAATGTCCTACTTATAATTTTCTAATAACATTGTATTGAATAGCATTTGAAATATAAAACCATCTTACACAGACAGATGGGATCACACTAGAGCTTATTGAACCTTGTATGTAAATGACCCATTTCCAATTTTTGGTCTCCTGATGTTTTATTTCCTGTATTAGAACTCTTCCTTCCCGTTTCCCCATCACAGGTGCTCATTCATGTCCCATTGTGCCTTCATGATCTGGCTTAAGTCATCTCTTCTGATCCTACTCTGTTGACACTTTCAGTCTTTGTCCTTTTGCAATTCATACTTGTATATCATAATATTCTAAATTTTACTTATTTACATTTTTAAGCAGATATAAATGTATTCACAGATTTTCTCACTCTCCTATAAGTGTATTATATTCTTTCTGAAATATATGAGCTGCCTGAGGACAGAGGCAGTATCGTTTAGTCCTACAATACCTCTCCCTGTGTAATACAAGGATCTATGCCCTGTGGACTTCCTATAATGCTGATAGGCTAATATATGTACAATGGATGGGTGGACAAGTCCATGATAGTTGATCTTTGTGTTTTTACAGCCTTAGTTGGGGAAATAGACTCATTTCAATGGCAAGCAAATTAAGACCCTCTAATTTTTTGGGCCAGGGTAAGGGAACATGTAAAGCCCTAAAGGTGAGGAAAACATGGAGTATTAGGGAAATTGAAAGAAGCTCAGAGTATCTGCAGGACAAATGTGAGAGGGAAGTGGGGAAAGATGTTATTGGGGAGGTCAGCAGGGATGCAGGTCAGATAGGACCTCAGAAGCTGTACTAGAGTCTGAATTTGATCCTAAGAATCAATGGTGAGCAATTGAGGGTGACATGGTCAAGTTTTTGTTTTAGAAAGAAGATTTCAAATGTTCTATAAGGGGTGACTGGAAGGTGGCCTTATAGAAGAGAGAGAACAAAAACCCAGTTATGAGCCTCTACAACAATCCAAGCAAGAGACACTGCTGACCTGAGTTAGGGCAATGTCTCTGGAAGCAAATGATGAGGATAGATTTTGAGAACAATTTAGGAGGTAGAATCAAAGGACTTAGAAATTAGTTAGATGTGAAATATGAGCAGTCTAAGGAAACCATCGGATTTCTGACTTTGGCAATGGGTAGATTGTGGCACCATTCATAGAGCAGGGAACACAGGAAGAACTGCAGATTTGAGGAGGGAAGTAATGAGTTCAATATTGGATATGTCAAGATTGATTTGCCATTGCTGCATACAGAGTGGGTTATCCAAGAGGCACTTTGATGTGTGAGTCTGCAGCCTGGAAGAGAGACCTGGGATTGAGAAAAAGATCCAGAAAGTGTCAGCATAAAGAGGTATTTGAAGCTATATTCGAAGAAAAGGTGCAGGAATCCATTTCCTAGGGAGAGTTAGCAGGACACATGTGGAGAGGGCCTCTGCTGGACACCAAGGGACACCACATTGAAGGATGGGCAGAGGAGATGGAAGACGCAAAGAAGTTGGAGTGGCAACAGCCAGAGGTATTAGGGGAGTGTGTAGAGTCAGAACCAAGGGGCTCGCTTCCAGGAGGGCATCATTGACAATGACAAATACAGCAGGACGTCAAGCGAGAAAGGGACTCAGAAGAGACCACTGGGCTAGGCCACATTCCTGCTGTTAGTCACTTTGGCAAGAACAGCTTCTGTGGGAGTCAGGCCCATGGTACGGAGAAGGAATCTGCCCCAGGATAACAGAATGTAAGGATACCTCCCTCTCTTTTATGATGACCCCACTCTAGTGAGCACTTAAGTGAACATTAGAAATAGCTTAAGTCCACTGCATTAGTTTCCTAGGACTGCCATGACAAACTACCACAAACACGGTGGCTTAAAACAACACACGTTTATTCTCGCACAGTCCTGGAGGCCGGGAGTCTGAAACCCAGGTATTGGCAGTGCCATGCTCTCTCTAAATGCTCTGGGGAAGACTTCCTAGCTTCTGTTGGTTGCCGGCAATCCTTGGTGTTCCTTGGCGTGTAGCTGCGTTACTCCAATCTCTGCCTCTGTCGTTATGTGGCCTTCTTCCCTGTGTGTCTGTGCATGTCCTCTCCTCTTATTAGAATGACACTAGTCATTGAATTTAGAGCACATGCTACTTCAGTATGACTGCACCTTGACTAATTATATCTGCAAAGACCCTATTTCCAAATAAGGGCACATTCTGAGGTTCTGGGTGGACCTAAATTTTGGGAGGACACTATTCAACACAACAGAGCCACCAAATAGCATCTCTCATAAATACTGCAGTGGATTCTGAGGCAAGTGGTCCACAGATCACACTTTAAGAAACACTGAACCTACACAGATTGCTTTTAATGTAAAGACAGGAGTGGGGTTCAGCTAGGTGGGCAGAGGGATTTCCTGGAAGCTTCAACCCCACCATTACTGATTTTAAGGGCCAGGCTCTAGTAAAGGCAGAATTTAATTGGATTTTATGCAGCATTAGCTCTTTAATCTCAAGGAATCTTAAACAAAGAAAGATTTCAACTGGATTTAGAGCTCAATGCTGTTGCCAGAATTGAAAACTGATAGCAACAAAACAGACCTTCATTATCCTGACCCCTGAGAAGGCATCTAGGCTATACTGCAAAGGAACAAGCACATACAACTTCTTTGGTAAGAAACTGAAAGAAAAGGTTATTAGAAAATGAAACTAAAAACATTGAGGTTGCTTTTCCCATCTTATATTGTCAGGACATCCCTGATAATCAGGGAGGTACATCTTTATTGGAAATTTTTGTCATATTTGTAAGTTATGCCAAAATTTTAGAGAAAGCACTAATATTACAGGAAAGGAAAAGAAAGTCCTGTTTTTATTAAATTTTACTGCTGCAATAATGTGCCACAAGTTATTTAATAGTAAACATGATATCAAAGAGTAAAGTGCTATGGGTTATCTATTCAGAAACTGAATTATTAAAAAAGAAAACAGAAAGGTTATCTTCAAAAGATGCATGAAAATATATTAGTTAAGAAATAGTCCCTAATCTAGCTGAGATAATGTTTCATAGAAGGCCTTTATGTGGAAAGCATTTATGACAAATTTATGGAGATGCTCGTGATAAATTGATAATTTACAGAGAACTAACATGGTTCTTGTTGCAAAAACGTTACCACATATATTACTTTTATGAATCACATACAGCTGTATATAAATTTTTATTAATCATATACATAAATAAAATGATAGGTTGGGTACCCTTTTAAGCTCTCTCCTAGATGTACAATTTTATGATATTTACAAAAATAATTCTTTTTTACCACTCTAGAACAGATATAACATGATATTAGCACATTATACTAAAGAAGAAAGGAAGGCAAAGCAGAGGGAGGAGGACGGAGGGAGAGGCGCTAGAGGTGATGTTGTTTGCATTCTATCCTTACTCATGTGCTGTAGAATGCCAAGGCTGAAGTTGAGGATGAAGGAAGCCTTCCTTTGCCAGCAGGCACAGGCTGAAGATAGCTGTTACCTTTCTAAGGGCAAAATCAAAAATATATTCCTGCTACATCTGTTTTGTGCCTAAAGAGTGGCTGTTAATTGTTATCCTTGCATTCATAATAGCCAAGATTGACATCGTTTTGTTCATAGTTTTATAATATCTCACTCAGTATTAGGTTTTGAAATGATTGCATCCACAAATATTTAAATCTGTTCAGAAGTGCTAATTAATGTTTTATTGAATGAAAACTTTAAAAAGAACAAAATATGCAGGGAAATGCAAAATCATCAAACTACTCTCATACTTTATGGTTTTATATTACCTTGAGTTGCCTGGCATCTTTGTACCTAATAAATACAACAGAATGGAACAGTCTTAAGGGCATAATAAAAACTCATAATTCAGATATCCACTTTATATCTTTTTCATAAATTTCTTTATATGATATATTTTTAAATGTCACATAAAACTTTTAAAAGAAATTTTCTATTGCTTGCTGACTTCAGAAGATTTCAAGTTCAAACTTTGCAAAATGCCTAAAAATAAATAACTCAACTGCCTTAAATGATATTAAAATTATTTATATAATGTGCCCTTGAATTCAGACTAATGAGGGCATAATGCCTCCTTATAGTACCTTCGCTGACATCTCAGGGTGCCAAATAGTTAACAGTTAATTCTGTGTGCTTGTTCATTGAATGCCTCCTGTTAGATAGTCCATGATGTCTCCGTGAAAACTAAGAGGTGCATCCCTGGTGTCTAGCATTGTACATGGTGGGTTCTCAATAAATATTTAACAGATGAATAAAAGAAGGAAAAGGAGAGGAAGTGTGGTGAGAGCAGAAGATTAACATTCCTTGAGGATGTATTATATGTCAAACATCATCACACCCTGAACATAATTCAGCTTTTTTTGTGTATGTGGTCAAATGGTATACCATACGATATTGGCGACAGTGTGAATTTATACAACCGTTTTGGCAAAGCGTTTGCAATACATGTGAATGGAAACAAGCTTTGTATGCCTGTTATCTGTGATATTGGACTTCCTGCAACTCAGCATTTATAGCATTTTCCCTCCCACAGTGGACACAACTCATTCCAGATTCAACTCTTCCCAGTGTGCTCCATAATATCAATTCCTTGGGTATCAATTCCTTGTTATGACACCTCAGATAGGTATGGAGAATGGAGAATGAGAAATGTCAAACCCAGGGCCAAGAAGTACAAGCACAACAATTCAGTTTTTAAACAGAAAATGAAAAAAGAGGGGTAAAAAAGTAACAACTGAATATATTTGTTCTTGGAATAAAAGAAGAAAAGACTATAGTAAAACAAAGTTAATGAAGAAAATAAAGAAATAATTTCATTCATGATTGGTTTAAATTTGTACAACTTTATGCATTTGTAAGTGGTAATCACCACATTTTCTAGTTCCTGTATTTGCTGACACTGGAGGGACTGCCCCTCCCAGGGCTAGGTAATTCCTAAAGACAGAAAATGACTGGCCTTGGAGTCAGAGAGCCTTTCCCACGCAAACCAACTAAGCCAGAGCCCATCTCCACCATCTCCTTTATGAGGCTCTCCCGGCAGCCCTCTCTCACTCTGGGCTACTATCTACCCACCCTAATCAGCTAAAGCCAGGTACCAGACAAATGTCACCTCAGAGCCCACTGAAATTACTCAAACTAACGAATCCTAACCCCGTTTATCCTGCCTTTCCTGTCTTTCCCACAGAAGCCCCATAAAGGCTCTTGTCCACATTTTCCCCTGACTTCCTTCCTCTGCCTCTGGATGGACCCTAATACTTCCCTGTGTGCCCTCCTGTGGCTTGGCATATCACCTTCATTTGTGAGTAACAAACTATCTTTTTAATGGCAATCGCTTCCTGATCTGTTGTTCTCACATACCTGAATTATATTAACCTACCGTTGGAAATACAGATTCGCTGTAAAAATTCTCTTAGGTATAAGTATTAAAAACAGAAACAATAAGCAGGTCACAATATAATCTCTGTTAATTGATACATTGGTCTATTGAATTGAAGTTTTGTAAATAATTGTCATGAAAAAGCTCTCTGATTATTCTTTTTCACTTAATAAGATTATTATACACAATTATTTTCAATAATTTGATTTTTCACCAATATTTATCCTTTCAACTAATATAATTTACTGACAAGATAAACAAAAGCAGATAAATTTACATTTTTATAGGAAAAAGGATTTTTAGAAATAGACTAAAATTCAAATGACAGACACAACAACTATTTTATTCTGTTACTGTATTTTTATAAGCAAGATAGAATAGTATCTTATTCCAAATCCAGTTTGGATTACATTTAAAGATGCAGGATCAACAAAGTATCAGACAGTTTGTTATACAGGCCCAAAATCCCTCATTTATAATTCCAGTATTCAAAAATTCTGAAAAACCAAACAATTTTTCATAAGTTTATGGCATACTCATTTGTTGGCAAAACCTACTCTGAATTGATGAGGTCATTTATGCTTTTATTTATTCTTCCTGATGGTGAATATTCATATTTATGCTACAAAACCATTAATGTGTTTTATTTTGAGGGACTGATTCAGATCTTAGTGAAAATATTAAATAATAGACAGTTTATAGGCTGTTACATTTTAAAATTCATTCAAAATTCTGAATTTTGGAATAGAGCTATTCCCAAGAGTTTCAGATGAGGGAATATGAACCAAATTCAGTGTGTGTGTGTGTGTGTGTGTGTGTGCGTGCGTGCTGCTTTATGTTTTGGTTTTAGGGACACAGAATGTTACTCTCTCTTTGTGTAATATTTAATTTTATTTACTATTGTGATGCCTTATTTAATTTTTCTTTAATCAATTTGAAGGAACACAATAAAGCTATTGGGCCAACAGTTCAAGACAATTTTTGATGATTTGGGATGATTCACTATGGAGGAAGATACCCAGATGAGTAAGACCCACTTACTGAACTCCAGTGAGGACAGGTGTGAAATAAATAGTAATGATATAGTAATACAATAAATAGTAATGTTACAGTGATACAAGGATAGTAATGATACAGTGATACAATAAATAGTAATGATGATACAGTGATGCAATGAGACAATGAGACAAATGCTGCCGAAGTGGTATTCAATATGCTTCTGGGTCATAGAGAAGGGAACTAATTGCCTGGGGAAATTAGGGAAGGCTGCAGAAAAGAGATTTTTGAGAAGCAAAGGAATTTTACCAGGTAATGAAATGGGGAAAGACCACTCAATTCCAATACTATTTAACCTCAAAACAGGGAAATGTTCATGCGATTAGTTAAATAACTTGACATATTGTGACTCTTGCCAACGTTCAAGCGCTTCTCATTAGTATCACTCTGTTAGTGGTTAGAGACCTTTTTAGCTTTTCAGCACCAATAGGAGTTCCTAGAGAAAAGCAGCCTGGCTTTTGATATGTCATGGCATTGAAGCAGAGTATAATGCAATTTGCAGGATTTAATAAAATGCCAGTGTAGTTGGGATTGTCTTTAAGAAGCCATACTCTACCAAGCACCAGATATCCCTGTCCCACAAGGGCAGATCCTTGGACAGAATGACTGTGAAGCCATAAATGCTTTCTATTCATCCATAAAATCACATTAGTAAGATAAATATAGAAACCACTTTCTTTCTCATAAATGTATGCCATTTGCCTGCAGTGATGTGGTATTTAAAGCTTAGGTTTAAGCACACTTAGAATTGACAGTGTTGAAGTTCAAGTTGGTATTTTCAAATGCTCATCTCCAAGAAGTGCCAACAGCAAAGATATGATCTGTTGGGTCTCATTCAAGGAAAGATGACAATGTGGTGTTAAGCAATGAAGCAAGAGGAAAAGGTTACAGGCAAAAAAAAAAAAAAATCACTCCCATTTTTATTCTGTTAAGCTATCGTAAGGAAAGCTTTAACATTGGTCCTAATGGCTTCCTTAATTTTGCAGCTGAGCCCCTTTTCACTTTGCATCCTGGCTGACACAAATCATCAAATGTCTCTGTACAATGTGGCATTTGAACAATATATAGAGGCAACAAGCCAAGAAAGTTATTTAGCAGTTAATCAAAGATGATCTAATGTTTTTCACCTTCCATCTATAAAATGAAACATATTCAATTTAATCAAGCAATGTTAATTCAGAGCAGAAAACGTTGAACCTTCCAATCAAGAGGTAGTTTGGAACCATGTAAAAGAAAAACTACTTGGCAGAGAGTTTAAGGGCTTGGTTTTTTCTTGGGATTCTGTAACTTCATAGATGATGTCCACAGTTAATTTTTGTTCACTACTAGAAATTCCAGATTACTCAAGTGTGTAAAATCTAGGGGGTTAGACTATTTCAATTCTAAGATCTCTTTCATTTTAAAAATTCTGTGATACGATTTTGTACTGTACACTCTGGCCACGTTTGAATCTAATAGTGTTGATACTTGGCCTTTAAGCTAGAATATGTTTCCTCATAGCTTCATTCTTTATGCAATAGTTAATAAAGTAATAATAACTAATTTTTCATAAATAATGCCATTTAATACAGATGACATACATGATCATCCCAATTCTTTACAAGTTCTGCAGAATGAGTGCCTAGCTTTCTTCCAGGTTCAATTAGTTACCTAAAGACAACCAGAGAATGTATTGCATATACAAAGAAACCATTATATATGATAAAAAAAAATTAAAGCCCATATATTTTATACCTTATTTGAGAAACTATTGCAGTGGTAAAAATGTCTTTGGTGGCAGTCCATTTGTCATCCAGCCTATGTCCCTCAGCAAACTCTATGAGACCAATCCTGTAAAGAAAATGAATGGGCATTGTAATCTATGTCAGAGTCTGATGAAGTAAGACATAACTCTCTGATAGCTGTCAACACTACACCCCTGGTTATACATATTTTTTCCAGTTCTAGATGATTCCATCGCTTTATTGTTAATTCTTGCTGCTAAATACAACTGCCTATTCACCAACCCTCTGGCATCATATTCCATCTTCCCAATTCTTAAACGACACTCATTATGTGCTTGAAGCTGTCTTAAGTGCTGTTTCATGTGCACTTATTTTATTCTCACATCGTCCTTTTGAGGTAGGACTATGATACTCTCATTTGATAGGGGAGAAAACTCAAAACAAAGATGTTTAGAGAAGCTGGTATTAGGAAACACAGCTAGAAAGTTGTCTAGCTGGGACTCCAGGCTAGAGTGCCAAGAGGAAAGCATAAACTCCACCGGCATGCTGCACTGTTGTGATGAAGAAGAGCTGCTCAGATATAGCTCTATCGGGTTTGCAGGGTCTCTTGTATAAATGTAGAACTGCCCTAGGTTTTTTACATGTACCATACCCTGTGCTGGAGATTATGTTAGAGTTTTAGTAATTTTAAAAATAAAAACTATAGCAAAATGAAATCAAGAAATGTCTTTAAGTTTAGTCTTTAAGTCCTACAATATGGTTTTATTAAATGTGTTAGTGAGCAAATACAACATAAGTTAAAAAAACCATTTGTTTTCCAGTCACCCCAAAGATATTATCTCCAATGAATAAATAGTAAAATTGTACATTCATGCTATTGTTTCACTATATGAACTTCAACACATTTTTTAATATTTTTCAGTGTCAGTATACCTTAGGGCCATAGTAAAATAAATGGGATGACCAAGCATATAAGTATACTAATGAAATATGGCAAGACTGTTAACCTTTCATAAATATTATTTGACAAGATTGTGGAAAAATTACTTCTCAGAATTTTTTGAATCCATTTGTTAATCTGACCAGAAAAGCTCTGTTTAGAGTCAATGTATCAGATCCTAAAAGGTGAGAACTGCAATAAGATGTTGGCTGATGGTTTGCAAGTCAGATGGTCTAAAACTCATTTTTTACCCAAGTTTACTTACAAGGCCAAGTTAAATATTTAATAGGAAACAATAATAGGGATTTTACCACTAGAAAGACATACAGTTAAGTTTCATGGAAACACATTTTTAGATGGTTGTTTGACATACTTTTAAAAGATGGAAAATTAATAAATACATAGTCTCAGTATAATTTTTTTTGTAGCCTGAATTTCAGTGTGAACTTCTGTGAAGCTTATCTCTTTATGTGTCATATAGTGGTTTGTGGAAATAGATTGGCGAAATGACTGTTTTATTTTTCCAAGTTAATTCCACCTTCCTTCTCTACTAACCAATACAATATTTCTAATGTAATAGTCATACTGAGTCATAGTATTGGGTAGTTTGAAGGAATGATTTCTTGCTTGTAAAAAAGTAAAATATTAGAAATATGTACATATGGAAAAATGCTGATTTGAGTTCTTATAATATCCCTAATCATAGCTAAATTTATTTTAAAAAACAAATGGTAGTTACTACAAGGTTTTCCAGATAATCTTATCCTGAAGAGCAGACTTGGGAACCTCCAATGCTTAGAGTTGCACATCACTATTTTCTTGACTTTCTCAAAAAGTTTGCAAATTCTAACTTTTGGCTTATGTTACTTACTCAACTACACAAAACATAAAGCTGATCTTTGGCAAAAGCCAACAAAATTCATATTATTTGCATAGCCCTTAGCCACTTGGCATGTTTGAATTGTAAAAACAAAATCCTTAATTTTGATATGAAAATACTTTATTGATAATCTTATATACCACCCAATATTATACCAGGTTAGATTTTGAAAGAATTATAATTATTGGTAATAATACTATTAACTACTACTATTAATGATAATAAGGAAAATCACAACTGTAATGGTATGTTTTGAAAGTATGTAACATAGCCTGAGCTTTATTTAGTATATAAATTTATACACTCAATGCTTAGCATTAAGGCTTCCTGGATTTAAGAGCAGGTAACTGTTTAAGCTTCTTTGTTGATCCAAGTAAAAAAGAAACAAAATATTCTCTCTTATATATATGATATCTACAAATAAATAAAACTTCCAAAGTTATATAACCCAGCTCAGAAACAAAAAGTCAATTGTATTCAAAGAGGGCAAATGCTTGTGGGGCATCCTACCATATTCCTTCCATGCTCATGGCAGACATTACTCACTGATCATGGCCAAAGGCAGCCTCAGACTTCTCCTCCAAGCAGGGCTCTAGGAAGTTACAATTAGTCAAGGATAGCAAAAGGAGCAAAGAAAGAAATTTATCATGAATAGATAGATATAGATAGAACACGACATCTTATCATCTAAAATCTTTCATTGTATCCACTCTGTGTGCAGACTTGAGTTGAAAGAAATGGGCCTTTAGCTCTTAAGAAAGAAAATGGAAGAACAAGATCACTCTAAACTTGTTTATCTTACTTTTTTCTATATCCTTTTGGACCTATAGAACCAGAGAAAGCCTGTCCCTATATGAGACAATCAGTTTTGGAAAGGGAAGTTCGCAAGGATTCCAGACTCAGGAATTCCCTCCCACAGGAAATGTGGCCTTGCAAGCTGAAGGGCAGGCTACTCAGAGGAAGTCTGGGCAATGTTTCCATATGTCAGGGAAGCAAGCCCTGACCTAGAGGGTGCTCTTCTGTGTAAGGCACAGGCTGGCTAAAAATAGAAATGGGCTGTGTGACAGTGAAGCTGAAAATGATTTCCTCTTGTCCTTATTTACTCAGTTTTAGGGATGGTTTTTCTTTGTAATTTATATATTCCCAATTGTAAGTTTCACTGGTGGTCTTATGACAAGCAATAGAAATTGAAAACCATTACTAAAATTCAGAATTCTTTTTTCATCTATATGTGTGAGGAGTAGGAACACCTACTAAAACAAGAATATACTACTTGACATACACCCAAAATTCCAAACCAAACAAGCAAACCATATGTCAAAGTATTGAGTCTGTAAGTTTCACAAACAAGAGTCACATGTTTTGCACTGGGGCTCAAGAATAGCCCCGATGTACTTGGCATAATGTAAGCTCTCAAACTATAGCTGTTCGTCTTTAAAAAACTTTAGAATTGAAGTTTTACTAAAATCCCTGCAACTAACTGGGAAAATATATAACATATTCTATCATAGAAATCAGAAGATAAGAAAAGCTAGTAGAATTTAAGTGGGCACTTTAAGAGTATAGTAAGGTGGTCAATATACAAAGATCAATAGCTTTTTTAACATTAATAATAATCAATTGGAAAACTACTGACAAAAGGAATCTCAGTGACAATAGCAACAAAACACATTTTACACTTGGGAATAAAAAATGTACATGACTTTTTATAAAGGCATATTTAAAAACATACATAAATGAAGTTCTATTCTATATTTTTCAATGGGAAGATTCAACATTGTACAGATGTTGACAAGCTGATTTCCAAATTCATATGGAGGAAAAATCACAATGATTAGCAAGTTAACTTTTTAGAAAAGAGAATAATGATGAGATTTGACCTGCTAATAATCAGAACATAATATAAAGCAATTATTAATAAAACAATATATTTTGGCAAATACAAATAGAACAACACATTAACAGAAAAAATAGAACAGAAACCCAGAAATATACAGGAATATTGTTGATAATAAAAGTGACATCTCAAATCCATAAAATTATCCAAAACTTCTTAATAAATTGCATTGTGACAAGAGAAAAAATAAACTCATAGTTCACACCATAAGCAAAAATACATTCAGAGAGATTAAAGAGAATAACTATTAAAAACAAATTATAAAGATACTTGAAGAAAATATAGAAAAAAACAATTTTGTAATGCTGGGGGTTGGGAAAAGTTTCCTAAGCAATACATAAAACTCATAAATCATATAAGAAAGCATTTATAACTTTGACCACATAAAAGTAAACAAACAAAAAAACTTCTGTGTGACAACCATAGTAATGAAGTTAGATGATAAGCTATAGACTAGGAGAAATTTTAATAATTACAACGTATATAAAATATTTTTAAGATATAAAGAGTGACTACATATGGTATGAATAAGAAAAACACAAAGAACTGAGTAAAAGGTAGAAAACGGATACAAAGGATCATTTACAGAGAAAATACATATGACCAAAGCATATATAAAATAGACAATATTTACCAACATGTAAAGTGAGCCTGATCTTTGACCTTGCAATCTACTTGTACGAATCTGTTCTACAGAAATACTCACTCATAGGCACTAGGACATATTTACAAGGATACTGTCTATTTATAATGGCTAATAAGTAGAAAAAAAACTGCATATCCTTAACAAAGGAGAGCATAAATAAATTACAGACCATTCCCTTATTATAAAGAACGAGCTCTGTATATATTAAATTAGAAAGTTCTTTCAGACTCATATAAAAAGAAGTTGCCACAGCATAACAGAATCATATGTAGATGTATATGAGCCATATGTATATAAATATATATCCATTTATTTTCTACTCCATTGCTTTTGCATGGATAGATTCTTTTTAATAAAAATTACATATATTTAATGTGTATAATATGATGTTTTGGTATACATATACATAGAGAAATGATTACCATAGTCAAGCAAATTAACATATCCATCTCCTAACATAGTCACAATTTTTTTGAGTGTATATGGTAAAAATAGCTAAAATCTATTCTCTTTAGTTATGTAGGATAAGTCTGGAAGTTTAATGGATTGACTCTTTTACTGTGAGAGCATATTTGTGTGTTTCTTGCTTAACTACATTTTTTTTTAATCAAAGAGAGGAATATTCAGGAAAGGTCAGGCATGTGAGCATTCTTCACATGATAGAGAACTGCTTCAAGGAGGGTGTGAGAGTCTCATGTCTGTTACTAACGTGGTTCAGACCTCTTCGTACTTAAATTTTCTCTTGACCTTGTGCTTTGCTGTCAATTTTTCTTCTCTGGGGAGTGTTGAAGTGGACACAAAAGGGAGTTCTTTAAGACTGTTCAGCTTCTTGTTATGCGAAAGTTGCATTGCTGAAAGGGGTCTTAGATAAGTCCTAATGCAATTCCCAAACCATATGTGGAGTCCTGATTTCTGAGATGGCCAGGAAACTTTAATGAGAATTTCATATTTCTCATGCTTGAGTCATATCCCCTTCCCCAGAAACCCGGGAAAAGTTTACCACTGAAAACCCAAATAGGGTGGTACTAGTTTCCCAATTGTTAAGCCAACTATAAAACAAGAAAGGTAATTTCACTCAAAAGAGTGAAAATTAATAAATATTTTACATTTCACAGCAGACAAATTAATTCCATGATGCCATTTGATGACCCACAAAAAATGTTTCCCAGCATTTCTTCAATGCTCTATATTAGGACCTTTTATTCCAAAAATTCTACAGTATTTCTTTCCATCAACTCTGCCAAGCACTGGACTGCTTAATTTATCTCCATTTGTCAAATAACTATATGGGGCCATATTGATATGTGTGTTATTCTGTTAGCCAGGTCCTATACATCACAAGAGACTTTCAAGAAACTCACTAGTCTCCCTAGATATTAGCTAAGAAAGACCAGAAATCCCTCCTTCCGATTTGGTGATTTTAGTTCTTATAGAATGCATTGCTGTGGCAATAATTATGATAATAGCTGCTCCAACGTCTCCAGTCATCCAGATATTTGCAGAGCCTGCATGAGAACTTGGACTCCTGGACCCAAGGCCAGTGTAATGACTTTGTAACTTGCAAAGCATGGCGGCTCATGCCTATAATCCTAGCATTCTGGAAGGCCCAAGTGGGAGGATCACTTGAGGTCAGGAGTTTGAGAACAGCCTGAGCAAGAGCGAGAGCCCTCTTTACTAAAAATAGAAAGATTAGCCAGGCACAATGGCACGTGCCTATAGTCCCAGCTACTTGGGAGGCTGAGGTAGGAGGGTCGCTTGAACCCAGGAGTTTGAGGTTGCACTGAGCTATGATGATGCCACTGCACTCTAGCATGAGTAACAGAGTGAGACTCTGTCTAAAAAAAAAAAAAAGAAAGAAACAGAAAAAACGCATGGCTTTCAATTTTTAAAATTTCAGGTGAAAATGGAGTCACTGTGCTGGAAATGGGTCTTTCCTTTCTAAGTTCTGTAATGTTATAATATCTTTATATGTTTGTAATAGAAGGAAATGGTCCTACTGGCTGCCAGTGAATGCCAGTGAATGGGGGAGCAGAGTAGAGCTGAATTCTAAAATCTGAACTAATATTCAGCACCAGCTTCTATGGTCTTGTCTTCTGTTTTGATGTGGTGGCTTTTGGGCCTACAGAAATACACCTTCTGTTTATGCTTCCAAGTGTTTCTTTTATCTCTAGATAAAAGTGTACAGGGGAAGTTGCCAAAATTAGTCCACCTTTTGGGCCCAGGCCACAGTTAAACTTAGATGTAAAAGAGATCAAAGAGTTTCCATTCTGATTCAAATATCTGTAGCCCAGCAGTGTAGCCAGTGGCAGTATGAAATGGCCGAACACCTTCTGATTTGGAACATCTGAACGATACTTTCTAGGCTGCAAGGCACAGAAAGCGGCAGCATGTATGTCTGCTGTTGAAATGACTGCCTGCCTTCCAGGATTTGACAGAGAAACACTTATTTAGGTTTTGGTATATAATCTAGTGGGAAGCTCCCAGGGATTCCTGAAGGCTGTCTCGGGGGTTCTCTATGGATGGACAGTTTCTCTCTTCTCCCTGATACATGCAAAGTTGATTTTGTTCATGATCTTTTCATGCTTCCTTTAGGGGAAGCCAAACTGTTGAGAATTCTTCTTTGCAAGAGGGAAACATCTCTCCATCTCCCTCCCTTTTTTATTTTGCTTTCAGGTTCTGAGCTTTACAAAGCCCCAAACTGGTGTCCTTGGGGGACATGGGAATAGACAGAAGACGCTTGGGCTCTGTGCATGAATAGGGTCACCAAATTATCTGCTATCCAAATCAGAACACTTTTGTCAGTGAAAGGGGCACTCTTAGTAATCAAATCTGGACAACTACAGTAAACTGAGACTCTTCTGGTAGATTAGGGTGTATGGTCACCCTGTGCGTAGAGGATGGGGTGATTTCTGGCACCCAGAGACTCAAGTCAAATGCTTCTTTTCCTGTGCATAGCTGGGCACTTTCTAGTCACTCTCTGAGATTATGACAGATGATCATTTTCTACTCTTAATAGGAAACATAACAATTAGAAAAAAATTGGATAATAAATTTCCGTATGACTCAGAACACAGCCCCCTTGTTGAATAATATAGCTCCAGAATAGATTTTGTTGCAAAGAAAATGTTCTGTACAAATTCTTTAAAGAAGTCTTTCAAACAGATTTTTTTTTTTTTAGGATGCCACCACCCACTCCTTACAAAGAAAGTCTTGAAGTGGAGCAGCAACCCCTCAGGCCATTTCTAGCAAAGAGATGTACCATTAGTACCAATGACACAAAAACGCTGCTGTAACTACACCCAAACTATTTTTTGTATCTTCACATATTTCTGTCTCCAAACTGCAGTGGTATTGCTGTGTTTCCTTTCTGTTTGTTTTACCACTTCCCTTCTAAATATTTTGCATCATCCTGGGGATTTTCCCAAGTTGTGGTCTGCTCGCTGGAGGGCCACATTCCTCTGAGTTGTGGCATTAAGTTGTGTTGCCATGGCAGGGCTTGTTTACCACAGGGGAATACTTCACAGGATGGGCACCTCCCACAGCAATTCCAACCTCCTTTCCTCCTCTTCTCCACAGGCTCATATATTCTGAGACAGCAGCCCAGATATGGCTTTCTCTAATCATAAACTACATTCCTGGAGTGTGAACTTTACTTTGCTCTGCTTTCAAGATAGGGAAATGCTTGGCTCTGTTTATGTCTTTCAAACTGGGCAGTGCCCTCTCGACTGTTCTGACTAATCCACTTGTCAGGACTGGAATCTCCTCACAGTTCTTTCCCTCAGGTACATCGCATTGCCCAAACTTGTGAAGCAAAACGCCACTGAGGTCAGCGGGTGACCTTGTGGTGATCGAAGCCTTTTCATTTGACAGAGGTGTCTGTTGACTATGAGGATTTTTTTCTAAGAGAAGGAAAGCTTAGTCAGAATCCGACAAGTCTTTCTCCTTCACATTCCTGCAGAGGAACCAGCTCGGGAGAGATAAGAGCTGTGGGTCGACACCCTGATTATGCTTACCTTTTTATTTGTTAAATGTGGAAATTGACTTCATCCAATTAATAAGAACAGGAAACAGTTTTTGTTTTCTCTTTGTAGGAAAACATGAAGTAACGGTTTTATCTCAATTTGTCAGGCATTGCCCAAGAGACTACAGCCATGTGGGCTGGTGGCCAGAAAATTGCTCTAAGGCCCAAGTATTAACACCCAGATATAAAAAGAATGTTAATTGGTTTTCCAGCTGAAAAATAATAAGGTACTTGGTGCCAAAAAATGCTGTATGGCATGGAAACCCCAAGTTTATACAATAGGCCTGATTGCAATCTGGGGGCTCCATTTGTACTCGCATGAAGAGCTAAACAAAGGGAGGTGTTTCGCTCCTCTGCCTTTGTAGAAAGCTCCGCTCCGGATTGCAGCCTGGTGTTGCACCAGGCTTCCCACAGTCTTCCTGCCAAATCTCCAAGTTTTTTCCTGGCTGCCATTCAGGAAAGTACAGATTCGTCCGTAGGATGGAAAGTTAAAAAGGCCTTGCTTGGATACGCTGAAGTATATACAAACACTGCTTGACGTATGGAGCGGGCTGCTGCTGCCGGCATCCGAAGGAAAAAGAATGTGAGACTTTTAAAAATGTCATTTTGGTTAAGGGTTTGAGGTATTAGCTGGAAGAAAAAACTTTTTTTTTAAAGAGCAAATTCGGTATTCCCCTTAATACGAACAATTATCCACCTTAGTTTCCTCATTAGTAAAATGTTGGCTAACATCCAAGATCCCATCCAGCTTGGGCTGTCTCTAACTTAAGGACAGGGTTTAATGTATAGAAAATACTGGATAGCTACTGAATGTCATTAAAAACATCCTGGAAGTGAGTTGGGGTGAGAGTCAAGCTCTGGGGCCGTTGGCACGGTACAGGCCCGGGCTGGGTGGGTGGGTGCTTTGATGTGTACTGGCCGGTGGCCAGCCTTGCCTATGACTTCACACGGTGACTCCAGGCCTATGTCACTGATGGGAATGTGCCTGAATTGAAAGCATTTTGTGACACTTAGAACCCTGTTCTCATCATTTCTAGGTGATGATAAATACCACTGTAGAAGTCACAGTATTTACTTCATCTGACCCATAATGTTTTTAAATTGTGGTTAATACTTAAATGCACTAATTATCCTCTCATCAATAATGGTCATAGACCATGGCCATTATCCTCGTCATGTATGTAAAGATGCAACTAAGTTAAAAAGATTTTTTTTTTTTAAAAAAGAATTACTTTGACGAAAGAAGTAAAACACATTTTCAAAACAATCAACTTCTGCCAGAGTATACAGAGAATAAAGCAGGCCAAAAGCTTCTGTTAATGTATACAAAATATTTTTTTGACAGAAACAGGCAGGCAATTGTGTTTGTGGTATCAGTGCTTTTCTTTTGCTCATTACTTTTTGTTTGTGTGTTACTATTAGTGCATTTTCCCACACAGTGGGAACATGAGGCAACGTGAGGCAACATGAGATGTGTTAAGAGTTTAGGAAGCATTTCTTTAAAAGTGCTGGATATCAGGGCTTTTTACCTGCAGGAGAAACCAAGGAGTAGAAGAACCATTGAGTTCATGTTGCAGACCTTTCATTGGGTTCAGTCCACTGAGTTAAATTAATTCTCCACTGTACTTTGTCCTTCCAGTGCCCTTTGGTTTCCCACTTCTCTGAGCTCTCATTGCCCTTACCATTTTCAAACACAAGGGGAGCATATGGAGGGGTCTCAGATCAGGTGGAAATTGAACTGGGACTCAGGAGATGAGGAGAAGATGGGGCTACTTGCAAAAAAAAAGCCGCCTCTGGGGGCTGGAGTGGTCTGAGGAGGCCCCACAAATCAGGTGGGGATTGAAGTGGGGCACGGAAGATGGAAAGAAGGGCGCTCACGCCAGGTGAGGGAAAGAGCGAGTGCAACACAGAGTCAGGAATGTGCCGGAGGAGACTGGAGTCTACACGGAAGGAGCTCCCTTGAGTTATAAAGTACAGAGATGGCACAACAAAGCACATAAACTTTGCTAGGTCTGTGCTGAAAACCTAAATCTGAAAAATTTGACCATCATTGATGAGAATTTCTTGTTGTCATCCAGCTTAGTTTTGAAGAGGACTATCTCATCATTTTCTTCCTTCCTTCCTTCCTTCCTTTTCCATTCCCCTCTTCCCTATTCTTCTTTATTTCCTTCAAAAAACATTTTTGAGTCACCTACTTTATGATGAGCTTCTGCTGAAGATGCAATTATTAAATATGATCCCCATTCTTAGAAAATTTTCTTCTTCCGGGGAGAAAGTAGAGAAGGAAACATATCACGACGGTGAGTGCTGTGGGAAAATGTAACTGGACACCTAACTGATCCTGGCTGGAGTGGGACAGTCTGGGGTGGGGAGGGGTAGTGCGAGGGAAGGCATCTGGAGGCGATGACCCTAAGTCTTACTGGGCAAGTGGAAGAGAGCCTGTTTCAAGATGTGGGAGTAGAGAAAAGAGGTAAGCAAACAACAGACATAAAGTCAAGAAAGTATGCGGCCTTGAGGAAGTGGCAAATAGTTCTGTGTTACTGGAACGTAAGGTACATGGAGTGGAGGCGGGTGGAGGACAAAAAGTGACTCTAGTGTGGCAGGCAGAGTAAGTCAGGAATAATGTTATGTTTATGTTAAAGACTTTGGGATTTTCCTGAAGAAGTATGGAGACATTAAAGAATTTTAATGATCAGATTGTCCTGTTATCCAGACCATTCTAGTGGTGTGCACAATGTAGATGGGATGGCAAGTCCGAAGGGGAGAAGAGCTATCAAAAGGCTATTGTGGTAGCGTGAGAGAGAACTGATGAGGGCCTGACTAAGGCAATGGCAGTGCGAAGACGGAAAAGAGAGGAGAAGCTGGAGAGAATTTGAGACGGTACAACAAGTGGGACTGAGCTTAAATAGATTTGGTGAAGAAGAAAGCACAAAGAGGCCTTTGTCAATGAGGTCCTCATTGCTGTGCAGACCATCTATTCCAACTACGGTTAAAGTCACTGGGCATCCAATCAGAGGAGTTCAGACCAAACATCAACTACAACCAATGTGACCACTGAACTCATAACCTCACATTACGCATATCACACATGCTCTGCCAAGTCACACGCTTGCTGAGGTCCGTGTTTGAGATTCTCCCAAGTCAACTTTTAATTTTTCTCATGAGAAATCTTCTCTAAACAGCTATTGGAGGCACCAAAAGCTATTTTTCTAACATAGAGCCCCAAGATTACCCTTCCCTTTACTTCTATAGGTAATTTTTCTTTCCCAACTCTATCATTAACTCATAAACCTTATAAATCATGCCTTTTAAACAATCATTTGCATAGCAAAGACTTTTTTTTTCAAAGACTCTTATCAAATAAGACATGGAAGCTAGCATAATTTGAAATACTCACAAAACATTCACTTTTAGCTTTATTACTCTTCAATAAATTAAAATTAATATTAAAATATGATTTTAGCTTCTAAATTGTCATGTTACCATTAGTGATTTTCTTTGCATTCTGCAAAGATAGATGTCTACACGTGGTGGAGAAGACTGCCACTGAGCTGTTAGCTCTTCTTTTATTGAGCCCTGGACGGTTTCCTTGCTCACAGGGTGTAGCTAAGGGCAGCCAGAAGGAAAGATAGGCAGGAAACATGGTGATTGGGCAAAGGACCATGTACAGCGTGGTTAAGTCAATTGCAAGTCTTACCTTTCATAGATTAAATGGTGACAGTGACTTTTTACCCGCACTCTAAAACCTAAGTTGTAGATGTCTAATGAAGCAGAATAATCAGTCTGAGGATGACTATGGCATCTTGCTCATTTATTGAGGAGTCAGATTTTGTGTGCCTCAATATAGCATTGCACATGGGTATAAGATATTACAGAAAATGGCACTGCACCAGAATCTCTGCTGGGAAGCTCAGAGGCTTCCTAGGCTCTTATTCTAAATTTTGCTGCCTTGAATCTAATATATCTTACTCATAACTCTCAGCCTACTGGGTTATCTGTTTTCCAAGGCCAAAAAAGATTAGAAGTGAATTAGAAGCAGACATTCTGACAGCAGCAGATTTGAGAACTGACAACTTGACAGCAAGGAAAAAGCATAAAAATGGAAAGAAGGCATGGAATTGTGCTCTGCATTATAGCAGAGTGGAAGGAAAGATAGGTAAAGTTATGGGCCACTGTTATCACGGAAGATTAAATTATGGCTTGCGTTCTTACTTAAAACACAGTTATCTGTGTTTTTTTTTCTCCAGGAAGATTGCCATCAAAATTTGTTAAAATAAATAAAGCTAAGGCATTTAAAGGTTTTCATTGCTTGGAAAATTAGTAACATAAGAAATGTTTTCTTCTCTAATAGTTTCTGTCACTAAACCTTGCAGAGAAGTCACATACATAGACACACAAGAAACATGGAAGCAAGTATCTCTCTCTCTCTCTTTTCCTGGGACAGGGTCTTGCTCTGTTGCTACAGTGCAGTGGCATCGTCATAGCTCACTGCAACCTCAAACTCCTGAGCTCAAGTGATTCTCTTGCTTCAGCCTCCCAAGTAGCTGGGACTACAGGCGCACCTCAGCACACCAGGCTGATTTTTCTATTTTTTTGTAGAGATGGGGTCTCACTATGTTGCTCAGGCTGGTGGTCTCAAATTCCTGGCCTCAAGTGATCCTCCCACCTCAGCCTCCCAAAGTGTGAGAATTACAGGTGTGAGCCACTGTGCCTGGCACAAGCATTGCACTTTACCAGCAATCTCAGAGCTACCCATCCCACTCTTTTGTTACCACCTTCCTTCCTCTTTCATTTGCTATCCTCATCCTTGTTCCCCTCACCCCCCGCCATTTGGTATATATCAATGCTCTTTGCCTTTCCTTAACAATATGTTGGTAGTTGAGAACCTAATCATTTTCCAAATGCACCAATGGTAAAGGAAATCATATTGTTCTTCCCTTCATAATTAATTTTTAACACTTTTAAATATTTAATTGGTATGGGATGAAGACATTCAGCCCTCCATATCCATAGGTTTCTTATCCATGGATTCATCTAACTTTTGATAAAAAAATGTTTGGGAGGCCAGGCATGGTGACTCGCACCTGTAATCCTAGTACTCTGGGAAGCCAAGGTGAGAGGACCACTTGAGCTTAGGAGTTCCATACCAGCCTGAGCAAGAGTGAGACCTCATCTTTACTAAAAATAGAAAAAATTAGCCAGGCATGGTGGCATGCACCTGTAGTCCCAGCTACTTGTGAGGCTGAGGCAGAAGGATTGCTTGAGCCCAGGAGTTTGAGGTTGAAATGAGCTAGGATGATGCCATGACACTCTTGTCAGGGCAACAGAGCAATGTTCTGTCTCCCTTCCTCCCCCCCCCCCTGAAAAAAGAAGTTTGGGGGAAAATTTCCAGAAATTTCCTGAAAGCAAAATTTGTATTTGTTGTATGCCGAGTACTATGTTAAATCTGAATGAATGAAGTGATGTGTAGGCATTGTATTTGGTATTATAAGTAATCTAGAGATGATTTAAAATATTTGAAGGATGTACATAGGCTATATGAATATATTAAGCTATTTTAAATAAGAGATTTGAGCATCCTCAGGTTTTGTTATTTGTAGGGAGTCCTGGGAGCAATCCATTATGGCTATCTAGAGACAACTGTACTTGCCAGAAAGGCCAAAGAATGAAAAAACAAACAAAAATCCCCAAACATTTACAACATTTGCATAGAAGATCAAACACTGAAAGGAAGTCAAGAGACCCAAATTTAAAGTGTTACAATAATTAATAATAACTTGTTAAACCAACTCTGCCATAACAGATAAAGCTTCATTCTAATATTGAGCTATATTAAAAAGCAAACACCCAAATTCTTATAAATCTTATCATTCTTCTTTTATAGTAGATATTTCTACTACAAATATTGTGGTTGAATTTTAAGTTAAAATTAATATACCAATTTATTTAGAAGTATAATTCTATAGAAGAAAAGGACTCAAAGTTTCAAATATTCTCTTAGAAATTACTTCATTGTTGTGCAAAGAATATTTGTTTATGTAATTCTTGTGTTGAAGATGGCTGGAAGGAATCATGATGAATTTATATAAGAATTTATATAAGAATCACACTTTTATTGCGTTGGGTTTTCACTTAAAAGTCTGGGAAAAATCTCTTTGCTAGTCAGTCCAGGAAGCTGCCATCAGCTTTTATATTTGGAGGTTTTACGTAATATATCAAAATATCAAAGGAGGCCATGTAAAAGAAAACTATAGTTAGTTACTGGTTATTCCCAGGTGACACACTAATTTCCTACTGACAACTTTATCCAGGTGGTTTCCTCACCCTAATCCAGGTTTCTCAACCTCAGTACTATAGATATGTTGGGCTGGAAACCTCTTTTCATTATGGGGGGATATCTTGTGCATTCAGCAGCATCCTTGGCCTCTACCCATAGATGCCAACATTATTCCTAGTGTTTACAACCAGAAGTGTCTCTAGACATTGCCAAATGTGTTGGGGGAAATGGGAAATGGAGAGGTGGCAGGGGAGGGAGGAAATTAATGCCAGCTGAGAATCACTGCCCCAATCATAACACGAATCCATTGAAATAACATGCTATTATTTTTCTTGAGATATAATATTCCAGAGAAGTTTCTGCTTTCCACTGAGGTAACAAAAAAAGACATTGTTCTTTAACCTGTTCTTCAAGTCATTCTACTTGACTATAACTCCATTACCTATAAGTTACCCTGGTTGCCTTGGGCCCAAGGTACTTATTAGGCATTTTACATCTCCTCACAGAATGTTCACCTCTCTTATGTCATCTTCACTGGACTTAAGCCTTTTTGTCATGAATCTGCACCTAGTTAGTGTGTACTTATGTATATCATCATGTGACCATGCAGCCTGTTTTGTTCAGATCAGTCCTGGAGTATGCCTGCCTGTAAGCCAAGCTAATAATTATTAATAGTTCCCACTATCAGTCTTGAAAGTGTCCTGGTTTGGATAGGAAATCATGGTCATTCCTTTTCACTCTGGAAAAAAAGATACTCCTTTTGACTTTGGCAAAAAAGAAAGTGGGATAAAATTATGTTGAGAATGGAATACATAAGAATACATACCTCTCCCCTCCTGCATTTCCCCATTCCATTAACCCAAAGAGAAAATCCCATAGGAAAGAAGGATGCTTGAGAATAGACCAGAAGTTTGAACATGTTCCCAGAAGGCAGATGCAAATGAATACTTTTTGGTAGGTGAGCCAGAATGGTGCTGGCAGTAGCCCACAGCTTACAGTAGAGAAGGCTGCCTCAGGACTGTTGCGCTTCTTTCCGACAGATCTCTGTAGAGTTTCCATATCATTTTGGCTGCAAGTCTGTCAGCAGAATGGGGAAGAGAGTAATTAATTGAAGGGCTATCTATGTAACAGCTAACTGCATTGCAAGTCTTGCCAAAAGTAGAATTAATGGTAGCTTTTAACTCATTTCTTCCAGTCTTTATCTAAATTAGAGGACTGATCCCTAAGGAAATTGAACAATCTTCCCAAGGAGTACTATAACTTACGATACAGGTTTTCACATTCCAGAACAAAAATAAGAGATGGTAGGGAACCCAATTTTCATCACTTTCTCCTAAAGTGAAGACTACCACACACCATGGAGAAGCAAAACTTCAGAAGAAACCCATTTCAGCTACAGATACTAATCAAGTATCTTTTATCAACCTATATGAATGGCCAACCAAGGACCACCACTCATTAAGGAACATAAATAATGCAAAAAGGATGATAAAAGTGAAGAAGCAGAATAAATGGCTTCAAAGAAAACAGGAAACATAAGGGAAATCTTTTAAAAAAGTTATTAGTATCTTCAAAGAGTTCTGACTAAATGATGCATCCACAAGATACATAAACTTAGACTGCTGTAGAAAAAGAGCACTTAAGAGAACAAGCAAGAGTTACTGGATATTAAGAATTAGTTACCCAAATTTAAAAAGTAAAAAGAAATAATAGATAATGAAACAAAATCAATTAAATATCTCAGAATATAGAACAAAAAAAGATATAAAAGTTAAATATGGTGAATCAATTCAGGACAGTGAGCATCTTTCCATTAGAAGTTCTAAAGCAAGAGGATTCTGGGAAGATGGCAGAGTAGGAAGGACCAGGAATCTGTCTCTCCACCTAGGCAATAATTGCGTTGGCAGATTCTGTCTGATGTAACTATTTTGGAACTCTGGAGTGTACTAAAGGCTTGCAATTTTTAGGAGAAAGCATGGGCAGTAAATTGTGATTAATTTCAGTCATTTTCAGCTCTTAGAACAGTAGGAGCAATGTATGTTCCACACCCCACACCCATGACTAGCAGCCATGTATGTGTTCCTAAAGCAACCTGCAAGCAGTGTGAAGGAGCCAGGGTTGGCAAAAGGGCTCTGCCCTCCAAATATTTGGGATCTATAGTCTGATTGCTGCTTTTCATTGCAGAGGTACAAAGAGGGAGACAGCCACTGTGGTTGCACATCCCCACATTATTGCAAGCCTGTCAGACTGAAGAGACTCCAGGAGTTTAACAGTCTTTTTGTCTCCCCCAACCTTCATTTTTCTCTTTTTCTCCTTTTGGGACCCAGACATTAAAGACTAGAACATTCAAAAGCAACTGTATATATAGGGAAATTAGAAAGTGACTATGCATGCTCAGGCTCAGAAAAGACTTGAGACTACTTTAAGTTTATACCTCAAGCTGATTATTGGCACAGAGACAGCCTATAATGCAAAAAATATAATTAACAAACAAAAACAATAATGCAAAACAGAAAACCCTGGAGACAAAGGAGAATCTGACTTATAGTTACCACATTGTTAAATTTGAAAATTCAAATGTTCAGTTTTCAACAACAACAAAAAATCACAAGACAGACAAACAAATAGGAAAGTATGTCCCACTCAACAGAAAGAAATAAATCAAGAGAAGCTGTCCCTGAAAAAAACCTGATGTCAGAACTACTAGACAAAGACATTAAAGCAACTGTCTTAAAGATGCTCAAAGAACTAAAGGAAGATATAGAGAAAGCCAAGAAAATGATTTATGAATAAAATGGTTGTATAAATAAAGAGATAGCCTAAAAAGACACACACAAAAATTCTAGAGCTGAAAAGTACAATAAGTGAAATGAAAAATTTACTAGAGTAGCTCAAAGGCAGATTTGAATAGGTAGAAGAAAGAAACAGTGAACTTGAAGATAGCACAATGGAAATTATTGAGTCTGAAGAAAAGAAAGAAAAATATCAAAGCAAAGTGAGCAGAAACTAAGGACCTGTGGGACACCATTAAGCCGACCAACATATGCATTATAGTAGTCCCAGAAGGATAAGAAAGAATGAGAGAAAGAGAGTGAGAGGAAGAATACTTGAAAAAAGAATGACTGAAAACTCACAACTAGTGGGTGCAGAGTGCACTGTATGGGGAATGGACATGCTTGTAGCTCTGATTTGGGCAATGCAAGGGCATTATATGTAACCAAAATGTTTGTAGCCCCCATAATATTCTGAAATTAAAAATGAATAAATAAATAGGAAAAAACCTTCCAAATTGATGAAAGATATGAATATAAACATCTAGGAAGCTCAATTAACTTCAAGTAAAATGAACTGAAAGAGATTCACATGGAAATACATTATAATCAAACTTTCAAAAGCTAGAATCAAAGAGAAATCTTAAAAGCAGTAAGAGAGTTGCAGCTTGCTACATAAAAGGCATACTCAATAAGATTATTGGCAAGGTTTTCATCAGAAAATGTGAAGGCCAGAGGGAGTGGACAAAAATATACAAAGTGCTAAAAGAAAAAAAAGAGGGTCAACCTAAGATTCTATACCTGGTAAACTGTCCTTCAAATGTGAGGGAGAAAGTAAAACATTCCCAGACAAAGAAAAGCTGATGGAGTTCATTACCACTAGACCTGCCCCACAAGAAACACTCAAGGGAGTACTTTGGGATCATATGAAAGGACACTAGACAGTAACTTAAAGCCATATGAAGAAATAAATATCTCCATATAGATAAATACATGGAAAATTATAAAAGCTAGCATGATTGTCACAATGGTATATAACTCCACTTTTTGTTTTCAACATGATTTAAGAGATAAATACATTTTAAAAAACAATTATTAGTATAAAAGCTAGTATTATTGTAATTCTGATTTTTTAAACCACATTTTGGTTTTTACATAATTTAAGAAACTAATACAATTAAAATAATTATTAATTTATGTATCTAGACACACAATGTATAAAGATATAATTTTGTAAAATCAACAATTGAAAGGGGTGAGAACAAAACTGCTAAAGAGCCAGAGACTTTGTATGTTATTAAAGTTAATTTGGTATACATTCAAATTAGATTGTTACAACTTTGGGATGTTAAATGTAATTCCCATGGTAACCACAAAGAAAACATATCTAAAGAATATATAAAGAAGGAAATGGGAAAGAAATTTAAATATTTCACTGCATAAAACCAACTAAGCACAAAGGGAGACTGTAATGCAGGACGTGAGGGACAAAAGAAGCTATAAGGCATATAGAAAACAAATAGCAAAATGACAGATGCATGTACTTATTTACTTAACAGTAATTACTTTAATTGTAAATGGATTAAGCTCACAAATCAAAAGACAGAGAATGGCAGAATGAGTAAAAGCCATAATGTAAATATATGTTGTCTAAAAGAAACTCACTTTAGACCCAAAGACATGAATAGAATAAAAGTGAAAGGAGAGAAACCCTAAAAGATGGTTGACCAGAGACACCATTTGCCAGAGCATCTCAGTAAGAAGCAAAAGTTTTAAATGCAAGAAAACAAACAAACATAGATCAGGTGTAATTCTGAGGGAAGGGTGCCAGAACCTACAAGAAACTCCATGGGAAGAAGTTGCAGAGCCAAACAAGAAGGAGCAAAAACAGAGATCAGCCCCCGAGAAGCTTGGAGTCTAGTGAAAAGGGTAGTTGGATTGGTTTGTTTCATCCACCCTTGCATCTCTGATAGCAGATTCCCAAGCTGCTGGAGAGATGATCCTAAGAGCTGCTGCTGCCAGAAAACTGGGAGCTTCTTGTGGACAAAGCACCAGGTTCCCAGCCCCCCGAGGCACTTCCTATCACCATAGACATGAGCTGGTACAGCAGGCGCCATATTGCTTCTCTACCCACTGTGCACCTTTGTCCTCCCCAGGGGGTGTCAACTCCTCAGGTTTTGTCTTGCTCATTCCCACACAGACATTTCCTAACTCCAGCCCAGACTGCAGGAACCACAGGGGTCCAGTGGGTCCTGGGGTATCTGTGTGACTCCAGAACCTGGATGTTCTGAGTGGGCTGCCTTCCAGAGAGAGGGATAGAGAAGACCAGAGTGCTAGCTTTCCTCCCACCCCACTCTTTTTCTCCCTTTCCCCTCCCCAATGTGTGGCTGCCAAGAGAGAAAATTGAGCCACCACACTGAGGCTTCTTCAGAAAGTGGGGCTCAAATATTTCCTTTTAAGGTCCTGCAGTAGACTGAGGGGTGCTCAGACTATGAGCTCACTGGCCCTCCATGTTGCTGCGTATCTGGTGGCTCCATCAGAACAGGGCACACCTCAAAGCAGAGGGACATCAAACCTGCTTGAGCACCCCACAGGCAACTTAAGACCAGCACATTTCTCTCAGGCATGGCGAGGGATTAATCTTCGAGGACTCCACAGGCCAGATCCCGAACCCCCAGGTCTTGATCGTGTTGCTTGGGGCACGGAGGGGAGATTTGTGAACTAATCTCAGGAGGCAAGTGAACCAGCATAGGCAGAACTGAGAGAAGAGTGCAGTGTGGGTCCCAGTGACAGCATAATCACAGGGCACCCCTTACCACCAGGAAGGCTATGCTCTCAGCCTAGGCCAGGATCCTGGGTGGGGAAGCTCCCAGTCTGCAGTGCAATCACTGGGGAGCTCAGCGAGTGTGAGCTCCTGCCTGCTGGTAGACACTGGAGCAAAACCACGGAGCAGGGAAGCGGGGAGAAGAGCAAAACCTACTCCTGACAGCCAGATTGTGAATCACAGATAGCCCACCTCCACAAGCAGACTTCCTGGTTGGATGGGGCCACTTCATCCCTCCCTGTGGGCTTTGCCCAGAAGCTGAGACTTTGACCCCTGCAGAAATAGCTACCTTGCCAGCTTTTGTGGCAAGGAAAAGATGTCATTTTATTTAGTAGACAACTGTGCTCAAATATTAATTGCAGCACAATTCACAATCACAGAGATGTGTAATCAACCTAAGCACCCATCAATTCATAAGTGGATAAAGAAAATGTGGTATATATATATACCATGGAGTACTCAGCCATTAAAAGGAATGAAATAATATCCTTTGCAGAAACTTGGATGGGACTAGAGACCAATATCCTAAGTGAAGTATTTCAGGAATGGAAAAACAAACACCATATATGCTCTCTAATAATTGGAAGCTAAGCAGTGGACACAAACAGGTACAATGAGACGTAAAGGACATTGGAAACCATAAGGGTGGAGAGTGAAATGGGGTGAGGAATAAAAACTTACCTATCGGGTACAATCAACACTATTCTGGTGATGGGCACATGAAAAGTCTAAACTTAAGCATTATACAATGTATCCTTGTAACAAAAACATTTGTATCCTCGTAATATTTTGAAAAAAAAAATAAATCAAAGTGGAGACATTACTACTGATTCTACAGAAATAAAAAGGATTATAAGAGTACTATGAATAATTGTTCTACAAAAAACTGGATAAGCTAGATGAAATGGACAACTTCCTAGAGATGAAAAGCCTCATGAAGAAATAGAAAATCTAAATATACCTGTAAATAGTAAGGATATTGAATCAATATTCCAAAATCTCCCAACAAAGAAAACCCTGAACCTGATGGCTTCACAGGCAAATTCTACCATACATATAAAGAAGAACTAACTCTAATCTCTAATATTGGTGAGTTTATCTATCTCAAATATAATTGACTAGTAACATTTCAAGATCTTTATTATATACTGATTCCTTAAATATAAAACACATACATTTTATTTGCTTCTCACAACAATTCTATGATAATTTAGGGCAGATGTTTCTATCTCCATTTTATAGATAAAGTTAAGCGAGATTAACTGATGGGGGATTAAATAATATTAAAACACACAAGCAGCTTTTTAAAAATGTGAAAAACACCTTACCAAAGAGGAAAAAGGAGCCACCACACACAGGAAATCCTTGTGAGTGCCTCAGCTACAACCTTCCTCACCCTGAACTCTTGTTCAAATTGAACAATATGGTAGTTAAAAGTGTGTCTCACAGAGAAAGCTATTGAAAGGCACTGCAAAAGTAAAGAGAAACAAGTTAGAGGGGAAAAAATAGCAAAAAGCATTTCTTAAAAATATAGAATTCCATTTAATTGCTGTGCTTGCCTATATCCTATGAAGCATCTTACAATCTGAGTCCTATATTCAGAGTGCTTGTTTATGTCATATAAAGTGTATTCTGACTTAAAACTTAAAAATGAGTCATAATGGAGAATTTTATTTTTAGACATTTTTAAAAACAGTGTATGATTAATATTTCTACATAATTCTGACACCTATTAGTCTTTTTGTCCTATCCTCAGTATCCGTGCAGAATTGGTGGTGGGGAGGGGTTGCGAGGAGGTGGGGAAAGTGAGATAAGTAGGAGGGGGTAGAACAGGAAATGTAAATTATCTTTTAATATGGTTTACATTTTCAAAATATATGCATATATGGAGGGAATTGATTAAACTATAGGTAGGAAAGCCCAGATCATTTGGGTCCCTTTCTATAATGCTGTCTGATTTCTTTAAATTTAACATTTTATTAGAAGACCACAAATGTAATCAGGATTTTCAGGGCATATTCTGATTTTCTTTTTCTATTAGAGCTTCTGCTTTTACAACACAGAACCCTGGATTTAAATTGAACATAAATTTTTTTAGGAACTTCAGTTGTAGAACATTCCTTTTTTTTTTTTTTTCTAGCTCACCTGGCATCACTGTGAATGTTTGATGAAACTTGCTCAAATTCTAATTCTTCCCACAGTGATTCAGTTTCTATCCACTAGAACAAGGTGACCTGCCAAGCTGGAATGGACAAAATGTGGTGACTCATAGACTTTTTTTGTTCTTTTATTTAAACAAGTGAAAGACCATTGATAAGAGTGATTTTAGTAACCTTGTTTATCAGCTTATAGTGAGGCAGTCACTCTTCCTCCCCTCTCCAACTACGCCCCCAATCATAAAACCCTAACTCAAACAATCTATAAAACTTTTAAAGGTATACTTTCAGGTTTGAGTGCTGACATTTAAACATGAAATTACTTTGGATTTGGAGTGCTTAGCCAAATTATTACTGAAAATAGGATAAAATCTTCAAAAACAAAATGATTCTTTCTAACTTAATGAAAAATTTGTTATTTTTTATTGTTTTCTGTGTGTGAGTTATACGAAACTTGAAAAATAGTTCTCAAGGCTCCCAAGGCAAAGAGACGTGTGAGTTATATATGCTTCACGAGGCCCCGGGCTCAAAACCAGCGTGAGTTAAATCCAACTCACATGGCAGTTAATGTGTTAAGGCACAGCATGCAGCATTAGCTTCAGGTTTACCGTGATTCTCGTTTACGTGAAATTCACACAGGATTGATATGGAGAGGCACAGGGGGACGCTGCATATGCGGTGGTTTTCTATCATAGCTAAGAAACCCTGAGTTTAGCGAATCTGAATCTTTTACTGGGAAATAAGCAAACCTGCCTGATGTTTGCTCTGGGGGTAGTCATTATTTTTATTATAATAGACAACAAGCAAAGGTGTCTTCAGATGCAGAGAGTAATCTATCTTTATCTTCCAAGATTTTCCAGTATGCAGGCATTCTTGAAAAGATTAAGCCAGTCAGTGCCTCTGCTTTGCACGAAGAAAATCAAAAGAGCCATGGAGAATTATCTCCCCAAACTGGTAACTGCTGATGTGGTATGATTTCAGGAGACTAACTGATGCATGAACTTGTATGCATCTTAGCTTTATCCCTTCAGCAGATAATTTTTATATGCACCCCACATTTTCCTGGCAGCACCATCCCTCTAACACTTTACCCAGAGTTGACTACCAATGCCCCCCAAGTCACTTTTCTTGGCAACCATGGTGACTTGGCTCACTACAAATTTTTGTTCTTGCCCTCTTATTATTTCCATTGTCTTCATTCTCCAGAATATACCAGACGATGAACTTTACAAACATTTTGATAATTTTCTCAAGCTTTTCTTTTCTCTGAGTAGTATATGGCTTGAGATAGTTGAGGACATGAGGCATATTAACACCCATATTTCTTTTTTCTCTTCTAGGTCCATTCCTTTTTCTCTCCTTCTATCTCTGAGTAAATTATAATAGAGGAAACAAGATCTAAGGGCAGATGAAGAAGACAAAATTTAGAGGTCGGGCGTGGGTGGCTCACGCCTGTAATCCTAGCACTCTGGGAGGCCGAGGTGGGTGGATCA
>VBSM01003176.1:25826849-25852226 GCA_008086735.1 Cheirogaleus medius
AAAAAAAAAAAAAAAAAAAGAAGAAGACAAAATTTAGGGTACAGGTACAGATGTAGGAATCTTAGAAACAGAAAAGAACTCAAATATACTTCAGTCTGTTTTTTGGTATTGTCTTTTTAATTTCTTCCTATAACTACACATACACACACACACACATCCTTTTTGTTTATTGTCTCACTGAGTATACTTGATTATGTTTATATGAGGAATTAAATGTATTCTTAATAATCTGCATGTGCAAAGTATTTTATACATTCTTTTATTTAGCAGATTTCATCTTGCTCACAATTTCAATTCCAGATAAAGGCAAGGTAAACACCTTTTTGAAGGAAAGGTAACAGCCTCTTTTGAGTAAATACTCATTCATCAACATTCTACAATTTAGAGACCTGTTTTGGCTGTGTCTCCTGCTAACAAAGGCTTTCCCTTCCTGATCTTTCTTTCCAATGTGCAGGGAGCGGTTGCCTCCATCCTCATGTAGCAGGAGTTTGGGGCCACTCTCTTCCATGTTCTTGAAGTTCTTTGCTACGGAGGGGTTGGTTTGGTCCCCAAACCATGTACCAGTGTTCTCTGAGGTGTGGCTGGTTATACCTGAACTTGTTGACTATTTTGCTGGTACCAACTTCTAATGTCTTAGTTCCTGCCGGTTAATGCAAATTGTGAGGTTCCTATGCTGTGTGGTTTCCTTTTCCCAATCCAGAGTCCATTCTAGGTCCTTATGGCATTTCTATATTTCCCCTTAGGGCTGCACAGGAGTTGCTGGGTCTCTGTCATGTCTTGCATAGTTTGTGGGAGGATTGGGGCACCTTTTTGGGTACAGCATCCAACACTTACCTTTATAAGACCTGCTGTACAGCTCTTTGACCTATTACCAGAGAAGCAGAGCACCAACCTCTTGTTTAACCTATTTCAGATTTCTATAGACATTTCAAATTATCTTGTTCTGTCTCTTTGGCCAAGGCACAGGGATGCCATTATGGATGCTCTAGTTCTGGGAAGGAAACCAGGCATCTCATCAGTTTAGCTGTGTCTTCTCTGAGACTTGTGCCTTCCTTTCATGGCAAAAGACTTTCTACTTTTTCCTTCTTTCTACTAAGCCTATCCCTTGCATCATATCACTTGTCACCTCTACACAGTGGTTTCTAGTAAAACTCTAGGACAAAAGTCCACCAGGCCTAGATCCTTATATGGGAACTGAAGTTTAAGGGACTTAGAAAAATCTTATCTCTTTAAGCAAAGCCTCAGTTTCAAGAATCTTACTATGTATTAAAAAAAAATCTAATCTTGAAAATAAAAAGCTGAATATGGACACCTTTTAATCTTATATTCCTGTTTTAATTCTTAACTGCTGTAAGGTAATGATTAAGGTTCCATTAGTTGAAGTGGAGAGGGCATCATATATAAGGAAACATGAGAAAGAAAAGTACATGTTAATATATTTTACAATATTCCCATAACAAAAACTGGCTCTGGATCACTTAATCAAAGGAAACATACTGGAAGGTTACCAGGGTTGGAAACTCAAGAGGAGGCAAAGGGATAAGTGTGGGAATGGGCAGCAGCCTGGGGTGATTGGCAGTATCCAGATGTGGAAAGCACAGTGGTGTGGACATGATGCTGTTATTTAAGATTCAAAGGCCAGGCAGAGAGCGTCAGTGGCTGAGCTAAGGTGTGAGCCTATTCTCTGCCTTTGCCAGGGGTGGGAATCAGAACATCAAGTAGCTTCAGCTTCCAAGTGGGTTGCAGACACCTGGATTATCCTAACACCCACACAGCAAATGTTGGTGGCAGGATTTGAAGGCTGGTCAACCTCCAAAAAGAAAATTAGGGTGCTATTAGGAAATCATTTTTGGGAAGCCCTAAATGACAAATATACACAACAAAGAAAAAAGTGAGCAGGAAAGGCTCAGAAGTAGAAGGTGAGATCTCCAAAAATGAGCTCCTTCTTTGCATTCTTCTCAAGGAATGCAACTCCGTGGTTTGATGCATGACCTTGGCCTTAGGGCCCACACTACAGTGTTTCTTTTCTCTGCTTTTCTAGGCTCCTCTGCTTCGTTCTTCTTCTCTGGAGGCTGCTTTCTCTCCTTCTCTGTGTAAATGGCCCCTCCACAGCACCTGAGTTCGCAGGTCTGCCTTGCAACTAAAGTGCTGATTTACTAGAGCCTCTTCATACCAATTCTAAACCTTTAAGACAGAAACCTGATTAGGCCAGCTTGGTATGTCCACGCCAAGTGAGTATGTGTGCAAGGGGAATGGGTGGGTGCCAAGGGTCATGTGGCACCAACACTCCTGTGGGTGGTATGAGGCTGGCTTGCCTCTCAGAGAGGAGAGAATGGGACAGAAAGAGGGAAAATGAGATAAAAGTCTCTATGACAGGCTATGACTATACCATTATGTATTTTACTAGCCCCCTGATATTGAATATTCTTTCATCCTCATTTCCTCTATTATAAGAAAATTGTGATTTAAAAAAATCCTTGGAGTTAAATCACATTTTCCCCCCTTAAGATTAATTTCTAGAAGTAGAATTGCTGGTGCAAGGTATCATTACATTTTAGAATGTTTTATGTATATCAAAATTGTCTTTTGGAAAGTTTGTGACAATTTATGCCATTTTCAATTAAAAGTATTAATTTTCTTACACTCTTACCTGAGTATATTAATTTTCTTATTAGATATATTGAAATAGTTCATTGTTTTAATTTACAAATCTTTAATTCCAAATAAGTCTTTTTCATAAACATATTAGCCATTGTATTTCTTCATGTCTTTCAGATATTCTCCTACTGTTACTGTGTTAATCTTTATCTAATTTAAATCAAATGATTATATAATGTAACTAAGTCAAAATTTGGTCAGAGGGCCATTCTTCTTTACAGAGTTATTGGATTTATTTGTTCTGTGTGGAATATGGTGATCGTTCATTCCCTCTCTTGTCTTTAGGAAACGGAGTGGCTGTTGACCAAATCCGCCAGAAGTGAAACAAAGGCAAAGTAAGGTTGTAATTTTTATGCACAAATGATGTTATTGGTTTGTTGTTAGAGTTGGTCACATAGACCCAAGATAGAGTTGATCTCTGCTTATTTTATTTTGCCACTTTGGAATAGAATAAGAAGAAAACAAAGGCTAGCCATGCAGCACCAATTGTTAGCATATTGTCTGTGGGGCTCTGCTTCTAAGTCTCCTTTCAACTTTCCAAATTGATATTCAAAGGTCAAGATTTTCTTGAGAGCCAATTAGAATTAACTTCTGTGTATAAGATGAAAATTGGCTTACAAAGTAATGTGCAGTAGGATGTATTTCTTCCTTTTCCCAGAGATATTTGGTTGAGAGACTGCCAATTTATGTGCTATGAAGTTTTTCAGAGAAGAAAATTAAATTATTTTATCTATGGCTTTAAGGAATAAATATCCATCTCCAAGCTTTCTAGCTGTGCCTGAGGGACACCATTGTATCTATCTTTCTAAGCTTTATTTTCATCACCACCTGAAAAACATTATTTCTTTTTTTGTTATCATAGTAAACGTTTACTTCTCTTGATTTTATAGACTTATCCAGCGCAAACTGGGTAAAGAAATATTATAAGAAAGTAGCAGTTTAACTCAGTTGCTATCAAAAGTTCATGAAGAAAAAAACGTTCTCGATGTGCATTGTCCAGTGTAACTACAGATGACTTGTTCGCCAGAGGCTCTTCTTAAACCTCAAACACAACACACCCAAACTGTGGCAGATACACCCCAAGGTGGACCCCTAGCGAGACACTGCTTTTGTTTAATCTTCTCTCTTTAATGTGGAAGGAGCCTGTGACTCGCTTCTAACCAATAAAATATGCGAAGCTGGGATTTCACTCTTTGGATTTGTTTATATCGTATGGCAAAGGTGATGAAATGTCACTACCTTGATTAAGTATACAGGACTGTCTTAGCACACTGCAACTAGAGATTCTCCCATTGGTCTTAAAGAGCAAACATCATGTTAGGAACTGTCTATGGGGAGGGCCAGGTGGCAAGGAACTACCTCTAAGACCTGAGTGTGGCCTCCAGCCAACAACAAGTAAGAAGCTAAGACCCTTAGTCATACAACTACAAATAAATGAATCCTCCAAAAACCTGAAAAAGCTTGGCAAAGTGGATCTTCTCCAGCCAAGCCTCCGGATGAGGATGCAGCCTGATGAACACCTTGGCTGCAGCCCTGTGAGCTCCTGAGCAGAGGGCCCAGCTAACCCACGCCCAGAGTGCTGAACCACAGAAACCATGAGAGAAAGACATATTGTTTTAAACGGCGAAGTTTGTGGTAATTTGTCACACAGCACACAAAATAATACATAAACCTAAACTCCTTAATGTATTTTGCTAGCCTCTTGTATTTTCTTTTTATCAGCACAACTATTTTTTCCAGTGAAATTCATCTTTGATTCCCAAAGTCAAGCAGCTACCTAATTCTGCTGATTTTATATCTAAACCATCTCTTATATGATTGCACTTTTCCATTTCCTCTTCCATTTTTCTGGCTTATACCATCATTTAGTTCTCACCTAGACTGCTGCAAATCTTTCCTTCCTCGGGCCCTCACTGTGCCTTTATCCTGTGCAATATTGACATATCAATCACTATACTCAAAGCTGTGCTTCCCAAAACACCTTCTACTGATACCAACCTCATGAGATGTCACTACAGCGTAAGCTCCATTAGGGGAAGAAAGGTGGCTATTTTGTCTACCATTGTATGCCTGGTGTGAAGTAAGTATTCATAAATACTTTAGAAAATAATAAGCACACAGTTCAGAATGTTTTTGGCAGAAAATTGAGTATCATAAAAGTATAGAGAAGCTGGCTAATTTTTGCTTCAGATTATAAAAGAGAGTATAATATATTATTTTTCTATTACAAGTGTTTTCAGAGCTCATGACAGTCTCAGAACAGATGTGGAGTATAAGTAGAACAAGTGTATGTGTCACTTCTGGCTCCCCTTTTTAACTGAAAATTGTCCTGTTTGAGAAGATACATTGAAGGTGGTGGGTGGATGAGGGGTGGTGCAGGAGAACACTAGATTAGATAACCAGGCAGTTTTCCTAACTTCTTCAGCCTCAAGCATGTGCTTCCTTTTCAAACACAAATGAATTGGGAGGAAATTGAGGGACTTGTGAGGCTGAATATTCTTGACTTTTGCTGTTGTTAAACTCTTGCAGTTTGCCAAGTCCTTTCACCCTGATTGTAATTCTCAAAGGGAATTCAATCCCACGTGTTTCTGGTTAGTTTGTACTTGCATTAAGTTTTGTAAGAACCATTTAAAGTCCAAGAACCTTTGTGAAACTTTTCTTTCTTTCTTTCTTTCTTTCTTTCTTTCTTTCTTTCTTTCTTTCTTTCTTTCTTTCTTTCTTTCTTTCTTTCTCTTTCTTCCTTCCTTCCTTCCTTCCTTCCTTCCTTCCTTTCTTTCTTTCTTTCCTTTCTTTCTTTCTTTTTCTCTTTCTTTCTTTCTTTTTTCTCTTTCTTTCTTTCTTTTTTTCTCTTTCTTTCTTTCTTTCTTTTAGTAGTAGTGTGATGAAAAGAGGAAGTTGGAAGGTAAGGTAAAGAAGAGTGAGAAGAAGGTATTTTAAGTTAGAATCAGGATCACAAAGAAACCTCTCTAAAATGGTAAAATTCACAAAATAATCAAAGCAACTCTTAAAACATGAAATATATGTTGTTCAATCTTCAGCGTGGTACAGTATAATTGCCTCAGTTTTAAACCTAATCTCTGCCTATAATAAATGTCCACACATTTCTTAAATATAGCATTTCTATAATACTAGATTTTAAAATACCTTCTGTTTTATTTCCAGATTAAAGTAGAAATTATTATAAATGCTTGATCATATATTATTGAGTATTAATGGAATATCTTGTCCATTAAATGAATCACAGAGAACTTCCCAAAGGAGAGACATCGAAAGGACATTAAGCAATATAGAGATTACCAATGTTATTAGTCTCTGTCCAGAGGACTGAAAGGTTATATATAGAATTCCAATATGTGTGCAGTAATATCATCTGCTGAGCAAATCTGAAAGTTAATGGCTGTATATAAAAATAAGATAAAAGTTTGTAGCATCATTACATTTTAAGAAGCATTCCAAGTGTATTGTTCCATGTATAAATGCTCACAAACTAACAATAAGTCATGCTCAAAAACTCCCTTTTGCCCTTTTTTTTTTTGGTAGGTTTCAGTGTTTCAGATCCCTAGCTGAGAGAGCCGATGTGTGTGGAACTCAGGGAGAGACCTGCTTACCTCACTGGCTCTGCATGTTACAGGTTGTATTTGGTCCGGGCTTACTCTATTGGATTTGTATCTGAGGATAGTGAGCACAGTAACTTACAATTATGAAATGAAACTTTCTTATGAAACATTATTTCTTAACTTTCTGAAGTTTGACACCAGGATACATCCAGGATTTGAGCACACCTCTTTCGGTTCACAGCCCTCTACTCTTAGTTTGAGCCATCACCAATTGCATTCAACATCCTTAATTTGGAACAAAGGACCTCACTGCCATCATAGTAGAATTAACTTGTAATGAAATTCATGCCTACCACAGCCTATGAACAGGCCAAGATTTTATAGAACATACTTGATTCCTTTGGGAAATATGTTTATTTTTGAGTTTCTGAGCAGATGCATTTTGCAGTTGAGTAGCAGCTTGCCAAGAAGTTCTGAAATTTAGCCGTTTTAATAAGAAAAACCAAAATAGTGGTATAAGTTCTTGACCATCTGTTACTACTCTTACAGGAAAGATTACTGCCGTGGGTGGGAGGGAAGAATACAATAAATTCTTAGGTACCATGAAGTTCTAAGATTCTACAAGTCGAGCACCTCAGATTCATTTATTATTTCATGTGACTTACTGTACTTTATTTTGGGTCTAGCTATGCATAGATTTGTGTTATTTGAGATGCATAACTAAGCTTCTCATGGCTATTCCTCTGCCTTCACTGATATCTTTTCTCCTTAATCCCTGATGTTCAAATTATGTTTAAAGGAAGTGGGGGATAGGGGAGGAAATGCTTCCCATGTCACATTATAAACAAGTCCTAAAATAAAAATCCTTTAAGGAGAGAATATAAGGCAGTTTTAATTTTCACTAAGGTGGAAATGACTGATAGTAGAGCCTATTCAGTCAGCAAATTGTGATAGCGGACACTAGACAGCCCTGAAGGTGAGGAGGGACACTCACAAGGGAAGGACACCCACCCACATAAAATAGAGGGTGGGAAACTGTACTGTTTGCTTTAGAGTTGGCTTGTCATGTTTTATAGGTGGAAAGGTATTACATTCACCCCATATCTTTAGATGTGATAGTTAAGTATCCCAAAGTGTAGTAGAGTCCCTATAAGTGGTTTGAATGCCACCTATTTCTCTCTGCAAACCTTGGAATTATTTTCATTAGGTAAAAAAGGGCAACAAATATTTAAGTTTTGCACTTAATTATATGCTACAGGGAATGCAAAGAAGTACGAAAGGTAACAGCCAGTTTAAATACAGGTAACGCAGAAGGAAAGAGAAAGTTAATCTCAAATATATATTGTCATCCTAGTGCATTAAGACCCAAAAAAGTATTTTGTTGCATCAAATAAAAAAATGTGACCCTTATCATATTTGTTTTTCACAACATTTCTATTTATCGATCCAAGGTAGGCTACTATTTAATCAGAACAGAATTAATAGTAGTAAATACTGAACAATATCACAGGCATAGGGGCAAATTGGTTTCCGTTCTTTACAACAACCACTTATGACCCTATTAGGAGATGTTTTAAAGGCGTTTCTTAGCATTTTGAAGAAAATATTTGTACTCCCTACTGAAAATAGCTTAATATGAAGTCCTAAAGGAATTCTGTCTGCCTCATAAAATTGCTTTTAGAGTGTTCAGTTTCTGGCTTCCTCCTTCCAAATGCACAGTGAATATATATTCTAACCCAAATCCGAACTTTAGAGAAATATTTCTCTTTCTAAATAGTAGACTTTTGCCTAATTCTTTCAGTAGGGGACATTTTGATACATCGAAATAATCAATTAATCCATAATTTTAAGTGGTGAAATATAAATTAATAACTCATCTATGATTCCTAATATACTCAACATAAATTTCCTTTTCAGACATAAAGACATTTGTACACGGTCTCTCTTCCATGTGCTAGCCTGAGAAGTCATGTGCTATGACTGTTGAGAGGGTGACCGCAAATTACAGCCACATCACTTCCCTGCTATATAGCAAGCCACTTACCCTTTGTAATGACTTGATTTCCTGGTCTGTAAGATAGACTCATAGTGGCAACCCAGAGAGAGAATTGCTGTCAGGAGTAAATGAGAGAGTGAATATAAAGTTTGTACCATAGCACCCAGGCTGTGGAATGCTCTCAATAACTGAGTGATTTTCTTCTTCTTCTTAATTAATGCTATTCCTGGATTTTTTTTAACCACATCATACTTTTCTAAAAGGGATACTTTCTGTTCTTACTTAATAAAACTTCACTCTTGTGTAAGTAATAATTAGAGACTGTCAATTTGTGACTAAATGCAGGATATACTGAGGCCATTATCTAGTGAATGCAAGATTTATGGACAGCCAATCTAAACAACTTATAATCTAAAGTGGACCTTAAGATTAATTTTTATAATTCCAAAAATAGAACTGGTTGTTACACAGAATAATAGCAAATTTGACCCCTGAAATCTCTAAATAAAGGCATAGTTCTGGCTCATTGTATACTTCAGTTCTCGTTTTGATATGTTAACAATTTATTAAGATAAGCATTAAGATAATTATTAAGATAAATAAAATAAACACTGTGGGAAAGTGCATTTGGTATTTAAAACCTTCCTTGAGCTGACTATTTTAAATATGTCATTCATTATGCATCAAGTTCTGAAAGATCAAATCAAACAAGATGAAAGAAATTGAGATCATCTGTTTTTCCATCTCTACTAGACTATTTCCATCATCACACAATACAGGAGTATTATCTCCTATGTTAAACATACAAACATATAAACAAACCTTCTTTGACTCTATGCTTTCCTCTAATAACTACCCTAATCCTCTGTTTCCTCTTACGACTAAACTCTCTAGGGCTGTCTTGTCCTAACAACTCCACTGAATGTTCTCTTATCAAGGTCACTCATAACTCCCGCATTGCCAAATCTCATGCCATTCTTCATTTTTTCATCTTTGACTCAGTTTATTCCTTGGCCTCTAGCCCACTACTCTGTCTTATCCCGCTGATCTCTGAGCACTGGAAAGTGGCAGGGTCAGGCTTTATGTAGTCTCTCTTCCTTCTCTCCCCTTGCTCCCTGTGCATCTTCATCCAGGGCCCTGCTTTTAAATATCTCCATATACAGATGACTACAAATTAAGTCTCCAACACCGACCAGTCCCATGAGTTACAGATTTGTATATTCAACTGTTGACTTCATATCTTCACCTAAATGAAATACAGATGAACCTCAGAGATATTGCAGTTTCAGTTCCAGACCACCAAAATAAAGCTAATATCTCAATAGAGAGAGTAAAATAAATTTTTGGCTTCCTAGTGCATGTATAAGCTATGTTTACACTATACTATAGATTAAGTGTGCAATAGCATTATGTCTAATAAAAAGTGTATATACCGTAATGAAAAAATACTTTATTGCTAAAAAATACTTACAATCATTGGAACCTTCAGTGAGTTGTAATCTTTTTTGCCGGTATAAGGTCTTGCCTCAATGTTGATGACTACTGTTGATGATCGCGGTGGTGCTTGCTGAAGGCTGGGGTGGCTGTGACAAATTTCTTTATAGGACAACAATGAAGTTTGCCACATCAATTAACTCTTCCTTTCATGAAGGACTTCTCTGCAGCATGTGATTCTGTTTGATGGCCTTGAGTCCACAGCAGACTCTCAAAATTGGAATCAATCCTCTCAACTCCTGCTGCTTCTTTATCGACTAAGCTTATGTAATATGATAAATCCTTTGGTGTCATTTCAACAGTGTTCACAGCATCTTCTCCAGGAGTAGATTCCATCTCAAGAAACTGCTCTATTTACTCATCCATAAGAAGCAGCTCCTCATGCATTCAAGTTTTATCATCAGTGCAGCAATTCAGTCACATCTTCAAGCTCCACTTTTCATTCTAGTTCTCTTGCTATTTCCACCACATCTGCAATGATTTCCTCCACTGAACTCTTGAATTCATCAAAACTATCCATGAGGATTAAAATCAACTTCTTCCAAACTCCTGTTCATGTTGATATTTTGCCCTCCTCCCACAAATCGTGAATGTTCTTAATGACCTCTAGAATGGTGGATTCTTTCCAGAAGATTTTCAATTTACTTTACCCATATGCATCAGAGGAATCACTATCTATGGAAGCTATAGTTTTACAGAATGTATTTCTTAAGTAAGACAACTTAAAGCCAAAATTACTCCCAGAGCCATAGGCTGCAGAATGGATGCTGTGTTAGCGGAAGTGAAAACAACATTAATCTCCATCAGAACTCTTGGGTGACTAAGGTGCATTGTTAATGAGCAGTAATATTTCGAAAGGAATCTTTTTTTTCTGAGCAGTAAATGTCTATAATGAGCCTAAAATATTCAGTAGACCATGCCGTAAACAGATGCACTGTTATTCAAGCTTTGTTGAATAGTTTATAGAGCACAGGCAGAATAGACTTAGCATAATTCTGAAGGGTCCTAGGATTTTCATAATGTTCAATGAGCATTGGCTTCAACTTAAAGACACCAGCTTCATTAGCCCCTAACAAGAGAGTCAGCCTGTCCTTTGAAGCTTTGAAGCCAGGCATTGACTTCTCCTCTCTAGCTATGGAAGCCCTAGGTGGCATTCTTCCAATAGAAGGCTGTTTTGCCTACATTGAAAATCTGTTTAGTGCAGCCACCTTCATCAATGACCTTCACCGGATCTTCTGGATAACTTGCTGCAGCTTCTACATCAGCACTTGCTGCTTCGCCTTGCACTTTTATGTTATGGAGATGACTTCTTTCCTTAAACCAATCTCCACCAGCTCCCAAGTTTTCTGCAGCTTCCTCACCTCTCTCAGCCCCTGATAGAGTTGAAGAGAGTTAGGGCCTTGTACTGGATTAGGGTTTGGCTTAAGGGAATGTTGTCATCTGATCTTCTATTCAGACCACTAAAAATTCCTCCATATCAGCAATAATACTGTTTCACCTTTTTTTTTTTTCATTATGTGTTCACTAAAGTAGCACTTTTAATTTCCCTTGAGAACTTTTCCTTTGTATTCACAACTTTGCTGTTTGGCACAAGAAGCCTAGTCTTCTATCCGTCTCCGCTTTCCACATGCCTTCCTAATTAAGCTGAATCATTTTTAGCATTTGATTTAAAACGAAAGATCTGTGGCTGTTCCTTTCACTTGAACACTTAGAGGCCATGATAGAGTTCTTTAATTGGCCTAATTTCAATATTGTTGTGTCTCAGGGAGGCCCAGGGAGAGGGAAAGGGACAGGAACAGCTGATCGGTGGAGCTGTTAAAAAACACATTTATCATTAAGTTTGCTGTCTTATATGGGCACGGTTCGTAATGTCCCAAAACAATTACAATAGTAACATCAAAGATCACTGATCACAGATGACCGTAACAGATATAATAATAATAAAAAGTTTTAAATATTGTGATAATTACCTAAATGTGACCCAGAGACATGAAGTGAACACTTGGAAAAATGGTGCCAATGGCCTTGCTTGAGGAAGGGTTGCCACGAATCCTGAATTTGTAAAAAGCGTAATACCCGCGAAGCACAGTGAAGTGAAGCACAATAAGACAAGGTATGCCTGCATAGGAACTTCAAACTTACTTTGTCAATAATAGGACCCTTGGATTCCTTCAAACTTCCTCCTCCTAAAGTTTTTTTTCATCTCAGGAAATGGAATATATTTTTCTGATTTTTTTGACAAAACCAAACCAAACCAAACTAAACAAGTTTGGAGTTATCATTGTATTTCGGTTTTCTCTCATATTCCATATCGAGTTCATCAATAAATCCTTTGGCTCTGTCTTCTAAAACTTCTAGCACTGACTGTTTCTCACCAACTTTACCACTAACACCTGAGTCCATGGCACCCTCATCTCTCACTTGGATTATGAAAACAGCCTTCTATTTGTCCTTCCTGAATCTGCCTTGCCCTCCTCTGCTTTATGTTTAGACAGTTGCCAGAATGATCTGTATAAAATCAGATTATATTACCCCTCTGCTGAAACTTCCCAAAGGCTTTTCATCTCACCCTGAAAAGCCAAATTCCTTATGATGTTTTCAGTCCTATCTGACAGCATCACCACATGGAGGGAAATCCTATAGAGAACAGGACAGATAATCAAATTTTCCAAGTTAAATTAGTAGAAACATAATGTGCTAATCTAGTGATTTTAGGAGGACATGTGTGGGTCACGAAGTCATTGTGGAACAACATATAAGGTAAAGGAGAGGAAATTGCAAAAAAAATGTGTATTCTTATAGTCTCAGGAGTGAGATGTACCAATAACTTAATGAATTTGATTTGTTAATTAAGCATAGAGTAACACTAAGTAATACTAAAAGCAAACTAAGTGATACTAAAGTACTTATCATTCCTAATTACTTTGGTTATGGGGCCCTAATATTATTAATATTTACATAATAATCAGAAAGGTCATATGCAATTAATCAGTAGCTGAATAACAGGAAGTCTAGGTCATTGTACTTCGGAAAAATGATAAAATAGGAGTTAGAGGTGGGGTTCATGCATAGATAAAAGACGAGCTCATAAGGCAGTTTGGGATCTTGCTTTTGTGATTGATTAGGTGGGTCTGAAGCACTGCTCAGTGACCTGTGAATTATGAGTTTTTCTAGTCTGGCTGGTAGAAGTAGGCACTGTTCTGGGCTCTGTGTGAGCATATCTTCCAATCTGTTAGCATGGCATATATGGCATATCTTTTTATTGTATATGTCCTCTTCAATTTCTGTCAGAAAATTTATATATGTATATATCTTTTGTTGGGTGTATTCCTTCGGACTTCACTTTTTTATATTCTCAATTATATCTTTTAAATTTTTTGTTGTTGGTATACAAAACAGAGTTAATTTTTTATACTGATTTTGTATCCAACAACCTTTAATACTCTTATTAATTCTAATAATTTGTCTATAGGTTCTTTTGGAGTTTATATGAATATAATCATTTTACTAACAAATATTGAGAGTTTTATTTCTTTATCACATTTTAAAAATCTTTTATGTCTTTCTATTATCTTACTGCTTTGGCTAGGACCTCTAGTACAATGTAAAATAAAAGTGATATTACTGTTTGTTCCTGGTCTCTAAGTGAAAGCTTTGTAAATATTTTTATCAGCATAAGGACATTCTCTTCTATCCAAAAAGATTAGTAAGGTGTTTTTGGGGTTTTTTTTGTATTTTTAAAGTAACAAATTCAAGATGAATTTTATCAAGTGATTTTCCTGCATTTATTAAGACAATTATATGATTAATCTATTAATGATGTGAATTACACGAACTGTTTTTCTGTTGTAAATCAACTTTGCAAGGCTGGGATAAACCAACTTGGTCATGCTGTAATGTTCCTCTTAAAATATTGCAGAATTCATTTGGCTAATACTTGGTTTAGGATTTTTGCATGTAGGTTCCTGAGTTGGCCTACCATTTTCTTTCTCATGCTGTCCTCAGATTTGGACATCAAGGTTATGCTGACATCATAAAATGAGTTAGAGAGTGTTTCTTATTTTTATATTCTTTGGAGGAATTTATGCAATATTGCAATATTTGTTCCCACAAAGTTTGGTTAGATTCAGTGGTGAAACCATCTTTGTCTGGTGTTCTTATTTTGTGAAGAATTTTGCCAAATGATGCAATTTCTTTAACTCTTCTTAAAAACCTCAGATTTTCTTATTCTTATTCAGTTAGTTTTAAAATATATCACACTAGGAATTTGTTAATTTCATTCAAATTTTTAAATTTACTAAAATAAAGTTGTTTATATCTTTTTACAATCTTTTAAATTTCTGCCTCAGCCATACCTCTTTTTTCATTCCTAATATTGATTGCTTCTGCCTTTGCTCTTCTTTATTAATCTCATCATAATTTTATAAATTTTATTAATCCTCACAAAGAGCATTGTTTGGTTCTTTTGATTCTTTCTATTATATATGTCTTTTTCTATTCTTTTAAAAGAATAATTTATGCTGCTTCTTATTTTTTAGTGTGTTTTTACTTTTTAGATGGTTGCTTAGCTTTAATTCTGAGCTTTTTTTCTTTTCTAATACCACAGAAATTGAGACAAGTACTACTTTAGCTTTGTCCCATGAGTTTTGATGTATAGTACTTTATTATTTAGCTCTGAATATTTTGTAATATTAATTATGATTTTATCTTTGACTCATAGATTATTTAATGGTGATTTCCCTCCAAACATATTAATTTTTTCTAGTTATCTTTTTGTTTTACTTTTAAATAATTTTCACTGTAAATAGGGAATGTGACTTGCATGCCTTAGTTCTTTCAATTTTGTCCTCACCTGCTTTTGTATGAGGATTTGGCCAATTTTATAGGTTTTATGTACACTTGTGAAATTTTTATAATTTGCAGTTTGTGGGTGTAGTGTTCTACATATGTCCATTAATTCATTTCATCAATTATATTTTTCAAATCATCAATATCATGTTAGTTTTATTTCATCTACTGTTCCTTTAGCTGTGAAAGTTATATATTAAAATCCCTCACTATTGTGCATTTATTTTTTCATCTTTCTCTAAATTTTTGATTTACATATTTTAAGGCTATGTTGATAGGTGCCTACAGGTTTATATTATATGTAAACTATTATATTTTCTTGAGTTATAAAATCTTAAAGCATTATCTAGTGACCTTTCTAATCTCTCTTAACGCTTTTGCTATTAATCTATTTAGAGTGATGTTAGTACTTTACCACCTTTCTATTGCTTAGATTTTGATTTTATATATTATTTTAAAAATCATTTTGCTTTCAAATTTTCTGAATCTTTAAGTTTCAAATTTAAGTATGAAAGTTGGCTGCAGAACTCCACTTAACCTTTCTGTACCCCTGCTTCCCTCACTGCTGAAAACACCTTATGACCTTGTAATTCAATAATTATTTTTAAGAACATCTATTTACTCAGAATTATTATCTTGTTTCAGCAGGAGGGTTGATCTAGATAGTTTTCTATATTATAATAAATTAAAATGTAAAATAGTAAAATTTTGATTGAATGACCTTTATAATTTAGTTATAAGATGTGATCATTCATATATGTTAAATATTTATTTTATTTATTGATGACATTTAAATTTTTCTTGATGTGTTATTAAGATAGACTTTACATAAAGTAAAATTTACCTGTTTTAATGTATAGTTCTATAGGTTCTAACATAGTTTTGTGGGTTTTTTTTTTTCTGGTGTAGGTTTTTTGTGTGTGTATGTAACCACCATCACAATAAAGAAATATAATAATTTCATCATCCCAAAATATTCCCCCATGTCCCATTATAGCTAACTCTTTTCTCTACCTCCAACCTATGGCAACCACTGTGTCCCTATAGAGTTTTACTTTTCTTTGGAATGTCACATAAATGGAGTCATCCAGTATACAGTTTAAATCTGGCTTTTCTTTTTTTTTTTACTTAGAATAATGCATTTATGACTTGTCCATGTTGTGTGTATCAATAATTGATTCTTTTTTATTCCTGAATAGTATCCCATGGTATAGATGTACCACCCACCATGTGAAGAACATTTGTGTTGTTCCAGTTTTGGAAGATTACAAATAAAGCTGTTATAAACTTTTATATACATGCTTTCATGTAAATAAAACTTTCATCTTTGAAGTGAGATTGTTAGATTTTATTGTATGTAAATACTTAACTTTCTAAGAAACTGCCAAACTGTTTTTCCAAAGTGGACACTGTGTCCACTACTTTGTGTCCCTTATAGCAATGTATGAGAGTTTCAGTTGCTCTATATGATCATCAGCATTTGGTATTGTTAGTGCTTTTGTATTTTAGCCATTGTAATAGGCATGTAGTAGTATCCCATTAGAGCTTTTCATTGACTTCGTAATGAAAGCATCTTTTGAGCATCTTTTCATGTAATTATTTGTCATATGAATGTCTTCTTTGGTGAAATGTCAACTCAGAAATTTTATCCATTTTGTATTATGTTTTTTCTTAGTATTGAGTTTTGAGAGTCCTTTATATATCATTAGCATAAGTCCTTTACCAGATAAATAGTTTGCAAATATTTTCTCCCGCTCTGTGGCTTATCTTTTCAAATAGCAAATAATTTAATTGTGTTGAAGTCAAATTATCAATTTTTCATTTATAAGTTATGGTTTTGGTGTCATAGCTAAGAAATTTTTGCCTCTAAGGTCACACAGGTTTTGTGCAGTACTTATTTCTAAAAGTGCTATAATTTTAGATTTCACATTTAGGTATTAATCTATTTTGAGTGAGTATTTGTATATGAGTTGTTGTTTAAAGATCTCTCCTTCCTTCCTTTGTTCCTCCTTTCCTTCCTTCCTTTCTCTCTTCTCTCTCTCTCTTTCTCCCCTTATCTATCTACCTACCTGTCATCTATTGTTTTCCCTTCATATTGTCTATATTGTCTTAGTTCATTAATGCCACTATAATAAATACCTGAGACTATGAAACCACCCTTTACAAATAAAGAAGTGCAAAGTCAGAAGGGCCTGGCTAAGAATAAGGTATAGGCCCAGCTAAAATAATGATAATAATTAGCCACTGACCCCCTGTATACTTCTCTATAATTGTTACTCTGGAGCCACATGGATGGTGGTCATAAAGATTCTTAACTTTCTCCACAGATAACATCACCTTTTTGAAACCTAGAGGTCGTCTTGGAGATATCTTCTAGGTCCTGCATTCCAGCAGATTGGCTGACCCACCCAGGCAGCAGTCCATACCAAGGAACTGACCCAACTGGTCTTATGATCCCCACCCAAGAACCTGGTCAACAAAGAAGACAATCTCTATAGCCCTGATGGTTCCGCCCTGAACTCAGCCAATTAGCAAGCCTAATTGCCCTTTGCCCCACCAAACTATCCTTAAAAATTCTGTCTTCCAAATTCTCGGGGAGGCAGATTTGAGAAATTCCTCCCTTCTCCCTGCTTAGCACTATGCAGAATTATTAAACTCTTTCTCTGCTGCAAACCCTACTGTCTCAGTGCATTGGCTTCCTCTTGGGCAGCGGGCCAATGAACGTGGTTGGGAGACAACAACTAGGTCATTTATAAAGAACAAAAATTTATTTCTCACAGTTACAGAGGCTGGGAAGCCTAAGATCAAGATGGCGTCAGATTTGCTTGTCTAAGGAGGGCTGCTCTCTGCTTCCAACATGGTGCCTTGTTAATGCATCCTCCTCTGGAGGGGCAGAACACTGTGTCCTCGTATGGCAGAAAGTGGAAGGGCAAGAGAGCCAATTGCTGAGTGAAGCCTCTTTTATAAGGGCCTTAATCCCATTCACCAGAAAAGGAGCCCTCATGACCTAATCACCTCTTAAAGGCCTCACCTCTTAATACTATCACATTGGTCATTAAGTTTCAACTCCTAAATTTTGGAGGGGCCATATTCAAACCATAGCATATAGATATCAAAGTGTTTAAGCAATGATTGTTTGTCCACTGACTTACTCTTGTACCTTTTTTTGAAAATTAATCTCAGAGATATTGTTCCTACCGTGAATACACATTAAATTTTGTCAAATATTTCTCTGCACCTATTGAGATTATCATCTGGATTTCTTTTCTAATATGATGAATTACAATGATTGATTTTCAAATGTTTAATCTGCTCTACATTTCCATAATAAACCCCATTTATTCATGGTGTATTATCCTTTTTGTATATTGTTGAATTTCATTCACTAAAATTTTCTTAAGGTTTTTATACCTATGTTCATGTCAGGTATTTAATGCTGTGTGGTTATCTTTTCTTGTAACATCTGGATTTTGGATTAGGGTAATGCAGGCCTCTTAGATGAATTGAGAAGTATTTACTTGTCTTCAGTTTTCTAGAAGAGTTTGTGCAAAATTTGTTTTCTTTTTTTCTTAAATGTTTCATATGATTTAACTGTGAAAATTTTGGTGCTTGGAGTTTTCTGTGTGGAAATCTTTAGACTATAAATTAAATTTCTCTAGTAGATGTAGGGCTGTTCTGGTTATCTGTTTCTTCTCTACCTGGGATTCCTTCCATTCATGGCCCCACTCTGGCCTCCTCCTCCACAAGGATAACTGCTACAAGTCCTTTAAGATCAGCTCATTTCTCACTTTCTCAAAGTTCTCCCTGACATGCTCCCCTCCTTCAAGATTTCCTCCCTAATGCCCATGATACCCTGTGCATGACTGTTTTTGATCTTATCACACTATATGAGAATTTTTTGTTTATGAATTTTTTCCAACAGACTATACAATTGAGGACACGACCTGTGTTGTTTTTACTATCATATCCTTAGTACCTATACAAAAAAAGCATGGATTTAATTTATATGTGCATCTATTATACAAATATGTAATTCCCATATGTGTACATATGCATGGATATATTTTTATATATGTATATTTACATTACATATGCATATACCTATATATAAAAATATAAATGCATACATATTTATATACATGTAAATATATGTGTAAATATATTTGTACATATGCACATATACATATATACATATATGCATATATATGTACGAGTCAATCTATTTTATCAGTTCCTTAAAACAAATTTCATCTATATCATAATTTATTGATGTCACTGCCTGTGCTTGACCTTGTAAAATTTAGAAAACATTTGGAAAAATTATTGAGCCCATGAAGTTAGCTCTTGTGAGGAAAGCCAGGTTAAGAGCAATGTCCTTTCCATCTTTTCTTGGACTTAACTTAAAGAATACAGAGCAATGTATTTATCAAGCCAATTATGACTCTGGGGTCATCTATATATTCACACAAAAGTGTCTAGTTTTCTTCCACATTTCTTTGTGTCCCCTTTAGCATTTTCCTTTCTAAAAAATAGGCTATATAACTGGGCACATTTTAATGCCACAATTAGTCATGGATATGGTGATTCATCGGGTTGGCTTAAAAAGCGAAAGCAGCCTTGCCCTTCCTAAGTGTTGACTGTTGGCAGCTCTCTCTTCCCTGCTCTGAATCAGACGTGTATTTGTTTGAGTAATCAAGAAAGAACTGTCTGTCTTGTGACCTTAGAGGCTGGTGAAAGGGAGCAACTGAGTGTTTTTGGCAAAGGAAAGTTAGCAGAACAATGCAAACCTGTAGACCAGAGAGCACCCTGCTTGGCTGCTCACTCTGGGCAGACTTGAATGTCACGGAATCCTCTGATTGCCTGCAGGATTTTTCACCCTCTGCAAAAAACCATTTTAATATAAGCAGAATAGATTTCAGGTCTTATAAAAAACCATTCTTAAACGCTCTCTGTGTTCATTTTGTTAAATCCTATACCATCTATTAAGACCTGCAGTTTTTCTGAAATGAGCATTTGAACCCCACTGTGATAAGAGCCAGTAAGAGACAACTTTACACATGGATACCACTGGGAAGAAAGGACACCAAATAACCCTGCTGGGGAATGAATGAATCAGCCTGATGCAAATTAGGTGAAGCAATTGGACCACACAGAAGGGATGTTGAAACCGTTTCAAAGATGAGTGAGGGGGTGATAGCCAGTGTGCCCAAGAACTTTGAATGAAATGACAGATCTTATGACAATGAAGTCAAAAGAATCTGGCAAAAGAAAAAGATTCACTTCTTATAATGAATTCACTGACCCTATTTGCCTGTTAATCAATGGGTTTTTTAAAGATACCAGTTGAAGGCACTCCAAATATCCAATTTTAAGGATGCCTATTAGATTAGTTACAAGAGGGTCTCTCTCTTCTCCGTCTTTCTCTCCCCACCTTCTTCCCTCTACCCCTCTATCACTTTTTTTCTTGTTAAGGGTATAAGGAGATCATTAGAAGGCCAGATGTAGGTACAAACCACCATGCAGAAAAACATCCCAGTAGACTTCTCCCTGCCCTGTGTTTGACATTCTTGAAATCCATGCCCTCTGTCTTGAACTCTTTAAACAATCCACAACAATCTTTTGCTTGCCTGGGGAAACCTATTCCGTTAGCAAAGCTGAGCTGGTTACACACCTTCTTTGACTCATGTTCCCCAGTGATCTTATTCCAGGTATGATTTGGGGACAGTTGTGTGTGCTGTTCTGATATCTTCCTAAAAGGAAATTATTTTGGAAGTAAAGTCACTGATAAAATCAACTCAGGAAAATGCACTTTGCAAATATGAAAAAGTTGGCATTAAAGGCCACCCTGTAAAAATGCCAATGATTATTTTTATTGATAGTCATGTTAAATAAAATTTATGGAGACCATTGTTTTGGACTAAGCTCCTGCACTAGGCCCAACAGAACAGACTAAACCAGAATGGAGTCACCAGTTCTAGGTGCCATGTAATGAAACTGGACTTTAACATGGGCTGGTTTTCCCAAAAAACAAGAGATTCACAGCAACCAATCACAAGGGGCCTGGTTAACCTGAGCCAGAATGACAGGAATGAACCCTCTGCTTTAACCCTGTAATAAAAGTAACTTTGAAAGAACAAATCTGCTATTTGTTTCTTGTTTCAGCTTTCTTCAGCCTTCCCTGCCTGTAAAACTCACTTACTTTGCTCAGCTTACCAGAGTGCCTTTCTGTTTCACAGATGGGATGCTGTCCGATTCATGAATTGCTAATAAAAGCCAATTAGATCATTAAACTAAATTTGTTGAAATTTTGCTTTTCAACAGTACTTATGATATACCAATGATATATCTTTAAGGGAAAAGGAAGACTCCTTATTTTAGAAATGCAAGACAGAAAAAGTTTTACATAATTATATTCAAAAGAATTATCTAAGTAGTTACTGAAAAGATAATTTTCTATATAAAATAAAACATGAAAGGCTAATATAAAGTGAACAAGAGTTACTGTTATAAAAGGAGACAAACAAAAATCAAGTTTCTATTCATATCTCAACAAGGAGGAATTTTTTCCTCTGGCTTCCTATTTCTATATGGAGAAACTTGCATAAACATGTCTGTCCCAGCTCTAGCCATCCTGAGTCACTCCTCCCTATAAGGGATGAGCTAACCAGGGCTGTGGGGGCCATCTGGGGAAAGCCTGCCATTCTCTGGCTCTGCCTTGGACTCACTGCTATGACTGCTAGGGGTTAAGGTTGAAGCCAATTATGGCTGTAGATCTAAAGTGATTCTCTTAAACCTACCTTCTATGAGGCCACTGGTCTGACTTCCCCTCTATCTTTCAATTGATTCTGAATTCAGGCAGGAAACAGGATGATTGTTTGTGGATCCTGCTAAAGACCCAATAGCTGATTAAGTAAGAAAATTATGTGAGATGCAAGAGGTATATCTAAGTATCAATCAGAAAAATTAAAAAGAATTTATTGTCTTAAAAAGAAACAAAATCATAAAAAGAATATAAACCAAATCCTTTCACATTTATTTGTTTATACTGATGTGTGACATCAGAAAGGCAGATGTATAAAAGAGAACCAGCATAAGACTTCACTGACCAGATAAGTGACCAGAGAAGAACTGGAACTTCAAAAAAGCCTAGAAGAAGAAAAGAATTGTGAATTTTGCTTCTGCCTTCTTCTTATGAAGAAAAGTAATGCAACTATTTCAGAGGGAAGCATGCAGTAGACATTGTGAGACCATGCAGCAAAACCTGATTCCGGACTAAGGGAAATTGATTCCAGGCTTTAAATAAGGGTCAATCACTACATGGCACATGAGATGTCATGAGGCTGTGCTTGAAAAACTTCCCAATGAGCCAGAGAAGGGAGTGTTTTCTATGGGCAGGAGAGAGCTTCCCCTCAGAGAAAAAGAGAAAGTTAAGAGGGTAGTTACAAGAGAGTTAGAGGCTGAAGAGAAAGAAGGGCCAAATGATGGACGTGGAAAACAGATTGACCAAAGACAGGCAGAGCAGCCCGCATACATTTCTGAGATGCAGTACTATTTTTATCTGGACTAAGAAAGAAAGCGATGACTTCTTAACTCTTTATTATAAATTGAGCACTCCTCATTGAAAACCCTGCATTCAGTGTGGAAGAACAACTCAGTGAGGACTTTAGAATGACAAAGTCTTTGCCTAAATAACAAGTGACTGAGAGTCAGACCTTTCCACAGCTGCTTTCTCTGACAAGCATGTCTTCTCCACCACCAGCCCCATGGAAAAAGAGATCAGGACAACTCCTACTCATCCAAAATGCCGAATAAATGGCATATCCTCTAGAAGGCTTTCCTCTACCCCTTCAATTCCCACACCCTCAGCAGCCTTACACTGCCTCCTCTCAGATTCAGACAGGCTGACCCAGTCTTTAAGAACTTGAGCTCTACAGTCTAAACAATCTCTGCAATTTTCTATGGGCACGATCTTGGGCAAGTTATAGGTCATTAAATATGAAATGTCTGATTCCGAATCAAAAGTGTACTTTATTATATTTCAAACAAGAAGCAGTACAATTAATCAAAGTATGCACCTAAGCTATCAACACAGTTTTGCCATCTTAACAATAGCTTGTTTATGCCAGCAGCAAAGAAGCCTGGAGAGTGAGTGGCAATGAAGTGGCGAAAGGCATTTTCCACAGCTTGTTGAGAATTGAGTATTTTTCCTTGCAAGAGGTCCAAAGCCTGGAAGCAGTGGTAGTCAGTTAGTATAAGGTCTGGTGAATACAGTGGATAACAGAGAGTTTCTAAGTCCAGCCTCTGTAGTTTGAGCAGCATTGTTTATGTGACATGTGGTCGAGCACTGTGTTGCAAGAGGATCGGCCTGTCTCTGTTGACCAATCTTGGCTGCTTAATCCCAAGCATCCTCATCATTTGGTCCAACTGGTTGCAGTAGACATCCGCTGTAATCGATTGACCAGGTTTCATGAAGCTGTAGTAGATAATACCAGCACCAGACCACCCAACAGACATCATCAGCTTTTTTTTTTATGAATATTCAGTCTTGGACTGTGTTTCAGCACTTTATCTTTATCCAACCATTGTGCTGAACTTTTGTGATTGTCAAAAAGAATACATTTTTCATCACATGTAACAATACAGTGTAGAAATGGTTTGCCTTTGTGTCGTGACATCAAAGAGGTAAGCTTCGAGGCAATTTCTCTTCTGATGCTCATTTAATGCATGTGAAACCCATCTATTCAGCTTCTTTACCTTGCCCATTTGTTGAAATGGTCCGATATTATTGGAATAGTAACGTCAAACCTTGCTGCTAATTCACGCGCAGGTTGAGATGGATTTGCTTCCAGTACAGCTTTCTGCTCGTCATTATCCACCTTGGTCTTAGGTCACCTATGTGGCTCATTTTCAAGATTAAAATCACCAGAATGGAACTTCTCAAATCATTGCTGTACCATGCTTTCATTAGCCACATACTTCCCAAACACTTTGTTAATATTTCGAGCCGTCTGCACTAAATTGGTTCCATGACAGAACTCATATTCTAAAATAATACAAATTTTTTACTTATCCACAGTTTCACAAAAATTGCTCTTAAAAAGTTGAAAGATAATCACAAGCTAAAACATGGGTTTGAAAGAATGAGGATGTACCTTCACAATAAAAATAAAACAAGAAGTGTCAACTTGAAGTATCAGAGGTATCAACCATCAAACTTAGTACTTAAGGAAATCAAACATTTCATACTTAGTAACGTAAATTTAATCTCTCCTAACCCTAGTTGCTTCATGGATAATATCTGACAAATGATAGTACATATTCCATAGGGTGTTGTGAGCCCTAAATAATGTACACAGAGCATTTCACCCAATGCCCAGCACACTGAAAGATTTTAATAAAAGGAGGTTATGATTACTGGGCCAGTCTTTGTTCTCTAGCATGGCACTTACCACACTACATTTCAATTTCTGTCTGTCTGTCCATCTGTGTGTCCATTTGCTTGCAGACTATGAACTGAAAGTTGAATCTCCAGTGTCTGGTGCATGAGGCCATAAATGTTTGTTGAATGCATTCAAAGAGTAAGCTTACCCCATCCTCTACCAAAAATGGTGCTGATGTCTGTTATATTTTAGAAATGATATGATAGGCAAAAACCTGTCCAAGTCAAACTATATCATTTCCTATTTAAAAAACAATATCTAAAAAACAAGATTCTACAAACTCCTTTGATAAAATCCTCCAGCCAACATTTTCTCTAAGTCAAACATACACCTCCACTTTAAAATGAAAGTCTATCGCTTAATTTTTACATCAGTAGAAAAGGAAAACAGCTGCTTTCATTCCCTATAAAATGTCCTCTCGTACATGTAAACATTCACACTGGCTCTCTTTCTCATTCTCCTCTTAGTTAAATAAACCTATTGCTTTAACCTTTTAAAATAGTCTTTTCTCTTCAAGCCTTTTAATAATTGTGATTCTGAAAAATATTGAGTCACAAGCATACGAACAGTGAAACAGTTTTTGAAGTCTCAGAAGTGATTCATTTAATATCTGAAGAAAGGAAACTCATTTAAAAACAACCTGATTTTTTGAAGAGCTACATTTATTCAGGAATAGTGGTCTTCAAAGCATTATTATTATACTTCAAAACATATTTTATATAATGGTTTTCAAAACATTATTAGAATTCTTATTATTCATTATTATTATAAAATATTATTGTACATTATTATAATATATATTATTATATCATTAACCATTATTATAGGGGTCTTCAAGACATTGCTATAAATATAATAATATATGCTATAATAATATATATAATAATGTATATTGTTATATGCTATTATATTTAGGAGTAACATATTAGTACTTTAAACCAGCTGTACTAGTTAGTCCTTTCTTTTATAAAAATATATTTAAATATTGGGATATTAAGTAAATATATTAAGAACCTTAAAATAGCTTATTCTTTGACATATTAACTATATTTTTAAACATCTGACCCACGAAGAATTAATAGTAGGTTCATTATAACATGATTCAAAACAGTAAAAAGTTAGAGACAACTGAAATTCTAACACTAGGGAGAAGGTTACATAAGATAAGAAATAATTTCCCATGGAAAAATGATTGCACAACACAGTCTCTCCTAAAGAATCACAATATCTTTATAAATTATCATGTAGATATTTAAGACTATTTTAAAGGTGATTTTTGACATTGGAAAATGTTCATGATACAATATAGAATAAAAAAACAACTAATGAAATTGTATATTCAATATAAAATTTTATTTAAAACATTTAAAAATAATATTTAAAT
>VBSM01003176.1:25852326-25874220 GCA_008086735.1 Cheirogaleus medius
CAGTCCCCAGGTGGTACGCAAGGCACACATTATGTAACTCTACACTTCCACCCCACCCTTTTGATACTACAAAGCCTGCCTCTCCCCCAGCCCCTGCTCGTTCACTCTGTTCCTGAGTGCAGTCCTTGTGTGCCCAGCATGGTGTGCTGTGTCCCCCTCCCCCAGGCTGTGAGTACAGGTAATTAATAAACTGTTGTTGATTTCATCTGTCCAGCATGGAGTGTAATGTGCTCAGCCTTCCCCACCACCATGGGCAGGGATCCCTATCTCACCAGTGGGATGAATAGGGGGCAATCAAACACCACCCCAAAACTATTAAGTGCCCTTTTTATATTTAGTGAAATTCTCACCAAGGTATAAAGAGTCACAGTCAGAAGCCATTTTCCTAGCTTTCCTTTTAACTAGGATGTTCATCTGTGACAAGACTTCCACCCATGGAGCTGCATGCAACTTTGACCTGGAATGTGAGAGATTAGACATTCAAGATTTGGTTTCTTTTTTTTTATTTCTTTTTAACCTTTTACTATTTATTTATTTATTTATTTGCTGCTTAAAAGATAACCCAAAAGCTTCGGTTTGTTGATGAGCATGGCGGTGATGGTATCTGGCAGTGTATGTGCGGCAGTGGTAGAGGGTCATTTTTCAGTCCCAAACATCCTCATGGAAAGCTGTCATACTGGTGAAGTTTCTCATATTGGAGTCAAGATGTGGCAAGCGTGGCATGGCTTGGCGTTGTTCCAAGCTGAGTGCCTTCTTATATTGAATCTCCGGCTCTCACAGATCTCAGGCCTAATATCTTTCAATACATTCCTTTACTATTTATAGTAGTGTGAACTGATTCTGCTATTTACAACTTAATAGCCTGACTAAAATAATAAATGATACCAGAAGTCACAGGCATCGAGACCCTTAAGGAAACAGAAATATGAAGTTACATGACCTGCTTATGTCTGAGGGCCTGGAGAATAAAACTGTTATCAGATGATGGGACTCTGCCAGCTCATGGCAAGCAGTGACAAAGCAGTTAATTAAATTTTAATGGATTACTTGGAATAATAGGCTGTAGGAACTAAGTAAATGCCCAGAGCTCTGGAATAGTAGGATATGCACGAAAAAATGCAGGGATTGTGAGGTAGACCGGTTTCTTCTAGTTGCACAAGGAGAACTTATAGAAAGATAATATTCTCAACATTCAAAATTCTTGGCTCCATGGATACAGGTACAGATAATTTCCTTAATTATATGAAATGACCTTTTACAATTTTCAGTAATGGAATAGCTGAAAATACAACTCAAAATTTTATCCTAAGGATCAGCAAATTACAAAATCAGTTTAACTTGTAGTCTTGCTCTCACCTTAGCGCATTTCTTGGGAAAAAGGAGAAACCTGTGGATTAAAATAGGACTGAATAGAAGGAATCAGATTATAAGAGTACATAAAATTCCAAATTCCACAGAATTCCTCTGTAAGAAGCAGCAGCCCCTTAGTCCTTTTGTCACGAGCCTCTCCCTGGATTGCTTTTTCGAGACTTGTAACAACCTTGCCTAAGACAATAGCCTTGTAAAGGGAAGCCACTTTTTCCCATGCCTGCGTGTACCACCTCTTGTTGCTGTAAGTATAACCAGTGTCGGATATCAGCATGTCCCAGGGGGCCAATTTCAAGTAAAACAGGGAGAAGAAAGTTTATATACCAGCTAATTTAATACTTATTAATCTGTGATGCAAAACTCTAGGAAATATATATGAGAATGAATTCTAAAGGGACTAGACCAAAAGGGGAGAAATTATTATAGATTAGGCTGAGTTTGCTGTTTTAAAGCACTTATCACAATTTCTTTATTCAATACCCCTAACTCAAGCAGCTGGAAGAGGCATTAATTCTTTATTTAATTTTTTGGCTACAACTTGGAGTTATCTAAGGCCTATGCTATATTAAAAGGAGAGATCATGAATGAACTTCTTGTTAATGATGTCGATGAAAGGAATCATATATATCAAAATAGTGTTATTTCCAGAGGTAGAAAAGAGGACTGTAATACTTACCCATATTTTCTCCCTTCATTGTCATGTATTTATTAAGATGTTTTAATAAATTCTCCTCCTCCAACACTCCTATTTCCCTACTATTTTATATGGGGAAGGATTGGTAGTGGTGACCTTAGTATTTAGTCCATAGGCCACAAACTGTCAAGACAGGAGCGTGATAGAACCAGAGAGAAAATGAATACTATTGAAAGATCCTAATTTGGAATCAGAGGTAGTAGTTAATGAGATTTGGATTGTCTTACTCAACATAGCATGAATGTGTTTTACTCATATGATAAATAGTTGCATAATGTTGGATGAATAAATATTGTTTAGAGACTCAAATATGAAAAAAGGGTAAGTATTGATGTTGGGCAGCAAATAATAGTTAATGGCTGACCTATTGTTTTTTAAATCCTTCCCCACCCCTCATTCCCCCATTTTTTGTGGCTGACCTATAGTTTTTGAATACCTTTTCTACACTTTGGGAAGCCATAACTCTATTTCCCAGACTCCTTTATAACTAGAATTTAGGCATGTGATGATTCAATCAGATGTTTCCATAAAAGTAGTCAAGTGAATTAAAAGCATCACTCTGAGGGAAAAAAATCAAGATGTGAGTTTTTTATTTCCTCATGAAATAGATTGGTTCTGATTTGAGAATACAATCTCAGCCTAGGATCTTTATAAACCAAAAGATAAATATGGAGCCAGGAGGAAAGGAAGCTAGATTTTATCCATTTTTAAAGTTGGACTAGCTTTTTGGAAATAGAATAGTTATGACAAGATGAAAAGTCTGTATTGGAGACACACCTATTTCTATGTAGGCTAATTTATTTTCTGGATTTCTATTTATACTTCTTACCAGTACTTATTTTGAAAATATCAACCTGTGTTAGCTTTTCTACATGAAAGCAACCAAAAGGATTTTTGTATGAGTTGTACCAGGTGGTAAAGAGTTGGGAGTTAGTAGTGTCAGTGGCAGTCAAGGTACTAGACTTCTCAGAGGGAGGGCAAACCCAGGACAGAGTCAGAGGTTGCTTATATAACCAGAATCCTTTTGGAACTCTCTTCTGCTCAAACCTTGAAAGGAACTGCTTTGTTTCAATCAGAGAAGCCAACACTTATAAAAGGAGATGAATTCGAGTAATGTTTTTTGGAAAGGATTCAGGTATGTATAAAAGGTAAACCCAACGTTACCGGAAACAATTTGCAGAAAAGCAAGACAAAACGTTTAGTTAGGTTGGCATAATGTTCACATTTGATTGAACATGCAACTTTATTGATTTTTGAAAACTTTATTGAAATAAAATATGCATAAAGGAAAGAGCATATATAATAAATGAATAGCTCAATGAGATTTTGAACAATGAAGACAGATGAAAATAGCACCCAGACTAAGAAACAGAACATTGACTGCATCGCGGAGACCTCTAAGTTCCCCTCCCCATCACTACCCACTCCGTCATTCATAACCACAATCTTGGCATCTAATACACTATAATATATTACAATCATATATTACAATATGTATAATATGTTAATTTTAACTTTTTTGAACTCTATATAAAAGGAAACATATAGTATGTATTCTGTTTTGTCTGGCTTCCTTAAGTTAATTTATTTTGTGAAATTTATCCATAATGTTGCATGAGATTATAGTCATTTATTCTCATTTTTGTATTGAATTGCCCAGTATTAGATTGTGCATTCTACTGCTGATGATCATTTGCGTCATCTGCAGTCTAGGATATTATATTATATTATAAATTGTGCTTCCATAAACATTTGTATATGTCTTTTGGTGAACATACAGACACATTTCTCTTGGGTATATATGTAGGAGTAGAATTGTTGGGTCATAGGGTATATGTAAGTTAAACTTTAGTAGTGTTTTTTTTTCCATTTTTAAATATTATGTTTCAAACAAGATATATAAAAATCTGTATTCATCCAAGTTGGAAAGCAATTTGGTTACTATTGCAAACTGATGGTGTGATGTCTAAAATTCACTATCATTCATGCCTAAAATATCTTTTAATAAAATTGGATTTATCCATCTTCTCTGTTATGATCAACTTAAATTTTTTTCCTTTGTTTTTCAGTGGGCCTCATCTTTGGTAGCCTCAATTAACCCAAGATGACATAAGAGTCATTACATTATTAGAATAGTGGACATGAGAATTGGCTCTTTTCTTACACATTCTTCCACAATCATTTAATAATTTGACAATGTCACTCATTTACTTGATAAATATTACTGAGTGTCTACTGTGTGTCAGAGGCCACACTTTATGCTGTAGATACAGCGCCAAACAAAAGAGAGTTCCTACTTTCATGAAGTTCCCATGATACTGGGAGAAGACGGTAGATAAGCATCGGTTCAAATTGCAATATGAAGAAGGACGAGGTTGGGAGTAGGCGATTGAAAGTGAAGTCAATGGCTGACATTTTAAATAGAGTGGCCTGAGACATCTCCTTAAGAAGGTGAGCAGAGACCTGAAGGAGCTGAGGAAGCTGGTGTCTGGGAGTAAGTCCATGAGAGCAGAGAAAACAGTGTGTTTTAGAAACCAGGTGGCCAATGTGGCTGGAGCTGAGGAAATTCAGGGAGAGAAGTAGGATGGAGATCAGGGTAATAGCCAGGGGTAAGACAGTGTCAGGTCTTATGAGCTGAAGACTGGCATTAATCTCACTGGGATAGAAAATGAATGCAGGATTTGTGCTGTGAAGTGATCTTGTTTATGTTTTGGAAGGCTACTTCTGCACTCCATAGGGAGAAAAGGCTGGAAGGAGTAAGGGTGGAAGCGGGAGATCAGTTAGGAGGCTTTTGCAATAATTTGGGTTTGCAAGAATTAGGTGGTGGCAATATATTCATTCCAGAAATATTTAGAAGGTAACTTTCACAGGATTTGCTGACAAATTGTATGTGGAGTGTAAGAGAAAAACAGAAGTCAAGGGAGACTTCAGGTTATTTGGCCTGAGCAAGAGGAAGAATGGAATTGCAATTTACCAGGAAAAAGGGGGAGAACGAGGAGCATGAGGCCTGGGTAGCCAGAGAACCACGGCATGTGAAACTGGAAATGCCAACTAAACACCTGTGGACATGTGAGGTAGGCAGTTTGTTTGCATGACCTATTTTTATATTGGTTAATAAACTTGTGTATTTGGATAGCTCTGAAGGGAAAGGTTTGAATTTTGGAGTTGTTTTTGCTAAGAAGCATGCACTTTATCTATTCTCCCTACTTTAGAAACTCTTGATACGTTTCTCTGACACACAGTGTGTGGATAAGGTAAGAGACTATTCATTTACTTTAAATCATGGGTTCATACAAGGTTAAGCCTGGATGTGATTTTGACAATCATATAATTCAAATCCATCTTTCATTGATAAGAAAACGGAACCCCATATAGAACCTTTAATGTTGGAATCATTCTGTGGCAGTGACATCCTAATGCTGACCAAAACCTGTTCCCTCCTCTGGGCATACAACTAAACCATCTTTCCTAACCTCTCTTGCTTTGTGACTGAGTTCTAGCCTGTTGAATCTAAGAGAAAGGGATGCACGCAACTTCCAGGCCAAGCTGTAAAAATCATCCTCACAGTTCTATATACCTCTCCTCCCCCATATGCCAACAGAATGGAGAAGATGCTTTGGCTCTATAGAATAGAACAACAAAATGGAAGGTGCCTGGGTTCCTGAATAACTGCAGTAGAAATAAGCTGCTATTATGTTAAACCACTGATATTTTTTTCTTATGTGTTATAGCAGCTTGACTTACTTATTCTAAATAATTTGAGCTGTTTGGTTAACACCATGAGTAAGGGGTGTCAATACAAGGTGAAATAAAAGAAATACATCATAAACTCTCTATTCGCTCTCTATTGCTTTCCTTTACTATTTAAAGGAGACTGAACAAATCTAAATGAAACAGAAACATATGTGGTGGAAATGTAACACAATTGCTGCCTGGTTATAATCTTTTAAGCAGATTGTATTTTTAAAAGAGCTTATCCTTTTCCTTTCAGCGCTTATAGTGCATGAAACATAATGTTTTACTGAATAGGCCATGCACTGTCCCGCAGATGTTCCCTCAGTTTGAGCAGCCATACATCATGTCATGTAGCACAGTTACTTTTCCATAGTTTATTGAACTGAGAATTGTGCCCTGGCTGGAAGAAACCTTCTGCAGCAGTGGTCCTTAACATTTAATGGGTTGTGACTCCTTTGGGAATCTGATGAAAGTAAATGATCCTCTCCTCCAAAGAAAGCATATAACACACCCTCTCACAATTTAAGGGGAATCATGATCTCCTAAATGACACTTGAACTCTCAGGTAAAACTTCTCTACATCCAGATGCTCTGATGAAAATTAAGTATAGATTTTATTCTCTATGCTAACAAAAGATGCACTAGATCACCTTGGGAACCATGAGGAGTTGTCCTTTTGGGTCAATTACCTTCGTTTCATGGGAGGGAGTAACCACTCTCTGAAGGGTGTGCATAACCCCTGGGGGCTCACAGTAGCCATCCCTAAAAGGAGGGGGTGGTATATGTACATCAGGAAAATATGGTCTAATCAGAACTTTCATGTTTTGAGGATTTAAAAGAAGCAGTTTCCTGATGATCAAGAGAAAGAATGGGGAAAATCTGAGAAGTACTGAAAACCTAGCTTGTGACTTGTAAGAGGCTGTGCCCCAATGGAAAGGGAGGATGACCATGGCAGTGGGCACCTTTCCAATGCCTGTGACAGTAGCCAGAATGAAGGACACAGCTCACATGCAGCCTACGTCTGTGTCAGGCCAACAGAGACTTCCATCAGAGAATGCCTCTGAGCCTCAGAACTTGAAAAAGCCTTATAAAAATACATCTAAATGCAGCCAGATAAGAAACCCAAAAGTCACACTAAGTCACGACATCTAGAACTCAAGAGAACTTCTGAGATTACCTAGCTCAAAATTCTGTTTATAGATGCAGACACTGAATTGGGCACAGAAGAGTGAATTGTATTACCCCAAGTCACACAGGCATCTCAAATATAATGTGTCTGTAACTGAACTGTTGATTCCATTCCTAAAATCTGCTTCTTCTTCAATATTTCCCTACCCAGGTATTCAACTCAGATACACAGCCATTGTAGTGGTGTGAATAGTGTCACCTAAAAGATACATTCACATCGCAGAACCTCTGAATGTGATTGTATTTCGAAAAAGGTGTTTGCAGATATAATTCAATTAAGGATCTCAAGATCATATAATTCCATATTATCTAGGTAGATCATAAATCAATGACAAATGTCTTTATAAGAGAAAGGCTGAGAGGTTTAATTAAGAGAAGAGGAGACCACCATGTGAAGACAGAGGTGAAAATTGGAGGAGAAAATCCAGCCACATGCCAAGGAATGCCTGGAGCCACCAGGAGCTGAAAGAGGCAAGGAATAATTCTCTCCTGCAGGCTTCGGTGGGGGTGTGGCCCTGCCAAGACCTGGATTTTGGATTTCTGCCCTCAGAACTGTAAGAGGATAAATTGATTGTGGTCATTTGTTACAGCAGCCTCAGGAGACTAATAGAGCCATCAACCCGAAGACTCCCCTTTCCGTCATTCTTTTCTCATCCAATCCATCACCTCCCCAAGGATTCTACTTCAAGAGTGTGGCTTGAATCATGCGACTTTTCTCAAATTTCTCTTCCACCAATTTATCACTTTACTTTAGTTCAAGCAACCATTATGTCTTGCCTCTTTGACTGTAATAGCCTCCTGTTTATCTCCCTGTTACTACTCTTGTCCCCTCCAATGTATTCTCCATGTAACAACCAATTTTAAAAATTACAAAAATGTCAAATGTATTCTTTTAAAAATATAAAATAAATGTTCTCATTTCTCTGCTTAAAGTCTTTAACTGGTTTCCTATTATTAATATGAATAAATTAAATCCAGAAGGTTTTCCAGGAATTCCGGGCTCCCCTCACCCTTCCCTCACCTGCCTCTTCAAGCTCCCCGTAGACTTCTCACCCCTTTCTCTCTGCAGCTCTGTCCCTTCCTTCTGTTCCTTCAATCTGCCTATTTTTGTCTGTCTGAGAGCCTTCACCCATGCCATTTCAACTGCTTAGAATATCTTTTTCTCTGTTCTGTGCCTGCCAACTTTGTACTCGTCTTTCAGTGTAAATGCCACTTCCTGAGAGAGCCATTCCCTGATCCAGAGATATATCCTGATGTTGCCCACTATACTTTCACCTAGAAACCTTTACATTTCTTTCACAGAACTTACAATTTTCAACTATAAAGATGTAGTAGAGATTATTTGTTTAGCGTCCATCTCCCCCACTAAACTGCCCATGGAGGTGAGACTCAGATCAGCTTTGTCACCACATCTAGAGCATTAATCCTAACTTTCCCCCTAACTTCTAGTCTGGCATCCCCAGCTTTTAACTAGGCAATTCTATTCGTGAATTTTTACCTTTCTCATAAATCCAGCAAATCTAAACCCAAACTCATCAACCCACAGACATGAACAACTCAGCTTCTCCTCTGGGCTCTTGTTTGGCCCATAGTCTAACTATTCCCTGGTGACTCAGAAGAGAATTCCCATGCAATCCTTGACCTTTGCTGTCCTTTGCTCCTCTGCAGGAAAGCAGTCACCAAGTTTCCACATCTGTCCTTTGTCTTATCTCCATTTTTTTTCTATTTTGACTGCTTTCCCTCTGTATCTAGTCTTCTCAACTGTGGCGCTATCCAAGTTCGGGGACAGACAATTCTGTCATGGGGGATAATTCTGCATTGTAGGGCATTTAGCAGCATTGCTGACTTCTATCTATCAGATACCACTAACACCCTCTGATTTGTGAAAACCAAAAATGTCCACACACATTGCCAAATGTCCCTTGGGAGGCTGAGTCACCCCCAGTTGAAAGCCATTGTTCTAGAACATAAGCTTATCTCCTCTGGCCCAAGCAAAGTACATGACTTCTTGATTGGTCTCACTTCCTCCAGGCATTTCCTTCTCATTCTCAGTCACTCAACGTGTACTCTATTAAATACCTACCACATGCTGTGGGACATCATGGGAAGCATGACTGACAGCTCCTGCCTTCGTGGAGCATATATACTTGTTGAAGGGCTCACATTGGTGCCATAATATTCTTCCTAGAGCTTAATGTATTAACTATATCACTTAACTGCTCAGAATTTTTCAGAAGTATTAATATTACATTATCACGACACTTATGCCTTCCACTGACTGGCCCCTGTACCGACTTTCCAGACTATGTCCTATACTTCTCTCTAGCACATACCCCATCAACCAGTATGTTTATTCATTGCACCTACCCCATGCTAACTGCCCCACCCATCCTTCTTGACCCAGGTTAGAACCTACCTCCTATATTCTCTCCCTGTTGGTATTTGTACCTTTTGTCCATTCTGTTAGCACTTGCTGGTCATGATATTGATTTGGTACTTATCTTGCCTTGCCTTATAACATGATGACAGTTCCTATCCATATGTCATCCCAATTCCACTATAAATGCAGTTGGGGCACACTTTAGTCTCTGTATTCCCTATAACACATATTGCTTTATAGGTAGGAGAGGTTCAGTGAGGATTGCTATATTATTATTTTAAAAATTATTCCAAGTATGTCAGCAGATACTCCATGTCAATGCCACATACATTAAGGGACTTAGCAGCATTTGTAGTTTTAATTCTATAACACTGGGGTAAGGAGAGAGAATATAGGGAAAAAGAAAACATCCCACCGTGGAGCTGGGAAATGTTTTGAGTCTGACATCACAATTAATATGAGGGGGAAATGAAATTTTCTTGAAGTGTGAATTCAAAGTTCCACAGGCTCTTGCCAGGTGAGGGCAGGCCTGGTCCAGCTGCAATAGTTGTGTTAGAGCCAAATCCTGCATTAAGAAAGGTAAGAGAAACACAGGAGCTAAATATGTAATTTAGAAAAAGCAGAGGTTTTTAAAGAAAATGCACAAGATGCCCAAGAAGTCACATTCATCGCCAGAATGAAACTTGACTCTGTAATAGATTGAAATCTCACCTGACCCCATGTAATAAAAGATCACAAGTTATTCCAAAGCCTGAATTCTTCACAGTAAGATGTTAATCAAAATCTCCAAAGGGACATTCAGAAAGTGAAGCACTTTTCTTTTAAAATTAAATTTTATGTTGAAATTAAATACTTGTGAATATCAGACTTTAAAAATGTATATTCATTTCCCATATTTTTGTGCAGGACAATTTTTTCTTGTCAGTATAGAGATGGAGAGAAATGGTGATTCTTGAAATAAAGTTAAGGAGAATATTAGATAAATTTAAGTTAAAGTAAAATATGTGGGGACTGAAATGGAATGACTTAGCCATGGTTCTCTTTGCTTCCCTAGCTCACTTCCTTTTCATGCATTTTCAATGAGATTAGTTAGCTAGTAAAAGCCTCTGAAAAGAAAATCTGGCTTTACCCTTCATTCTGACTTTTCCATAGATCAAAGAAGGTTGCTATAGATTATAGGCAAAGCTTTGTCTAAAATGATATATTTTAATGCTGCGGTCCCCAACGGGGCTGTGTCCTGTTGGGAACTGGGCCACACAGGAGGAGGTGAGCTGCAAGTGAGCAAGCTTCATCTGTATTTACAGCCACTCCCCATCACTGGCATCACTGCCTGAGCTCTGCCTCCTGTCAGATCAGCAGCAGCATTAGTTGTAGGAAAACAAGCTCAGAGCTCCCACTGAGTCAGCATTATGGTGAGTTGTATAATTATTTCATTATATATTACAATGAAATAATAATAGAAATAAAGTAAACAATAAATGTAATGCGCGCGAATCATCCCAAAACCACCCCCCGCCGCCCGGTCCGTGGAAAAATTGTCTTCCATGAAACTGGTCTCTGGTGCCAAAAAGGTTGAGGACTGCTGTTTTAATGGATTCAGGAAACCTGGTTAAAAACATCATTTATCTCTAGTGGGCCCATGCGATCACTTAAATACAATATTGTTTTGTAACTTGGCAAGAGTGTCAGAAGAAAAGTCTATAGCTACCCACTCATAAGGAGGCTTCTCAGATGCTTAGTGGTAGGAATAACAAAGGTTGAGGGTGTGAGCTAATTGCCTAAATGAAAATGGCATGCTATCAGTCATACTTCCAGACTTTTAATGAAAGGTTTAAAGCACCACCAGGTCTTTTGAGTTTTGAGCTGTTGCTGGTAGTATTGGAATAAATAATTTTGTTGCTTAAGGTTAGCCCCAAGCGTAGTAGTCTATTTCCAGTTTGCCTTTGCTATTATGCATTCAGAAATACTAAAGTCATGTTTACAGTTGATTTTTATCCTTTTGAAATTCTCTCGCACTGCTTGCCGTGATTGCCCAATCACCTCTGCCCTTGATCTGGTTTGCTTCTGCTAACACGACACCTGCCTACCCGGGGTGGTCTGCTCCAGGTCTGAATCATTCAGCAAATATTTACTAAACAACTGCAAGAAGCCAGACCCTGTGCTGGTTGCTAAGGACTCAGAGTTAAATAACATCGTTCCTTCCCTTGAATTACCCACAGTCTAACGATGTTGATACAAAGACCTTTTCCTTTCTCTTGACAAATTCCTTGATGATAAGAAGGTTTAGAAGAACAGTTTTTAGCAATGAAAGGAAGTAAGCAAAGAAAAAGCAGAAGATACATTATAAAAATAATAAATAAGACGCGATGGCGTTACAAAACTCATGTGACTGTTTCTGAGTTGGTCTAGAAGACTTATAAAAGACAAAATTTTAGCTTAAGTTAGATTTAGATAAATGGTTTCAGAGGTCTTGTAGGAATCTCAGTTCCACCCAAAATCTGAGGCTAGTTTTATCATTTGGTACAGATATCTCACCTGACCCTAAGTGATGTTACATTTCTATTCTCTATGGCTCTTGGCCTAGTCCCCAGCATAAAGAAAGCATCATTTTCTTTTGCTTCTAAGTATTCCTCCTTTGAGTTTTATACTATAATATATTGAAGAGAGCGGGCATGTTACTCTCTCTCCCTTTTGAGAACCTTGCTCATCACCCACAGCCTTTGTTCTTCTGGATGGTCTCACAAGTTGTTTTCTTCTTTCTTAAGGGTACCTCTCCTTTCAAAAGCTTGACTTTTCCACCTACTGCTTCAAAGCTATAGTTATAAAAACACACAGTTTTTCTTCCCCATTCATACTCTTTCCTTAGCAAAAACATTCTAACTACAAGTCCCCAAAGGAGGCAGCCCCATTATCATATGGACCATGACAACAAGTGATTGTACCAGGAGTGGAAAACTGATGCAAACCGGGCTAATACGAGTGCATGCTCTTGAGATTTGACATTGACACACACCTATATCAGGGAACAGTGCGGAGCTCCCAGCAAGGTCATGTAGAGTCCAAGCTGAAATCTAAGCCATGGTGAGCCAAAACCACATGAAAACTAAAGTCATTAGGAAAGCAGAGGAGCCAAGATGGAGAATTTTAATCTTCAAAGAAAGGCAAAATAATAGGAGGGGAGGGAGGGGGAAGAGAGAGAGAGAGAGAGAGAGAGAGAAAGAGAGAGAGAGAGAGGGATTTTCATAAGAAATGCAAAGCCATGGGAAGGCATTTGAGTAAGAATCATATGGTTTCCATTATCAGATTTTCCTTGACCTTCACAGATTATTAGCTCCTTTTTGCTCTGAGTCCTTTTAGGGGGACTTAAAAGAAAATAAAATTTAAGCCATGGAAATCTAACTATAGGTTACTATGTATATTTCTGAGCACTAAAATGAATCCATATTTGATGGAATTAAGTTGGGGAATTTCCCCGTTGTATATGAAATCTGATCTTAGAAATATTAAAAATTCTCCAGATGGATCTGTTTACTTACTAATGTGTAAACTAGTCAGGTTGCTCAATATCCCTTAGCCACCATTTCCTCATCTATAGACTAGGAATAAAAATATTATCTATATTATAAGGTTTTCGTGAGGATTAAATGAGATAACATATGTAAAGAGCTTACCAGTGCCTGACACTTAGTTAAGCACACAACAAAAGCCATTCATCATTGGTAGTGGCATTATCAATAATGGTGTTATCAATATCATTTTTATAATCAACTCCACTTCCACTGGCATTTCTTCACATACTTCCTGCCTCTTGACACTCCCTGTCCCCCAGCCTCCTACGGCTGATGACCCATACCTGTAGTGGTTCTCTTCCACAGTGTCTGTGCTCTAAAATCCCTTGTTTTCTCATCATTTCACATTCTCCCATTCCTCTGCCTAACAACCCTGTGCCCCATCCACAATGCCATTGTCTGTGATCTCAATTAGAACCTAGGATGGAAGTAATCCTATTAAAGTACATTAAAGTTTGTATATCTAAATTACTCAGTATTGGGCTTTTTCAAATATAACTTGTTAAATAAAATTTAATCTGGAAGAATTTCAGAAAGGACAAACTATTTCTAGAAGGTTTTAAAAAATAGGAGACGAGAAAAGGCTGAATCTGAGTTGTTTTTAAAATTGAATTGAAATACATGTTATGGCCCATTTTATAGTAATGTTGAGAGGCAGTGTTCCAGACCAGAAAATTTAACAGTTCTTGAGACTTACTATTTCAGTTCTAAAACTTTAAAAATAAAGGGGAGGGGGGAACTCTTATATTTTCATGCAAGCCTTTCTAAGTTGCCAGATGGGTACGGAGGAGGTATTTGATAAGGGCGGAAAGAGATGAAATACACAGCCCCATTAGATCCAGAATCAAATTCTGATTTTGACACTTTTTTGCTACATGTTCTTAGGCACTTAAAGTCTCTTACCCTCAGTTCCTCATATTTTAAAATAGTGACAATAGTCTTTATCCAATGTGATATTTTTATTAATATTTTCTGATCTTATTATGAGACTGAAGACTGGCAAATATGAATACCACAGAAGTTAACTGCCATTATTCAAGTAGTCAACTATCATAATATTGAAAGTAAACATATTTGTTTACTTGGTAATTTGTTAGAATCTCTTTGATTATCTCAGATATAATGTCACTGCATTCTACTTTCTGAAATTCCAAGATTCTCAGTGATATTTTTGTGTAATATAGTATCAGAAATGTAGTCTATATTTAATAAATGCTTGCTGATTTATGAATGTCAACCTGATAACGTCTTCATTTACCTGTAGCACCTTTGTTAATGGGTAGGGACTTTTTCATTATAAAAAGTTTTAGTGGCAATGAAAGAGAATCAATTTTTGAGGATTATATGATAAGATAGAAATGCAAATTATTATAGCTTTATAATCCTTATTGAGTTCAAGTTTACTTTCTTGCTCTGTAAGGTTACAAAAACCCAAACATCCAAGTTGTATAAGGGAGGGTTTCAGTATTTTTATTTTATTCTTTCACAGAATTAATACATGAGGATGTTCTCAATGTGAAGTGCAATCAGTTGAGAAGTTTATCTTCAGCCACCCTTCAGTACTCTCTCCACTGCCCCGCCTGCCTCCCCAAAGTATGTCATTAAGAGTTTGTTTTATATCCTTCCAAAACTTTTCTAGGCATGTATGCAAAAACATACACATACACACACATATTTTCACAAATGAGATCAAACTTTATATATGCTTTGCAACTTAATTTTAAAACTTTTACAGGGTTTTGGTGATCTTGTATGTCAGTATATAAATTTTACTTATAATTATTGCACAGTATTTCAGGTATGCATATACCGTAATTTAGTAAACTAATAATTAGCATTTGGATGATTGCCCATTTTTTACTCTTATAACAATGTTCCGTGAAAGTTCCTGTTTGTGCTTTTCGATGCACATGTCCAAATGTTTTTTTAGGATAGGTATTAATAAGTGGAATTGCTCACCCAAAGGATATGAGCATTTTTAATTTGCATAAATTCTGCCAACTTGGGAGTGCCATTCTTTTTACACCCACCTCTAGTTCTCTAGTAGATCTGAAATAATGTTTGACCTACCCCCAAAAATCTTTGACTGCCTTGCTAATCACATTCCTAGCATAACATGAGCTTAGCAAAGTTCTAAGATGCTGCCAGTGCTCTCGAGAGGGCATCTAGAGTTATCACACACAGCAGCTCTGCTGTTGCCATACATAGATGGATTCATATATGTCCATAGACCTGGACAAAATCAGATGTGCTACTTCCACTGCTAAACATAAAGAATTTTATATTCTTTCTTCTAGTCCTCTTGGAACTTGCTATGGATTTCAAATATAAGGAAGATACTTTCTCTTTTCTGGTGAATACTTTTTTGGGAAAAATCCTTTTACCTCATACCTGGCTATAGATAAGGATAATATAGATATAAATATAGAAAAACTTGTCTTATTTAAACAGTGAATATAGATTTCTTTCTAATGCCATGGATCACTTATAAAAATGCCCCAAATCATTTTTAAGGCAAAAAAGAAAATTCCAAAAAGTAGAAATTATGCAGGCTACATTCTCTACTCTCAAAGCTAAAGTTAGTGAGGTCAATGCTAAAAAAAAAAAAAAAAAAAAAAAAAAGCAGTGGGCACTACTTATATCTATATGTTTATTGAAGTTAAAAGGTAATAAACCTTTATATTTTTTTAATTTGCTAAAGAAACAAAAAAACAGGGAGACTTTAACCACATTCTAAGTAGATTTAGAGTGTTAAAGGTAAATGGGTATAACTTTTCTTAAATAAGTTCAGCTCATTAGGGTGTAACTTACAACAACTGTATTCTTTTCCCATAGTTCCTTCAAGTTCAACCAGGCCTCTCCCCAGTATTGAACAATAGCTCAGGCCAGTCACTCAGCCTCCAGAGCAATCATAATTCAATTAATTAAAATACCCAGTTCAATGCAATCATCAGAACTCCAAATTTCATTTAAAGTGAAACTTTCTCCCGTTCCCCAGAAACCAGGCAAGAAGTGGGGTCACCCCACACAGCCTTTCTCTGCTGGGGTCTTTTTGCCTCTCCAGGCAGTTCCCTTGAGTGGGGACTTATAAAGCTTCCCAAGTGTACTCCCTTTTTGGGAACAACTTGACTCTTGGAAAATTCAGGCAGCCTCGCCCTGCTCCTTGGAAAGCGCAGTTTGTGTCCAATGCTCTGATTTCCCTTTACTTATATATAATAAGAGACAATTCCAGTCATTAGAAATCTCCAAGGAAGCATCAGACACCGTCTCCCCAAGAGGCCAGGCTGCTGTCTTATTGATTCTCTCAGAGCCCATCCCCCCTGACTGAGCTGGTGGGGAAACCCTTCCTCATAGTTGAAAGGAGATAAGGAAGGTAGGGACACACAGTGATTTTTTTTCTTTTTATTTATTTATTTATTTATTTTATTTCAGCACATTATGGGGGCACAAATATTACGGTTATGTACATTGCCCATACCCCCCCTCCCCCCTCGAGGCAGAGACAAGACACACAGTGATTTAACAACTTCTCCAGCTTCTTTATCCAGCAAACCTGTGGTCATTTAGCTTGAAGGGAGGGGATATAAATGAACCTTCCCTTTAAACTCTTCAGCACAACATTCTTTCATTGCTGAAGGTATATGACCACCAAGGAATCACCCACCTTTTGTGGGGCCTCAGACTGACACAGTTGGGGAGAGGTGTTAAGAAAAACAATCCAAAATAACCAAACAAAATAGGAATGAATATGAATATTTATTTAGAAGGTAAAAAGAAATCAGAACTAGTTACAAATTTTAAAAAGCTTACAAACACCATCAACCTCATAAAAGTGAAAAAACATAGTATTTTTATTAATTCACTGCCTGACATACTTCTAAAATAGCCTTTTCCTTATGATTTTTGGTTGCATATTCTTTGATCTACTCTTCATGTGCCAGTGATTTAGACATGCCATTTTCAATAGACATATTAGAAAGGTATTTCAATTTTTGCTTTGGCATGCTTTATTAAAATTTTTTTCTTGTTAATTTAGAAGTTCTTTACGCCTTTATTCCTCCCTACTGTAATTGTCAGGTTTGAGTCTGAAAATGTTGGTTCTTGGCACACTCGTGGCCAAAGAATGACCAGACACGCCAAAGTAAGGCAAGTGTGAAAATGAGGTTTATTGAGGAGAGAAAAGTAAGATTATAGGGCAAGAGCAAGATACAGGTTTACAGAGCATGATACATACGCCACAGATGACGACCAGGACCGTTGTTGCAGCAAAGTGAAAGCCAAAGGAAGAGTGCAAAAAGAAAGCTTGGTTATGGTCTGGGTCTTGTTTTATGGTGCCTGGACAGGAGCCTCCTTCATGGTTCAGAGGTCACCATGGAACCACTTTGATTGGACAGGTGGCAGTCACATGACCTGAGCCTTAATTACCCATGTGGGTTATAGGTCACTTTCCGGACTTTATGGCACCCATGCTGCTTGGCCTGTTGGCTAGAGAGTCCTCTGCATTCTTTTGTAGCTGGTGTGCCAAGCTCTGACTGGCAGATTTGTAGGGTATTCCCTCCTCCCACAGGCATGGAGAATTAGGGTGGGGCAGGACCAAGATGAGGCAACAGCACCCACTTTTGTCTGTAGGAGAACCAGAATCTCTATCTACCTAACATAACTGCCATACAAATTTTTGGGATTCTTATAAAATTTGGGAAAATCACTGTTAAGTTTCTTTCATATATGACCTATAGGTTTCTGGTGTTTCAAGTTTTCTGGTTCAATGATTAATATAAATACCCTTTTAATTGACATTATTCATTGTCTGGGGAGGAGCCTGTGCAAGAGAGGGACCCTGAAGCTTGACCTTCATTAATTTGCAGTAAATCCACAGTGGCCTGCTGATGTTGAAAGAACTGGTTTTATAATCCAGCCCCTTGATTTGGGATGCAGGGACGTTTTGCACCTAAACTATTGTGCTTAGCCTTAAAAGTATTTAGGACCTCAACTGAAATGGAGATGTTGAGTGATATCACATAATAATATACGGGATCTGAATAAGATGGTTTATGTTAGTTCAAAAGACTAAGTCAAACTCTGTACCCTATGGACAGAGAATAAATATCTTATCTTTCAAACTTGGAATTTATGAGACATTATAAGGGCCTCAATCTGTGACAACAATGTAATAAATCTAGAAAGTCATCGTAAAGGAATATTAGAAAAGATCACCACTCACTGAAAATTATCATTCTCAATAACTGTAGTGACAAGAAGGAAATAAAACTGTACAATTACTCAGGAAATGGTACTATCACTACTTATAAAGGTCTATGGAAGGGTATTAAAGTTGTAATTAAAGGTAAATTGAAAAAATTAAATTTTTATTACTAAACAAGAAGAATCAATGCAAATAATATAAAGATTAATCCTAAAATATATATATTAGGAATGCAGAAGCCTAGAATTCATAAAGATGAGGTACATTTATATTCATTAATTAGGAATCAGTTAAAAGGAGTATGAATAAATACTGAATCAGTAGTGATGCTTCTCTTATGCATTTACTTACATATAAATATGCAACAGATTTGAGACTTAGGCACTTTAAGGAATAGTGTAATGAAGCATCCATAATAATAGTGTATTATTTATATGATGATACTGGTTCAGACAAGAGTAAACTGAAAGTTAGGAGAAGATAGCAGGGAAAATGTTAGTATTTTGAATTATTTATTAGACATACCCTGCCCATGACATGGTGAGCCTGGCACATACTTCTGTGCCTATAGCTAGTACAATAGATTCATAACTTTGCTATAATTGGCTTACTTTACACGTGTGTATGGGATTGTGAAGTTTGCAATTGGAAAAGAAACGTGTGTCCTGAGAAACAACAGAAAACTTCTCATGGAAATGTTTGCAATACTTCTTGGTAGAACTTTAAGTAGTAAGTAGTTATGAGAATATTGATTGATTTCTTGTGCTTATGATATCTTCTTCCTGGTATTTTTATTTTAAATGAATAGAGACAAAATAGAGGCAGAAATATTAGCTACCCTTCATTTATCCATTTTTGCTTTGCATAGTATTTTTTAATGCTTTCTTATTGTTTTCAAATCTTACACAAAAGTCATAAGTGGGACAGTTTGCCTGGGGCTGGGGAGGGAAGTGTGTCAAATGTAGGTCTTCCATTATATGATTCATTTTAATCTGGGAAACTTCGTTAGTTCATCACAAAAATGTTTTTAAGAATAATGACAACTTTCTTTTAAATCAAGATGCATTGTGAAAATATTGAAATAATTGTACTTAGAAAAAGTGCTAGGCAAATATTAGATTACTTAATAATGTTCCTCTAACTTCAGCCAAACCAGAGAATAGTGATATATGGGTTATGAAAAGTTCTCATGCATAGCTGGTGGAAGTGATAATTGATACCACCTTTGTGTGGTTGCCAGGATTTCTCCTCCAAAATATAGAACACATGTGATAAAAATTTGTTGACAAAAATAACCACAATAACAATACACAAAGCATGATATCAAAAGGTTATTGATATGATACATAATATATCTTAGATGTAACTAGAGAGTTTAGGTTTTTTTCAGTGTGTATCCTGCAAAAATTCAGGTTCTCTTTGCCACAGCCAAGAGTTCTAGTACAAATATGCATCAATTCAAGGTTTGCTTCTTACTTCAATTGGTTTTGCCTACTACTCCATAGATAATCCATAAAATTACACATTCTTTACATCTTGCATGATAATTAAAACAATATTTAACTAGATTTTAATAAATCTAGCATAGTTGTTTCTTCTGTGCTCAAATAATTATTTCCACTTACTTCAAAGGAAATATAAGCATCAGGCCCAAGACCGGGACTTTTGAATAAGAATTTGGAGCTTCTTTTAAGATAACAACTAAATTTGAAGTACTTCAATAAAAAGAAAAGCAGGATATGGTGGATTTTTATCAGAAATCCTCTTTTTCAGATATTTGAGAAATCTTGTGTATACATTCAGTATCAAAAATAATTTACTGATTATTTTTATGGGTTGATAGCCCTTCCTTAATGCCAATACAGAATCATTCCTGTAAGTTTAGCATTTATATTTTCATAAGACAAAGAGAAATCTGGGGGCATAGTTACGTTTTCAAAATTCTTGATTTAAGGTAGCAAGCCTTTAAAAATAAATCTACAACTATTTCTTATAAAAGATGAAAGCTAAACAAAGAACAATGCTGTTATGAGTCATATATTTATTACAAAGGAACTATAAAGCACTAATGCGCAGGCGCGCACTGCCTGGATTGGAGAAGAGGCTCTTTTGAGGCTGGGGTTGGTGAATGTGCTCGCTGTGCCCCAGGAGCCGCAGGGTACAGCCCTTCACGACAATGGCCCAGAAGGCAAGTGTGAGTGAGGCCTTTCCTGAAAGCCAGGGACATGTAAGTTATCAAACATGGGAGAATTCAGGGAATATAGAACCCAAGAGTGCTTCCTGAAAAACCTACTTGATAGGAACTTGTAATGAACTTGAAAGTCATTTCTTTGGAACAATATAGTCTGTTTCTCAGAAAGGAAGCTTAAATAGAAGCATGCTTCAAAACCAGATACCAGGCATCTATAATCGTAGTATGAATAATAGTAAATGTCCGGCTTCTATTCCTAGCACTGCTAATGATCAGTTGTTATCTTAGCAAGTTATTCCTTTTCCACATGACATGATGAGAGGTATGAGTTAGCTGATTTCTGCAGATTTTTTAAGGTCAAAATTTCTATGAAATAACTAGAAAACAAATTATTCTATATATTGTAGCAATATATTTTCAAAAGTAGTAGGCTTAAAACTGCAGAGGTGGGCCAAGTTAGAGCCAAATCCCCAGTAATAAGAGTGGAGTGGGGGTGTAGGTACTGTGTTGCAGTGAGTCTCATTATTGCAACAGTAGAGGATCCTAGGGGAATTCTCCCAGGCTTCCTGGATGCTCCAGGATCTAGGACAAACCAGAACAAAGATACAGTCTCTGCATTATACTGAGTTAGACTTTTGAGCCAATCAGAAAGCCAGAGCATTTGTAGAATTAGATGAGAGGAAGCCTCAGTGACCATTTAATAAAACTTTCTCACTTTACAGATAAGAAAAATGAGAATAAGACACAACAAGTGACTTGTAGTAGATGCAAAATAGAGTCCAGAGCTCTGGTTTCCAAGTCTGTTCAACTTTCACCACCCCATACCATGCCAACCCCTGGCATTCTGTTTGCCCGCAACCAAGTCTTTCATTTGCCCTAGTATTCAAGTTATTTCTTCTTCTTAAATTGATTTCTTCACCTACTGATTCCTTAGATGTTGAAACCCAAGTCCCATCCACTGAGGATCCAACTGCATTGAACAAGAAGATGGCCATGAACTGATTGGCCAAACCTACTCTTATCCAAGCTCCCAAGGTTAATGACCTTGTTGGGCTTTCCTCACACTCTTTTCCAGGGACACCAACACCACTTTAGCTATTTCAAAGCAGAGCTAAAGTTCCAGCCCGGGGAATGGCTGGTTCTTCTGGGTGTGTTTCTGTGTGCATGACTTGCTCTTTCAATGACCTCCCCTTGAGCTTCTGGAATGTGAAGACTGCTTTTGTCTGAAGAAACCACTGGCCTACATACTTTCATTACACACACCAAAAATTGTTATAAAGGGTACTGCTGTAAGAGGGAATATAAAATCTTGGACTGTTTCCCAGTTATCTTTCTGTCTGTACTTTATCCACATGCCTGAGGAGAGTGGTGCAATCTTGGGAGCCAGCTTGTGGGCAAATTAAAACAAATAAATAAATTAACAAATAAGTAGACTGAAGAATAAGCATTAAACTTTAAACTGAATGCTTCCATAATGGGCTGCTTTCAGCTACAGACGTTCTTTGAAAATATCCTTTCTTCCTAACCACTTGTACTTTCTCATTTCTAACACCCTTGGCTTCGCTT
>VBSM01003176.1:25876383-25923532 GCA_008086735.1 Cheirogaleus medius
GGTAATTGATGTCTGTGATTATAAAAACCTGTGTGAATCTAACCATATGGCTGGTGTTCGTGGGGATACGCCAGTCTCCTGAGCACCCCGCTGTGTTATATCTGATCTTTTTATATATAAAACTATAAACTATACCTTAGTCTCTGTGTATTTTTTTATTCTCTCTATTTCCTATCAATTTCCTTATCCTCTGTGGCGACTCCTATCTTAGGGACTTGGCTCCGTGGGGAGAAGTAGCTAATCTCCTCGCGGGCCTGCCTCAACTACTCCCCCGCAATTGATGAGACACTTTCTTTGTTGCATGAGTGATATAAATTTTAATCCATTAAAATATTATAACAGCTAAAAGTATATTTGAAAAATTTAGCATCTTCTGCCTTTTTCTCACTAAAAACTGTAACATTGAAATTTACTTTGCTAAAGAGAATAGATTCTTGAATTTAATAGAAATGTTTTAATCTCAAATATGTTGAAATAATGACAGCTCTATTTGGAGATGTCTGCATGTTAGAGGTGCTACCATGAGGTCAGCTTGGATGAAACTAAAAGGGAACATCAACTGAAAATAGAAATATTCAATAAATGTGAAGCCAGAAATGTGGGGCCACTTCATAGAGCTGCCTTATTTCCAGCACCCACCTGGACTTCCTGCCTCTTTCTGCCTCACCCTCACCCCCTCCACCAGTCTGACCTTAAGCTATTTGGAAATCCCAAACACCAGCTCTTCTGCCAGCCTCATGGGCCTTAGTTCATTGAATAGTGGCCCAAAAGACATGCCCATTTCCTAATTCCCAGAATCTGTCAATATTACCTTATGTGGAAAAGGGATCTTTGCAGATATAATTAAGAATCTTGAGATGAGGAGGTCATCCTGGATTATTTATGTGGCCCTAAATCCAATATCAAGTTCTTTATAAGAAATACAAAGGCCAGACATCTAAGGCAGTTCAGGGTGCTATAACAGAACATCATAGTCTGAGTGGCTGAAATGGACATTCATTTCTCACAGTTTTGGAGGCTGGAAGTCTGAGACCAGGGTGCCCCTTATGGTCACATTCTGATGAGGGCCCTCTTTTGGGTTGCAGACTGCAGACCTCTCCTTGTATCCTCAGATAGCTAAAAAAAAAATAGAGCAAGTTAAGTCTCTGGCCTCTTCTTTTAGGGGCACTAATCACATTCATGAGGACTGTAGCCATCCCAAAGGCTTCATCTCCAAATACCATCACATTTGGATTAGGGTCTCAACATGTGGTTGCTGGGGGAGGGGGGCACTTTCAGTCCATAATAGCAGATGTGACAAAGAGGGGAGGTGATTAACCTCAGAGGCAGAAATTGGAGTGATGCAGCCACAAGGTCGCAAGTCAAGGAGTGGCAACAGCTGCCAGAAACCAAAAAAGGAGAAGAAAGATTCTCACCTAAAGCTTCCAAAGGGAAAAGAACCCTTGCTGACATCTTGACTTTAGACTTCTGGCCTCCAGCACTGCAAGAGAAAGTTTTTGTTGTTTTAAGTCACCAATTTATGGGACTTTATGTTAAGCCAGCCGCAGGAAACTAATAGAAGGCCCTTCTCCACCACGAGCAGTAGGTACATGGGAGCTGGCTGCCTCATCCCATCTGAGCAAAGTGTCAGGCGTGGCCGTCACGGAGCTCTTCCTGCCTCTGTGGCCCACAGTGTGCCTCGGGTTGCCCTCCACAGAGCCCTGGATCGAGCTCTGCCACCTGCAGCCTTGTTGAGCTGTCCCAGGGCTGAGGGGGCCAAGATATTGCAGCACAGCAGCTCAGCCTACACGGGCACTGTCATGAGGACTATCAGCATTAAACTCATCCTCTACTTGTGATTTCTTCTCACTAGGGTTACCGGCTCTTTTGTGTTGGAGGGCAAATCATTTTCCATAAAAAAATAACCATAGTTTTGGTAGGAAAAATGCAGGTTCATGGTTAATTGGTACTGGGAACATCACTCATCAGAAAGTATTTTTAACTTTTAGTTTCATTTTTATTAAAAGCATTCCTGAGTATAATGCAAAAGACCCTTGAGACGTGGTACATGGTGGTAGAAACGCTCGCTGCCTTCTCTATTTGGGTTTGGAATTTTCCCAAGTTCACCTGTTAGTTTGTTTGAACTCCATTTTTATTAAATCTCGGGTGCATTACTTTTTGAGAGGTAACAAAAGTTGTAATAAATTGTCTTCAACTCACTCAGGTCACAGTTTGCTCTTTGCTGTTCCTTCCTGCACACCCTCCAGCCTCTGCTCAATTACAGCTTCCTCTGCCTCTTCCTAAACATGACCTCATATTTTCCGTCTCCTATTATCATACTGAAAAAAAGAACTGGACATGTAAAAGAGATTTGAGGAGATATTTTATATGGTTCAGAGAGATCATATTGACCATCCATGAGGATGATTTTCATGAATATGCAGTTATCTGAGTTATTGGGAGATGGACTTCAGTTGTTATTAATTTTCTTATAACAGCCGCTTCTTAGGTGCCCTCTTTTCTGTCAGAACTGTCCAGAGGAAGAAGTCATACTGTGTAACAAGATTTCCTCAAAGCATTTTTCAAAGCGTGTACACACTGAGCACGTTTATATATTGTAGAAGGTGGAATGATCTCACCATGGAGTTCAAATTGGGCTTCGCAGTGATGTTCTATAATCTGCACACCGTGCCACATCCATGGGCATTCCTGACCTCAGATTATAATACCAAGGAACTGGGACAAGGATTTTACTCAGGATGGCCTATGGTCATAATTTATTTAAAAATGTTACCAAAAAAACTCACCAGAATAGCTTGATAATTTAAAATTAGCGACTGACTAGCTTTTAGGGTTCTTGAGCTATAGTGATGGGCTATAGTGATTCCACAGTACTTAGGGCAGAGGGGGAGAGGAGAAAGGTGGAGCACTGTAATGTTGAACAGAACAAAGGCAGAATATGAGCAGTGGCCACACTTGCTTCTGGAAGCTTCCTGTGGTGATGGCGGAAGTGACAGCAGTCACAGCAGCAGCACAAAGGGCATCCATTTCTGGAATGGCAGCGTATGAACAGTGCTGGTGGAGTCCGTTCATCCCCAGAAATGCCGTCTGAATTGTAGGTAAGAAGTCCTAGGACTGACCCTTCAGATGCAAGTAAGCATCCTGGTAGTTTCTGGATACCAGGGATGAGGTTCTAGAGGAAGATAGAACTCTTCTCACCTAGGCAGGTAGGAATAATTTTCCTTTGGCAAACTGACGTGGTACATAATGTGACCAAAGCTCTAAGTACTGTCACTGCTCCAATTTATAGATTGGAAAACAAGATACAAAGAGGTTAGTACCTTGTCCAGGATCACAGTTCATAAGGAGCAGAGTCAGAATCAAACTAAGGCAGTCTGGCTAGACACTCTGCTTGATAAAATTAGACTAGCATTTAAATCCAGTAAAGACGGTGGAAGGATTGCTCTGCTTTTATTCAAATAATTGCTCCAAGAAATGGAAATAAATTGTGCATGAGGTATTTACATGTTAGTGAAAATGTCACAGGATGGCGAGAGGGTATCTCTGGCATTTTATAACAGACAAGAGTCAGGAAAGAATAGCTAGTACTCAGCCTTAGAAAAGTTGAAACTGCCTGCATACACAAGATTGAGATAATATTTATTTCAGCAAAATATTTTGAGTCTGTTCATTTTTATAACCTAAGGTTTGGAAAACCTGACATTTGCTTAGCCAGCTAGTGTAATCTATTTTAGCATTAGTGTTCTCTATCTTCTAATTAAATTAAGTTTTAGGTAAAAGGGAAGTCTTTATTAAAGCAAGTATTGTTTTCACTGTAAGGTTGTTTATTTTAATCAAATAGTATCCAAATCAATCCTTGAAGAACTTAGATTCTATAGAATCAATCTATAGAACTTATGAGTTCTATAGATCTTGAAGTTTAGGATGATTAAAAATATGTGGCTAATTTTCTTGAGCAATTTTAAAACCTCAATTAATATGTTATCATTTTCATTCCATTTTTGAGAACATATACAAAATTTTCTTCACTGCCCTTAATGGCTGTAGCTACTGATTGATACCTAATATCCATTGATACTTACTTAATATAATATACCTGAATTTTTCTTCTAAACTTAATTATGATTCATTTATGTCAGTATCCTTTTTAGGAGAGTCAAGCTCATAAAAAGATAGTAAAATTTTATGTGTTATATTAGGCTTAAGTTGTAAGTTTGCTCTAGAAAGTTGTTTCAATGAAGAGAGAAGCTGTCAGCAAGTGGAGAATATGTAATGTAAAGATGTCTTCTAAACCTCTGACTCCAGTGTACCTTACTTCAAGGACTATAGGCATGTCCATGTCCCCCTGGATATGACATCGGCATTTTGAAGCTACATGCCCCAAAATTCACTATCTTCTTCTCTCAAATCCTATTCTTCCCTAGCCTGAGTGTTTTATATATTTATTTATTATCAAAAGTAGAAACTGAAAAATCATCATTGACTTACATTTTGTACCTGTTGGCTTTGTTGAAGATAAATTCCGATTGAGATTGCTGAGTTACTTTTTGTTTACTTTCAATCTTAAAGTTGCAGAAAAGTACCCAGATTTTTCCATGTGCCCTTCACCCAATGGATTATCAATGTTTAACATTTTGTCATATTTGCTTTGCTTATTTTATTTTATTTCATTTTATTTTATTTTATTTTGAGACAGGGTCTTGCTCTGTTGCCCAGGCTAGAGTGCAGTGGCATCATCGCAGCTCGCTGCAACCTCAAACTTCTGGGCTCAAGTGATTCTCCTGCCTCAGCCTCCTGAGTAGCTACAGGCACTCCAGGCACATGTTACCATGCTAAGCTAATTTATTATTATAATTAATATTATTATGTGTAGATACAGGGTCTTGCTGTGTTTCCCAAACTGATTTTGAACTCCTGGCCTCAACAATCCTTCCACCTTGGCCTCCCAAAGTGCTGGGATTACAGACGTGAGCCACTGCCTCCAGCCTGTTTTGCTTTATTAATCTCTCTCTCTCTCTCTATATATATATATATACACACACACACATACACACACACACCATATAAGACCATCCAATTATATAAATATGTATATAACATACATATGTATGTATGTAACATACACATACATACATATGTATGTAAAATATTTATATAATATATTTATATTATTATATTTACATGTAAATATGTATTTATATATACTTATATAATTTTTCTGTTTTGTTTAAGAGTAAGTTACAGACCTCACACTCCTTTTCTCTTAAATAGTTCAGTGTTATTTTCTAAGAATAAGAACATTCTCCTACATAATCATAGTAAAATTTTCAGAATCATAAAAATTAACATTGATAGAGAACTATTACCTAACTTATAAGATCTATTCAAATTATTACAATTGTTTCTTTAATGTCTTTTGTAGCATATGCTTTTCTGCTCCAGGATGTGATAAAGAATCACACTTGCACTAGTTTTCATATCTCTTTAGTCTCCCTTAATCTAGGGTGGTTCTTTGCCCTTTTTTGTCTTTTATGACAGTGATATTTTTTGAAGGTATAGTCCATTGATTTTATAAATAATTTGAGCTTATGCCTTGTTGTCAGGAATATAACATAAGTGATGTGTCCTCAATTCATCACCTCAGGAGGCACATGATGTCAGTTTGTTTCATTTGTGATGATGGTTACCTTCAATCACTGATTAAGTTATTATTTACTTTTTCCTTCTCATTCACTTCTTCACTCCCCATATCCAACCAGTCCTTTGGTGTTATCATTTCTAAAAATCTACCAAATTTAGATTTCCTCCTCCATGCCCATAAGCTTTGCCTGGATGTTAGCTTCCCAGCTCTATCTCACTTCCAACCTTTCTTTCATATTATTGCCAAAGTTGCATTTCTGAAATACAAACTTGGCCATGGATCTCCCTGACCTTTCATAATTAAGACCCTCAATTCCTCTCAATTGCTTATAGTAGCATTTCCAAAGTACCTTATATGGAACACTAGCTCTTCAAAATATCCTGTTCAGACAAAGGGTTCTTTGGTCAAATAAGTGTGGGAAATAATATATTTGTTAGCATATCTTGCACAGCCAAGTACATTAGCATACTGAAGACTGAGAAGCTCTACAGAAAAGAAATCCAGCATTTCTCAAACTTACTTGAAAAAGAAATCTTTTATTTTCCAGTTCACCATAAATAACCCAAGAAATAAATGGTCTATGGAGTCAATATTTCATAAGACAACTTTGGGGAAATATTTCTGCATAGCCCATACTCTTCAGCAAGCCTTACAGTGATGCTAGAAGTGGGACTTAAACCTTGGCTCCCTCCTTCACCAGCCCATAGTCTGCCCCTCTCCCTGTCAATATCTCTTCCCTATAATCAATCAGAAGGACTAGCCCTCCTTGATGACACCACATACGCATGTCTTGTTATTGCACAAACAATGCCTTTTGTTTGCATAACTTTCATGAGACTGTGTCTGAAATACTCTTTACTATTCCATCTCCCATCTTTCTCCTCCTGGTCACTTGCCTTCTTGTTAAAGACCCAGTTCCCTGAAGTCTGTTCTGCTCTCCCTTCTCCTCTCTCTTTGTATGCCCCTCTATTGAGGGCTTACCACACTCTGTATGATTGTCTTAGTCTATTGGGGCTGCTATAACAAAATATTATAAACTGGGTAGCTTACAAACAACAGAAATTTATTTCTCATAGTTTGGAAGCTGGAAAGTCCAAGATCAAGGCTCTGGCAGGTTCACTGCCTGGTGAAGGCCTGTTTCCTCATGGACAGCCACCTTCTCACTCTAACCTCACATGGCCAAAGGGGCAAGGGGTGTCTCTCAGGCCTTTTTTATAAGGGCACTATTCCTATCCATGAGGGTTCCCCTCCCAGCACCTAATCACATCCCAATGGCATACCTTCTAGTACCACCATCTTGTGGTTGAGGATTTCAGCATATGAAATCTGAAGGGACACAAACATTCAGACCACATCCCTGACAATTACTTGTTTGCATGTCTGCCTCTGTCCTTACATGGTGAGCATCTTGAGCACATGAGCTTCTTGTACACCTTATAAATATCATGGTATTTGGTAATCTCTCAACGTTGATTGTTAAATAAATGAATAAACATAGACTTGATGTTTTCTACATACTGCTGAGAATATTATCTAGTGGACTTGTTAACATCAGCTATACCTGGTGACCATATCAGATTCTTGATACTGAAGAGACTTTTGTATCAAGCCCAAATTCTGAGTATCAAAAAATAGATTATTTATTTTCCATTTCCTTTTTCTCACACTATTCATCTTTATTTGGAAATATGTATTACAAGTGATTTAATATGTAAGGGAAGTAATTTGACTCTTTTCTTTGAATATTAGTCAAAATCAGCAGGTATCACACATTTCCATTTCAATTACTTTATAAGAGTCATGAATTAAGAAGGTATGATTATTTTATTGCTTAATAACCAGAGAAAGTTTTGCAGCATATGTGCATTTTATTATACATTTCTGAAACATGACTGATTCTCTATAATTTGGGGAGGATGTGTAAGTTTGATACGTTTAACGTATAGGGCAAATCCTAAGCTTAAAGCCACAAATTTTTAAATTTTTCTGTTCATTCTGAATGCCTTCATGAATATTTTTTTTCATTTCATATATTTGAGTATTTCATGATATTTAAAAAGAAAATAATAAAATTTGGTTAGTGCAGTATATCTAGTTTCTTTGAAATAAAATTAGAACTTAGTAGCTAGTCTTAATTCATTTCGCCAGATAAACGCATATTATTAATAAATAAATCTATTTTCTTAAACTTACTGTAAACAGGTTAAGACATGGTGAGAAACACTGCTTTTGCATCTATCCTATGACTTTTATAAACATCTCTTGCTTTGTGATATTCTTTATTTTCTTCTTGCAGTTAAAGATGTGATCTGTCAGATGTTTACATGTGCTCAGCAGCATTGACAAAAGCCTTAGCCCCTGGCACCTGTGTATTCTCAACTTTGCCTTTGCCAGCCTCTGCCACGCCATTCCACTGCCACTCACCACTGGACCAACTGCTTTTATTACCTTAATCAGGAAAGCTGGGTCATCTAAAAGGGTCATGAAATGGACCCTTTCCTCATCAGAGGCCTCAGAGCCTGAGCATGTGCAACTTAGTTCCCGTCCCTCTGGAGACAATCTTATGGGAATAAACTTTTCCATAGCAGGAGAGAGACTGTGATTTTTTTCCATATTGGCCTCCAATTTTTCAAGAATGTGTTTGAAACCCGATGTTGAACTAAACTCTAGGTTTCTGTCTTCTATTTCTGCTACATTCCATACAGATTATGGTAGGGTATGTCACTCATCTTCCCTGCACTCTATGATTCATAAGGAAACCCCTTTTACTGGCTGCCAGCAAATCAAGAGCTTGGGATACCAGGGTTTGAGCAAGCAGAGATTCAGAGTGAGCTCGGGCCAGGCAGGGACACGGAGTGTATTCCAGGTTGGAAAAGTGCACGGTTTACAATTGCAAGGCAAGGTGGAGCTGCTGATGTTAAAGAACAGTCAAGGAGGCTGATGAATACTTAATAAATGAGGCCAAAAATTGCATGATTTTCTCTCTCTCTCTCTCTCCCTCTCTTTCTCTCTTTCATTTCTCTAATGTGTTTTCAAAGCTGAAAAGTAACTGTAAATTTTCCAAAGTTCTTTATTCATTGTTAATTGGCAAGCCACTTAAATATCTCTGCAGCTACCTAGTGCTGATCCAACAGTCAAATCACAGCTAAACTTGTAGTGCTGCAGTGTGTGGTGGCTTGAATTAGCATTACCATACAAGGCAGCTTGAATTCCTCCTGGTAACCTTTTATTACTGTTTTTAAGTTTCCCAAGCTCTGCCAAACATCTTGAACTTTGTGGAATGATTATAAATTTTATAAAGATAAACCTTTGATTCCTCTTTGAAATTCTGCTAAAGAAGCCAAAATTATATTAGCAATGCATATATTTCAAAACCAAAGACCTGGAATACCACTTTGATTATTCAACCCTAGAAAAAAAAAGTTGTTGGTATCATTGGACAATGAATAAAGGGGCATCGAAACAGCTGTGCTGATTTTCAGTAACAAAATTATATAACCCAGAAACAATGCTTGGGCTGCAAAGCAGGCCTGCGTGCCTGGGTTGTTTGCAGATGCCTTGGATATTTAGAAAGCTGCCTCTTTAAAACTTCCAAAACATTTGTTAGAAACACTTCATAATGGAAGTATGTTTCCCTTGGCACCTCAGCAGAGCAATTCTTACTTTCGGCTCAAAATATGAGGGATTTCGTTGAGAAACAGAAAGGGTTTTGTCTTTAGCAGGCTGACATGGCACTGCTGTTGGCTGCGTGGCCCAGGATCAATCTGATATAGAGAAACTCCATAAGGAGAGAGGAGCTTCCTCAAAGAACAGGCTGAAGCTTTTGGAAGATGCAAAGGCACATGGAAGAAGTCTCTGTGGAAGAGCAAACAAAATAAAACATTTTTATGTCGTTCTAACATAGTGGCCTGCCATAGTTCACGTGAAAGAAAGAAGACATGCCCTCAGGGTGCAGTATGGCATCTTGAACACAATTCACATTTTGGGGCCTGATTACCGGAGCCTTCCACTTCCTAGCTTGGTGGCTTTGGCCAAATTAGGTCATCACACTGTCCCTAGTTACTGTGTCTGTAATATACCATAATAAAAGTATCTCCCTACCTCAAAGGGTTGTGGTGAGGATTAAGTGAGTGTATATGTAACAATGACGAGAGCTGCTGTTCAAAAGAATGTCAAGGACAGTTTAAAAAGGAGAGAGTAACTAAGAATGAACTTTATTTAGAACAAAATGTTTCAGGCAAATTTGCTCTCCCATGACTACACTTGCCCCAGTGTACACACACATATGTATATATGAGCAATAAATAATAAAGAAATTCTAATGCTTTTAACTCTCCCTTCGGTAAAATCCATAAGTATTCTAAAAAAGGCTCTTTATCTCCCAAAGATCTTTTAGATGGATGTAAGTGATGGAAACTCCTATAAGTTAAGAAGCAAGAATCCTTCCCAGCCTTTGATGAAGATACTGAATCCTCTCTCTAGGATGCAACCCATTTGAGGCAGGGGCTCCGCCTGCCATGCCTGCTGTTTTATGCTGGCCATAGGAGAGGATGGAGGGGAATGCTTAATAAATGTTGAATAGTGATAATAATTTCACAATAGTGCCTTATAGGTTACCTTACAGATTTTTGCAAAATTCCTCCACAGGGTATTTCCTGATATGGTCAAATACTGGGTGCTGTGCCGTTTGGTGAAAAAGGAGCAGGGCATGGAAAAGCAATTCAGAATGAAAGCACCATATGTCACTGTGGCCCGATATGGTCCTCCAGCTCATCCCTTCCCCACCCCCATCTCACACCCATGAGCAGAACTTTGTTTGGAACAAGGAGAGAAAGAGAAAAATGCGTGTGGAAAAAAATGAATGTACTATATGCCTTTGTCAGGGACGGCTGCCAATACGCTCACCTGCTTCCTTATAATTCACTCTTAGGAACGCTTAAATACTTTGAAGGTACCATTCCTTAATTATATCAGTTGCTATTAATAGGAAGTAACTTATCTTTCAGTTCAAAAAAATTGTAAGAAATCAGGTAAATCACTGATTATGAGTACTATCACATGCCATTATTTTTTGGAAATCTGTAAGTATTGACAAACTTCAGGGCTAAAATGAAAATCACTAGATTTTCATCTCTACTATTGTTTTTATCACAATGCGTTGCTTGTTTGTTTAAATGCCTTTCTCTTTTATAAGATATGAGACTGTGAACTTGTTGAGGGCAAGGCTTACATTGTAGAAAATTGTATATCTTAGTACTTGGGAGCTTATGGGTTAATAAATCCCCACCTCCCCCAATCTTCCTTAAATATATGCCTTTTATCTTCTCAAAAAAAAAAGGAAAATCCTGGTGTTTGAAGGAGTAACTACTACCTTGGAGCGGTTCATGCTACTTTAAGATGTAGTAGAGAGATAGAGGCTTTTAAAAATAAACAAAATTAATTTATTTAGGAATTTTTTTCTCTGTATGGGTTTGCTTTTGTTAATGGTCCTCTTCTGTGTCAATAAGGTGGGAATATAAGACTCCTACTCCCTTCTAGGATCCAAGTGACAGTTGGCAGTGTAGCTAATGAAGAAACTCAACTTGTAGAAGTACCTAACAAAACTACAGATAATGAAAATAATGAAAGTAACTATAGATAATGAAGCTAATGGATGTAGAATGAAACTGTGGCTAATGAAGAAAGTCATTCTAAACTGCAGTTGCTGGGCTGATTCAATGTAATATACATTTTTTAATTTTCATCCCTATCTGGATTGTTATAAACACTTAATTCCTCTTTGATGAATTTGATAAATAGATGAAACTATGAATTAACAATTAAGTAATATGTCAAATAGTTTGAGCAGAGAAGGGAGAGAATAGATGAGGAGTAAAGTTTGGGAAAGGAAGTAAAATGCAGAGAAAGAAAAGTTTAGAAGAAAAATCCAGAAAAGAAAAATGAAAAAGAGAAAGATAAAGAACATAAAAGGGGAATGGGTGATTTATTCTGTTCTGTCATATCGCTATGTAGAGGTGAAGTTGATGGGTACAGCAATTTGAGTTAATTTGCAAGGCAGGGGTATGAGAGAGACACAGAAATGATTTTTCTTAGTGGCTCATAATAGTCCAAGAAAAACAACCTGCAAACTGGGACCTGAAACTTCAGAGGCTTATTTATCGCCCTAGGGGAAAGGGAAAAATAAGGATTGGAATTGTTCAAACAAACATTTAATACTACAACCTTTTCTGTAGTGGATTGTCAGACAAGCAGATCCTTGACACCCTTTGCAATGCCATGAGTGTTCAGACAGCTTAAGTGGAATAGTATCGATAAATTTGGTGCTATGGGACTTTAGAGATTTCAGACCTTGCAATGTCCATTGTCGAAGTACCATAACTGCTGGTGTAATTTTTGGTTCTTCAGAAAAGAAAAAATACAATAGATTTGTCTTCATTGTGACCTGGAGCAAAATACAGTGACACAAAAATCATTTGAAAACTATCTTTGACCTGTCACATTTTACATGGAGACAGACTAGCACTCCTTTTTGTAAGCTAATATGAGACACTAACTTAACTTGTGTCTATCAACTTCTTCTAGTGTCTCCAGCCAGAGGTTTTTCTTGAGCATCAGGTTTCAGGTCCCAAACGCCCTCCAGCTGCCTCAAGCTCAACATATTCCAAAGCAAACTCATCATTGTTCTCTCAATTCAGCTCCTCCCTAAGTGGATGTCCCATTTCTGTTGATGTCACCATCATTCTTCCTGTTGCCGGGGTTCATTTTTATGCCTCCTTGTCCTTCAATCCCACTGTGACCAGGTCTTGTAGATTCTATTTTTTGCAACCCACTCACTTAGGACAACAGTGAAAATAACCTGTGATATATGGAAGAAATTTAAGTATCATAAACAGTCACTTCAGGATCACTCCCATCGTCTCCTCTCAGGGACAGGTTTTCATTACCTTTAATTTTCTGTTATGTGTTGTCTCCTCCATGAAACCATGAAGAATTTAGAGCAGAGGGCTTCCTCGCTCTATTCACCCCCAGTTCCCCAGCACCCCAATGTGACACATAACCTAGTTAAGGGATGTTTGTAGAATGAATACATGGTCTGCTTCATTTGTTTATTTGTACTAATTAGGAAAGGTTAATTCCTATGACAAACGAGTATAAAAAATAAATGGCTTAAAACAGTAAATACGTATTTCTTGCTCACGTCATCTTTCACTGTGCAACAGTGTGGAGCAAGGTCTTCCTTTATCTCTTGACTCTATCACCTCCTAGAGATTCTTGAGTTGTCATAGCCCAGCCTGGAGGGAGATGCCATCACTTCTGTTCATGTTCTATTGGCCGAAACTCAATCACAAATTGCAAAAACTGCAATAGATGTTGGGAAATACAGTCATACTGGAAATTAGCCTGGTAATCACCTAGCCGGAGTCTGGCATACTATCCTTCTAACTCTCTACCTACTTAAAATTGTAAATAGTCATCTTGTAGAGTGTCTTTCTTTATATACATACATATATTATTTTTAGAGGCAGAGTCTTGCTATATTGCCAAGGCTGGCCTTGAACTCCTGGGATCCTGGGACTACAGGTGTGCATCACCACACCTGGCTTTGTAGAGTGTCTTTCTACTCACAATGATCCCACAAACTGCTGGCTCCACCCCTGTTATTCCCACTGCATTTCCCCTCAATCTTTATTTGGGGAGATTTTTAACCTTTTTGTCTAGATTGCAAGACTCTGCCCCCTGTGCATACACTGGGGTTCATACTTGTGTGAAACAATTGGAACCAATCAAGTTTTCTTTCTGGGGAATTTGGAATCAGAACCAAGAGGCAGTCGGTCAGTCTCTCAGTGTGTTGTGATTTGTAATATGTCAACTCAGAAATTTTAAGGTATTCATCTTTTACTATGTGGACCAAGAAGAAAAGAGAATTTGTCTACAGAGAAAGAAAAATGGAGCAGATATTCAGGAAGGAACTTGGATGAGAGCAGGAAGAGGGAGGAAACCTGATGGCTTCCTAGCCCAGCTCCTGTTCCTTCCATGAGCTGACTACTTCTTGTGCCCCTGTCTGTAGCCTTGTAATGAATAGCTTTTGATACTTGGAAAAGATAAAAAATAATCCTAACCAAGAAGACACCTTACTTAATCCCACAAAGAATTTGAAACAGGTCAAAATGAGAACTCATACAATAAAACTGTCTGAAAAAGTTGCAGAGATATTTAAGTCACAGTTGCTATGTTAGTGGAGGATTGGATTTTGCTCAAAGTTTCCTATAAGTCAAAATGAAGAGGGAGATGCAGTTATTTAAATTACTCTCCATTTCAAGAAGAAAGAAAGAAACACTTTCCTTTGGAGAATGAAGTTCTGTTAGCACTAAGATCTAATAGTAATTTCTTAAGCAATGGGATAAAAGTGATGCATGTAGGAGAGAGTTCACAGCCTCCTCTCAACTCACCCAGACTGTCAAAGAGAAAATGTAAATGTTAAGAGTAATGCTGGGAATCTTAGAACAAAATCTGAATCACCATTTTAAGTGTCATGCATGCTCTTATGAAATATTATCAATGGCCTTGACCATCTGTAATTATTAATATGTCCTCTGTTCTTGAGTCTCTCCCACCCCTGTTTGGCCAGCATTTCATGTTAAGTTAGAATTCTTTCCTTCACATCTATTCTTTCTAGAATTTAAAATACCTTGAGAGCATGGATCTTGTTTATCTTGTTCACTACACTGTTCCCAGTGCCTGCAACTGTTCCTGGCACATAGCAGGTACTCAATAAATATCGATTGACTAAGCAAATGAATGAATGAATGAATGAAGCAATGGAGAGAAATAGAGACAGCAGAAAGCAAGAGAATAGAAACTAGGCAGGATTGAGGTTTGGGGAACTTGTGGAGACAGCAGGTAGGAGAGAGGAGAGAATTTTAATGAGTATTGCTGAAGGCCATGTAGTTGGATCCTTATATTGTCATTTTTTAAAAACACAAGTAATCATTTGATTTTTGAAAAAAATTACTTATGGTTACTGAGCTCTGTTTCTTCTACTGCTTTGTCCCTTACAAACTCGATCAAGTGAGTGATATTTCTGCTACTAAAACTCTTACCTAGTTTTTGTAGCTTATTCAGATGTCAATTCATTTCGTTACTCATCATTTGGGGGGCATATACCATGTATTAAGTGCTGTATTGGGTTCTAGGGAAACAAACATGAGTAAAATTATATTCCTGCACTCAAGAATGGCAATCATATCAGTAAACTAGTAGTGTAGGTCAAGACCTTTGTGGACACAGAAGATGGGTCCCAAACAAGGTGGGGTGTGGAAGTGTCATGGATCAGCTTCTTAGAGGTAACTACCTTTGCAATGTCATGGAGGTATGAGGGAAGCTACTGACTTCAAGAACCTGCAAGCACTTACTTGGCTATGGCTAGATGGCAGTATGTATGTATGGAAAGTGTGGGGAGAAGTCTGGACCATTGTTAGATTTTTAATTAGAGGAATAGAAATACCTTCTTTGTATTGTACTCTGGCAGAAGAATAGAGAATGAATCTGTGGTATTATGAAATATATATTTGATCTTCCTCTCCATTTCTTGGCATCCAACTCCTAAAATCCTTTCAGTCTCCGGAGTAATAAATGTAATCTCCAAAGAAATAATGTCTTTTTGTATGCTAATGAGTTGACTGCAGCCTGGCAGTCCTAGGTAGCTTCAGGATGGGGGCTGGTCACAGAAAGACAAACAAGATTATTAGTGAGAACATGTGGTATTTGTTTTTCCATTCCTGAGATACTCCACTAAGGATGATGGTCTCCACTTCCCTCACATTGCTGCAAATGACATTATTTCATTCCTTTTTGTGACTGAGTAGTACTCCATGGTGTATATATATGCATCATATTTTCTTTATTCATGAATTGAAGGGCACTTAGGTTGATTCCACATCTTTGCCGTTGTGAATTATTCTGCAATAAAATTCAAGTGCAGGTGTCTTTTGATTAAATTACTTCTTTTCTTTTGGGTAGATGCCCAGTGGTGGGATTGCTGAATCAAATGGTAGGTCTACATTTATTTCTTTGAGGAATCTCCATATTGTTTTCTATAGAGGTTGTACTAATTTGCAGTCCCACCAACAGTGTATAAGCATTCCTTTCTCTCTGAATCCACTCCAGGATCTACTATTTTTTTTTTTTTTTGCTTTTTAATAATGGCCATTCTGATATGGGTAAGGTAGTATCTAACTATAGTTTTAATTTGCATTTCCCTGATGATTAATACATGGGAGCTAATAGATGGGTACAGCAATATAAAGGACATGAAAAACCAAGAAGCCGGGGAGGAGATGAGGATGGGTGTGGGATAAAAACTTACCTACTTACTGGGTACAATGAACACTGTTCTGGTGATGGGCACACCATAAGCTCTGACTTAAACATTATACAAGATGTCTATGTAATAAAAATACTGTGCCCCTTAATTAATATCTCAAAATAAAAAATAATAAATTACAGGCATCCTAGTAAAAACAGAAAAAGACAAGGCATGATTAGAGAGTTGGGACTTTCAGCCCCAGTATACAACCTCCAGGGAAGGGAGAGGGGCTGACGGTTAAGTTGATCACCAGTGGCCAATAGTTCAATCAAACATGCTTATGTAATAAAACCTCCATAAAACCCCGAAAGGATCGTGTTCTCAGAACTTCTGAATAGGTGAACAATGCAGGTTCCTGGAGGGTGGTGTGCCAGAGTGTGTATGGAAGCTCGGCACCCCTTTGCACATGCCCTGACCTATGTATCTCTCCATCTGTATCCTTTGTACAGTTGTTTATAGTAAACTAGTAAATGTAAGTACACTGTTTCTCCGAGATCTGTGAGCTGCTCTAGCAAATTAATTGAACCTAGGGTGGGAGTTTTGGGAACCCCAATTCATAGCTAGTTGTTCAGCACAGGTGAAACAAGCTGGGGCTTGAGATTGGTTTTGGAAGTAAGGAGCAGCCTTCTGGAACTGAGCCCTCGGCTTGTGAGACCTATCACTCTCTTGGTAGATAGCTTCAGAATTGAACTGGAGGACATTCAGCTAGTGTCTGCTGCAGAATTGATTGATGGCCTGGTGTGCGGGGAAACAGTCCCACACATCTGGTGTCAGAAATGTGTTGTAACTTTGGTAGGAGAAAGTGAGTTTAGTTTTTTTCTCAATTTTATCAGCATCAGAACAATGTTTCTTTAAGTGTGGACCCAGACCATAGGCATCAGCATCACCTGGAAACTTGTTAGGAAGGCCCATACTCAGACCCCACTCATGACCTACTTGCCTCAGAAACTCTGGGGAGTGGGGTCCAGTAATCTGTGTTTAACAAGCCCTCCAGGTGATTTTGATGCATAGGGGATTTGGGAACCATTGAATCAGAGCAAGGGTGAGACTATAGACAGGAAGACCTGATAGGAACTTACAGTATGCCTGGGGAGAAATGGTAAGATTATCAATGAAAGTGTTGGTTATGGTAATGGAGAGGCTGGAGTAGACAGATTGAAATAAGTGTTTCAGATGGCCAGATAAATGAGCATGGTAAGGGCACCAAGGACTCAGTTATCACTTCTGGAGGGGAGGGAGGGGAATGGTGCTTGATAGAGAAAGTAACAATGACCTGTGACTTGACAATGGATCTGATGGATGGAATGAGATGGTGGGAGGGACAAGCCAAGCAAAGTCCAGTAACCAGCACCCCAAGGACTTCAGTGTCTCTTGCTTTGACTCTAAGTGAAATCCTGCCTAAGAAAGATGTTCCCAAATGATGTCCCTGCCTCAGTTCACAAGCCAACAGAAACCCTAAGCTTCAGAACCATACATATATACAAATATACTTCCTAGCTATCTAGACGACTCTGAATCTGAGCAATTATTTACCATAGTAATCTGTTTTTCAACTCAATAGCCATTTCCCCTCTTCCAGTATCAGAAAATTAATCTTGTTCTAGGAGGCCATATGCCCAGCCCTCAGGGTAGGAATGATGATTGAATAAATCAACCATAGCAACTCTGTTTTCCCTTTGCCTTTGATGAGGCTGAGCTTGCGACCCAGTTCCAGCCAATGAAATGGAAGGGTAGGTAAATCAGCTGAGGGTTCCTTGGAAAGGTTTTCTCCTTGTCGAGAGAGTAAAATATCCTTTGTGTCACTTCTGTCCTTTATTACTTCGCATGATGTCATGTGGGGGAATGTTGCTTGAAATGAAGGGACAAACCTGAAAATGGAAGGCCACACATAGAGGATGGCAGAACAGAAAGGAACTTGTTCTGGGCCAAATTTGGATTAGCCTACATCTTGTCTTTAAGTCACTCTTAGTTCTGTTTTGCGTTACTTACAGTCAAAAGCATTCTTGATTATCCACCTTTCTCTAGGAAACTACCGGGGCTAACCTCAGTTTGCCTCTCAGCCCTGTTTACCTGGGGAAATCTGGACTTTTCAGCCTCAATTGGAAATGTAATGTGCATTCTGCTTTGTGAATCTCCTAATCTGGGCTACCCCCTTCCTACGCACTCTAACTTTACTTCTCTACCCTCTGAAATCCAACTTTGGCTCAAACTCTCTTGTCCTCTCAAGCTCTGCATCTTTCTGCTTCAACTAACCCCTAGTCATCCCCAAACTCTGTTTTTCTTAAGTACTTTCAAGTAGAGGCTGGTTACTTTTTCTCTCATGTGGGCATGCATTCCACAGTGCCCATGGGGTAGGTTGTCTTCCTCATTCTCCACTGTTATTTCCACTATTTTGTTTGTTTCATAATAATCACAGCTCTTTGAGACATGGTATATGGCCTGAGACTCTCTCATCCATTTCCACCCTGATTGCCATCTTCTACCAAATTCCGGAATACTTCTTCATATTCTTTGATAACTTCAGCCCGTGGCTCACTCTTTTCTCCACCATTCTCCTTGTTGTTATTCTTGCTGACTTCAATATATTTATTACATCCATCCAACACTTGGGCAGATTACTTCCTTGACTCTTCAAATCCAACAATCTTGTCCTCCATCCTACTCATCTGTGACTATGGGGAGGAGAAGGACAATCAGTGGGATGTAGCCAGGAGTCTGTCTTGACTCCTAATCCCAGCTCTCCTTTGAACTATACTATGAAGCCTTCACAGCCAGTCAGCATTTATGGAGAAATCAACTCTAATGTCTCTGTATTCAGTAATGGCTGAACTGGGTACAAGTTGCTTTTATTATTATCTGAAGGTCAAGATGTCCTGGGGAGAAGTATCACTGAAGAAAAATCAATAACAGCCTTCATAAATTTCAGCATAAAATTCCATTCAAAACAAGTATAAAAGGTTAATGACATCTTGTTTTGAGTGTCTTAAAATACATTATCAAAAAGAGGCTACAATGACCTATTACCCATGAGAGGACAAAATAATTAGCCAAAGCTATTTAAGCATCTAGTAAACATATGAAAAAAAGATCCTATTAATCAAGCCAGAATCAAACCAAGTTTTAGGTTGTGTGCTCAAAACACACCCACATTTCCCAGTATAGTGGGTCCTTTTCATACACGTGAGCATTCAGTACAATCATCAAACTTGTCATCGAGCACTAAATCAGCAGAGGTCAGGAAGGGGCAGAGAGTATCTAGTAAGAAATTGTGGTAAAGTGCCTTTTTATGGAGACATTGAAGGAGTCATAAGTTTTCCAAGGAATTAAGTGAATACCCAGAAGACAAGTTCAGATATGCCAAGGCATCTCAAGACAAAGGCTTAATACTGATCTTGGGTGGTAGTGTCTCTTTGGTAACTATGGTGAAGTTGGATGAGCTTAAACACTACATGTTGGAAATTCCTCAAGAATGAATCAGTAATTAATCCCTGGCCTTTGGTGAAAGTGGGCCGAAATACTTCAGAGTCAGATTTGGAAATCTATGCTTGAAGACTTGAGAGAAGTTTTAGCTAAAAAACACAATACTCAGCCCTTCATTTCCTTAAGAAAGAAATAAACAAACCAACCAACCATGCAACTATGAAGACCAATAAATCTCAGGAGCACTGACTTCTTAGTAGGATTGGCTGTGTTGGTATGCAGGGGCTTTGTTTCAGTTTATTTCAGTCATTTGGCCATGTCTGGGAAAAGTTAAGTTGTTCAACTGTGTGGGCAATACTACGACAAGCATATCTGTTGCCATTTAAGATAAAGGCCAAAAGATGAGCAAGCATAAATCGATATTTATAGATAATAAAGGATATTTGTGATATTAGCATTTAAAATTATATGCAGAATTAGCTTCTTAAAATAAGGTGATGTGTTCAAGCTCCAAAAAATACCTTTTCATGGTTGGGGAAGGCACAGTGCAGAAGGAATAAAGTATGTATCTGTATGAATATGTGTCTGTGTGGGGGGGATGGAATGCAAAGAGAAACACTATCAGCCAAACAAACATGAGCTGAAAAAAAAATCGAATTATTTTGGGTACATGTCATAGAAAACTGCTATTCCCGCTATGACAGAAATACTTCCGAGAGAAAAACACCTCATGGTCTGCTAATATTAGGAAGAATTAATTTATTACTATCCCCCATTTACTTCCTTTATCAAATAGGTTGCCATGAAAAAATTCTTTATATTCTCTTTATATATTAGCAAACCAGAGTTGCAACTTGAGTATGAGTAATGTTTGTTAAATTCACCTGAAGAGAAAATAAAGTTTTCCAAAACTTCAATTTATTTTAGTACACTCTTCCTTTGCTTTCAAAAAAACACAAAAATCCTGCATGACTCAAAAAAGTCCTGATTTATTTTAAAGTGTCATAAAACTTATTCCTTCTCCATAAGGAAAAGTCTAGTTTCTGTTTTGTCTTGTCAGAGCGGCCTTTTTGTGTGGGTAGTTTTTTTCCTTGGAGACATCGCCCCCTGCTGTAACGCACGCTTAGTTGCAGAAGGATTTTTTTTTTTTTGATAAGGATTTTTTTCTCAAAGAGGATATGAAGACACAATCATTAAACTGAAAGAAACTTTATTTTGAATAATAATATACATAGCATTCATTCCATTTAATTTTCATAGTGCATAGCTATGTATGGAATTATACAGAAAAAATAAACATTAGAAATACCTAAGGATGGAATTATATAAGAGAAGAAGACATTCAATATATCCATAACAGGCTTACAAGTATCATAAAATAGGATCCATTAGAAAATAATGAAAATCATGCAAAAATTATATTTGAACCATGGTAGGCAAGTGCAATAAGTATAAGTCATGGTTTACTAGGTATAAAAACTATACATGTTCTTTGGATTAAAAGCAATATAAATGAGTGGCTTGGCTTTTATGTACAAGCCAAAAATCATCTATAGAAGTAAAAAGTGTGGATATTGTTATGCCACATGTGATAATAAAATATTCAAGGCCACACATGGAGGTCACCAACTTACAAAGAGAATAATGAGAGGTAGGGTACATAATAAAAAAAAAAATAAGAGAAATGCAATAAAGAAAATGCCACCTCTGCCTAAATCAGGAAATAGCAAATGCATAGGCATTACAATAGCAGCTCTACATACTACACTGCATTTCTATTTTCTGTGAAAAAGAATTCACTGTGTATCATTACAAAGATCAGTGAATCAGATGAGGCAATAAATGTAGAGCCTTGGCATTAGGGCAAATTTAATTTCCTTTTTATTTCTCACACGAGGGGAAAAAAGAATATAGAACTAGATATGCTCATCTTTTCACTCAGTACACTAACTTTTAAGTGTTTTATGTATACTCTGTTTGGCACAAAGGGGATAGGATAATTAAGTTTAATTAAAACCCAACTTTCCAACTCAAAGAATTGACATTTATAAAGCTAAGGAAAGATAAAATTCTTTACCATTTTTTAAAATCAATTGCTTAAAGCAGAGTTTAAAAGTTGAGACAGAAAAAAAAATTGATAAGAAAAAATAGCAAAGAAACATTTTGAACAAAATCTCCTGGTTTCTTTAACACTTTCTCTTTTGCCTTTTATTTTTTAAAATCTGATTTTACAGTAGAAATGCAGACCACTTTGGATAGCTATGGCTCAATACTGTTGGGTACCCTCCTCCTAGGACATCATCTTCTTACACTCCACCGAACAGAAAACCATCCCTTCCACTGGCATAAACTTCTGCCCAATGAGACATTTGCTGCAGCAGGAGCACAGGAAACACTCAGTGGATGCATGCCAGCTGAAATTGTTGTAGGTCACCCGCTGGACTTCTGGATCAATGGCATTGTGGCATCCTTGACATACCTGTTAAGTAACAATAACAAGCAAGAGAAGAGGATCAGAGATCAAAATGTGACAGTAACATTTTCATCTCCGAACAAACTGAACATGTTTCTTCAGATGATAAATTAAAACTAATAATGACAACCCTGGAAATACACAACTTAGAGTTAACCTTCTCAGGCCTTCTAGTTAACCTTTTTAGCCAACAACTGTTACTGGAAGTCAATATGCTGAGCACTATGAGAAATAACAGGTGAAGGCCAAACAGGTGATTTGATGCTTGTAAGATATCTCCATGGCATTCAAGGTGGAAAGTCTTGACAGCAAATTCCAAAGCAGTGCACTTGGTTCCTGCGTATTCTATTAGACTGCACATTAGTAATTATAAAGAAGTTTATAAGATGATTTTTCCTCATTCATTATGGCTTTGAAGTGGTAATTTTACCAGTCTTACCTATGACACGTGAGATCATTAACCACTAATTTCTAGACAGTGGTAAATTAAAATCGTGTTCAAAGTAATTATGGACTCAATTAAAAATGCTGACAGTGTTTGAGAATAATGAGTTTGCACTAAAATATAACTTGTAGTTAATTGGCTTCTGTTCTGTCATAAGATCAGTCACAATTTATGTATAACCTAATACTGTAGAACATTAATACTTACAATTCCTATACCATTCAGTATTATATATTATGGACAAATATATACATGACACCCACATGCATATATACATACACAAACATATATATATTCACAACCACACACGCAATTTTCTTCTTAATTATGTATATGAAGAAAAAAATGGAATAACCTTTTATATTATATCAGAAAACAGAGCACCAACCAGTTGAGACCTCCAAAACACTCAATGAATCATATACCTTCTTGGTTATACATGTCCTAAGTGAATGTGACTATCCAACACTTTTGTTTTAAATATTTCATAAGAAGCCTTTGAAGAAGCCAACAAGATTGTCCAGTATAAGATGGCAGTGCCTAATTTATCTTGAGCACCTTTGGTCTCTCAATGTGATTGTCAGAAATTACTGAGAGATAAGGGGTGGGATAGGTGGGCTGAGGAGGGTCATTTAAATGAGCCTCCTTACTACAAATGACCCTCCTTACTTGGAAAGACTTCAAAATGTAGCTGCTACTCAGTGGGTAAACTGGTGTAGGCAGGGAAGTGAGGCCTTCCGACACATATCCATTTCAGACCTGCAATGTACTTTCCATACTTTTTAGAGCTACATTGCTTTTAGAGATTGTATCTGCAACTATAAATTATATCAACCCAGTTTCCCCTAAGAAATAAGGGATATACTTTCTTTGCATAGTTAATAAATATTACTGAATACAACAAAAATAAGTGTTAAAATTACAAGTATACTCCTAATTTGTAGCTGTACCATGCAGGCAACTGCTTTATATATATATATTTTTGCATATATTTATTTTTATAGTAAGAATTCATTTAGAATGTTATCTTATAGTTTTCTACACTTCATATTAATCATTCAGTTTTTAAATTTATTTTTATTTATGATCGACATAATAATTGTACATATTTATGGGGTACTATGTGATGTTTCCACACATGTATAAATTGTATAATGATCAAATCAGGGTAATTAGCATATCCATCATCTCAAACAGTTATCATCTCCTTGTGCTAAGAACAGTCAATCTTTCAATATTTTTAAACCTGTTTACATAAATATTGTATAAACTCATTTGTGTAAATATTTCAAACTTGTTTGAGTAAAATATAAGGATTTCACACTCAAAGTTTTATTTCCTTGCTTTTAGATCATGATCTACCTTCTTTTTTTCAGCCCTGTAATACTATTTATGGATCTTTTTATAATTATTTAAAACACACATTTTCATTTGCAACTTATAAAAAAGAGATGACTACTATTCAAATACATTTGAAATTAAATAAATTATTTATGTAAAAAAATAAGTAATGAACAACACATGGAGGGTATAATTTATGGTTTCATAAAATTTAGTTTTATTAATGATTTGATTACCATTTATTGCAAAGTCTGACATATAATCCCAGGTAAAATCTATTGATCACTAATTCTTCAAAAATCTAAAGGTGGCCCAGGCTGTCCTGAGGGTCTGGGGACTGCAGAATCCTTCGAGGAGACGATGCACTTTACCATTTTCTGTATGGCATTTGATTTACCTATGTTCTTAAACCTCTAGTATTTCAAAGAGTTCTTACTTCCCTCAATCCCTCTTTTATTTGTATATGAGATATATGACATGGGAAATAGCCAATGACACTTGTTGTAATGAACTCCCTGGCAGGACGGTCCTGTGAAATCTCACAGATGTGAATTCTGGGAGGGGCCGTGTAAGTCCAGTGATCATGCAGAGACAAACTAGTTAAAATTTCCATTTTCCTCCTGTGTAAATTTTTTCTCAGAAATGCCTTGTTTGGAGTTGAGCACTTGGCTTCAGGTCTAAAATAATTTGTATTCTCTCTCTCTCTCTTTTTAAGATTTAAAGATCTAAGCAGATCAATGACCTGAACTGAATAATTTTCAAAATTTTACACAATGTATTAATAACATGATGCATGGGGAGTTTGTTTTGCTGTTAGCTGGAGTTTGTTCAAGCAATGGATAGATATGCTCATTTTAATATTAGACAAAGGCCAGTGGTATATCTTACTGGGAAAGTAAACTGTCGAAAAGAAATATTATAAAACTATAATAAATAATTTAGAAATTTTTATTTAAAAAAATCTTATCTGTGGTTATTCTCTACCATTGATTAGATACAATGTAATAGAGAGAAGCTTATAATAGTTAAATAAAGCAATTCTATCTGCTTAAACTTTTATTTAATAAATATTTATTAGGCACCTACTATGTTGTCTTGTATTGGGAATATAGCAGAAAAAAAAATCCCTGCCCACATCAAGTTTACTTTTTAGTCCTTAAGACCAAGGTCACACACCCTATGAAGAAAATACACATGATAACCCTCTTCTGTAGAGAAACTGTTGCAACAATATTCCTAGCTAAATAATGTATCAGGCCACATGGTGATTTAACATCTTGTCTCCAGGTAAAAGAAAGGTCTGTGGTGACCCCAAAGCAAATGAGAAATACCAAGAATAAAAGTCAGTCATTCAAATAGTTTCTAAGTATAGACATTGAAGATATGGAAATAAGATAAACTCTACCTTCCAGTTGCTCTTATAGTCTAGTGAGGAGGAGACAGATGAGTGATATTAACACTCACACACACGCCATGGGAACACGGAGAACACAACCAGCTGGAGAGAAAGGGGTGACGCCTGGAGACAGGGAATCAGGAAAGGTATTCTGAAAAAAGCTAAGCCAAAACTGAGTCTGGAGGAAAGTGTGAAGGCATTGTCAGGTAAACAGGGACCAGGAGGATGTATCAGACAAACTGATACAAGTGAGCAAAAGACAAAGAACAGTGTATAAACTAGAAGATGTAGGTGATATGTTGTAGAAATATATGATTTGGGTTGGATTACTAGAAGTGACAGGAGAGGCAAGAAGAGACATCTATTAAACAAAGGCTTAGTGATCTGCATTTTAGAAAGATCATCTTCCATCATTATGGAAAGTGGCTTTTGAGCATTTGCTTTTGAAGAATGGCAGCAAATTTGAGGCCACTGTAACAATCAAAATTACAAGAAATAAAGGTCTGAAATAGAGTAGTTGTAACTATTAATATGAGGAACTGAGATATATTGATGAGGCAGTATTGATAGAAAATGAATGAATGTACCTGAGGCAATGGATAAAGGCTGTTAATTGGCATTGATATTAACACTTGTTACCTTATCTTCTTAGTACCACCCTCTTGGAATCACATAAATATCTAATTTTATTCCTTAGCCAGGAGTCTCCTTTACTTGAGAGCTCAGTGGACCTTTAAATAGTATGTGCTTTCTTGCATAAAAAGAAGTATAAGTCTATCTTTCTGATACTCCTGGCTTATAAACCTTACCATATATGGTCAACTTTTTACCCTTTATCTACATTACCTATCTCTTGGTCATTATGAAATAGCAGTTCTGTATAATATATATATATATACATATATATATAATATATATAGTAGATGCAAGAAAAAATAAACACTCACATTAAATACTTGAATGTTTGGCCCACAAAGTAAATCTAAATATGAAGGTTTCAAATTTTCTATACTAAATCAACTCAGTGAAGGCTTAAGAAATAGGCACTATATAATCTCCGGGCAGCAAAATCAAAGTCCCAGTGGGTGGGCCAGTAACATGAACAGAAACCATACACATTCATATAGAGCTAAAAAAAATTTGAAGAACCTCTAGAAACCTTTATTTAAATGGAGTCTGATCTGTACCCATGAGAATAAATCAATCTTATTCCTATTAATGATTGTTTTTAGCAATTTTTTTTAGGATTTTATTATCAATACCTATAATCTATACTGTAAACTGCACAGGGAGAAATCTTGAGGTGGCTCATAGTCAATGTATATACTGTTTTTAAAATGCCTGGATTTTAACACCATATGGAAGGAATCATACACTTTCTACTTAAGTGCTTTATGTTTCCCATTTGTAAGCAGCTTAAAGAGAAGCATAAACTCAAGATGTAAAGCAGGTTGAGGCAACTGCATCCTTAGAACGTGTCTCACCACAGCATGATTCTTCACATAGCAGGGCTTGCAGATGGGTTTGTCATTGACCATCACGTATATTTCCCCAGCTAGGATGTTGTCACAGTCAAAGCAGCAGAAGTGTTTCAGGTGCCAGTTCTGGTTTTCTGCCTGGGTATACTCATTGCTGAATATCAGCTGGGAAGAAGATAAAAACAAGATGAATTATGCATTTTCCTTTTTGCTATAGATGAAAAGCTAATCATCTATAAGTATATCAACATACTTTCTTGGGGTTTAAAGTCTAAAAATCGTAACCTAAAACTTGAACTTATGTTATCATTTAGTTTAGTCCAAATTAATCTTTTAGGTTTCTGGACAGTCTTTCATTAGTCAACACAATTAACACAGACACTCAGAATAAATGATTTCAAAAGTTTCTTTTATTAAACTCAATGGATGTAAATAAAGCAATTGCTGTTTGATTAATTCCTGTTACTCTCTGGGTAAAGGACCATATTGGGGTACAAGAGGACACCTCCATGCAGGTGGCTCTGGGGAACATACCTCATCACAGCCAGCACATCGGGGTTTCTCACTGTCACAGTAATGTCTGCCACAGTACAGCTTCTCATCCTTCCAGAAATAAATCATGTCGACCAGGAGTTCATAGCAGGTGCTGCAGACGAAGCAAGCTGGGTGCCATAGTTTATCATAGCCAGCCCTTTCAGCATATATGGCTGGATCACCTTCCTTCATACTCATTTTGCAGCAATAGCAGGACTGAAAGGAAAGGCATCCCAAACAATCTGGTCATCCGAAGACTGCCATTTCTTACCATTGGCTTCAGTAGAAATTCAGAGAAACAACTTTTTTTTTTTTTTTGAGACAGAGTCTCACTCTGTTGCCCTGGCTAGAGTGCCGTGGCATCAGCCTAGCTCACAGCAACCTCAAACTCCTGGGCTCAGGCGATCCTTCTGCCTCAGCCTCCCAAGTAGCTGGGACTACAGGCATGCGCCACCATGCCCGGCTAATTTTTTCTATATTTTAGTTGGCCAATTAATTTCTTTCTATTTTTTAGTAGAGATGGGGTCTCGCTCTTGCTCAGGCTGGTTTCGAACTCCTGAGCTCAAACGATCCGCCCACCTCGGCCTGAGAAACAACTTTTAAGAGAAATAATTTCTACAGAAATTACTAATTTTTACTAATTTGTCACTATAGATAATAAAGTATTGACAATTCTGTGAAATGGAATCTCTTAGCTTTCTCTAGGCTGCTCAAACCTACTTCTTTCACCCTATCTATAGTAATAGGATGCTGTTTCCTAAAGGAAAGTCACTTATGGGAAAAGGAAAATAGCAATTTTAACCTTAATTTTAAGTAGTTTCTCTCAAAAATGATTACCTTAGAGTTTATTAATACTCTTTTTTTCAGGACTAAGCCTTATTGGTTGATGTGCTTATTGGATCTAGGAGAAATATATTATAGCAAGTTTAGTTCTTATGCTTTGTTCATCTGTGTCATTATCATCTTTTATCTTCAAGTCATTAGTAAAGGACTTCAATTTCTCTCTCTAGAAGAGACTTTAAGAAAAACAAGCTTGACTATATATCCACATAAATTTAAGTTTGTATTTTAGGCATGTCTCACAAGCAAAACTGAATTAACCTAAGCATATATTATTCTTATTTACGGGAAGATATAAGGAATTAACACCAAAATTATGTCTAGAAACAGATTCTAGATTAATATGCTATATTTGAGCACCATGCCAATACCAACTACTGCCTATATATAAAGCTCACAATTATCCTTGAAAACAGAAAATTTGGCTTTGGACAGAAGTTTCAACATAATGACTCTCTAAGGCAAGTCTAAACTGAATATTAATTCAATTTATTTCTCTTACCTATTCCCTTTTGGAAACAGAGGAATGGCCCCCTAAAAAGTTCAAGAAAAGGGAAAGAACCTGTAAAATATGCAAATCTGGCCTACAGTGTGACCACTCTACTTACATACTGAGTTTTTTTATGCTCGGCAGTTTTGTCCTCCATGGCCCCCACCGCCGCCGCAGTGCTTCTGTCTCCGCCAGGGATGTACATTTGGTTGGAGCCTCGAGCATCCATCTCACAGGGAAGTTTGACGTCTCCTACTCCCAGAGCCTCGTTCTTATATTTCTTCACAAACTGCTGCATTTCCTTCACCTCTTTGGGAGACAACTCATGACACTTTGAAGGATCTTGGTCATGTGCAGGGAGCTGCTTCGCCAGCTGCTTCTTCCGGTACTGCGCCCCTTCCGAGCCTGCCACTGGCTGCTTTTCCTTGGGCAGCATCTGCATGTACTGCCTGGCCTGCACCCCAAGGAGACCAATGTTAACTGGGAGGGGCCGTGGGCATCAGGCAGTGAGACATTTTATAACACACATCAGAAGCAAGTTACTTAAGAAAGAAGTGGGTTTTATCCAATAATAACAACTTATCTGGATAGAATAAATATCTTCAGATGTTAACACATTAAAAATGGTACACTAAATACATTTATTTAGGTAAAAATAAACACATTTTTCTTCACAAAATTAAATTTTGTTTTTTAGTTTGTAAACATATTTGGTTTACCATTGTTTACTTGAGACAAATAAACAAATGTACAATTGAAAGAGAACACAATTTTAGGTAGACATGTTTAGAATGGTCTATGGATCAACAGCATTTCTAATCATATGAAAATGATATCATCACAAGATTCACTTTAATGACTTAATCTTCTTAAATGATTTCCAAAAGTTTCACCTAGTGTTATAAAAGGGCAAGGAATTTGATAGAAGGCCACATTTTTTGCCTTATGTAGTAACATAAATATAATGCTGGGCAATTTTTTTTTCAATTCTAAACAATGACAGAAATTCTATTCTTTACCATTTTAAGAGAAATCTTCTCAAAAGTAAGCTGGAAGAGCTACTAAACTGATACAAAACATCTGATTTTCATCTAATTATTAAAAATGTTAGACCACTCCCTCAAAAAGGTAAACATATCTAGGTAATCAGAAAAAAGTTTATGAGGTATTTAGTCTCATTTAATACTTTCAAAGGAATGTAACGGGAGTGAGAAGTCAAAGTAATAAGAACCTTGGAAAAAAAAAATAGATCCAGGGTGTGTGAGGTTGAGCAGGTCACTAAAGGAATTGACCTAAATAGATAGTGCAGAAACTTCAGAAGGAACTCTCCCCCCACTATTATTTACCAATGCCTGATTCTGGACAGGAGGAGCCCATTCATAGGTAACTGTATTGATGGAGACATTCTTCTTGGCAGCAACTGGATTGGTCAATATCATAACATTGCGTTTATACATGGGAATTCCATCTGATTTTAGTTTTGCAATCAGAGTTGTATACTTGGTGTCTTCAAAGAGTTTCCCCACTTTTCGATCCTCTTCATTGCTCAAGAGGACATCATGTTCTTCTTGGCCGCACTTGCAGTTACGACATATTTTTCTATAAATTTGGAAATATGTAAGAAATGATTAATTACATCTAATCAATAATTAAGTATGTTCATACATTTATAGTTCATAAAATATTTTAGCACATATTCTATATAATGGTATGCAAAGGCAAGTCCTTTTATTGGAGGGGGAATAAGTATCCATAAATTTAAACAAGAAGGAAACATAAAAACATACTTTTGCTTTATAAGACTTTGAAAAGTTAGGTTGTGATTAAAAAGTACATGCTCAAAGGGGCGTGTCTGAGTGTAACCTTTCCAGTATTCCTTATGCTCTCACCAAATAAAAAATAAATAAAAATAAAAATAAAAATTAATTCAATAAAACCATAAAAACTATATGCAGTTTTACTATTTAAGCAAAAAGTTTCATATTTTATTCCATGTTAACATTTCATAGTCATTACCCAAGATTTTTTTTTAAGTGAGAGATTAATATAACTTTACCCGTCATAGACTATAATCTTGATTTAGGTTTATAGCTTTTCTCACTTTCTTTCCATTTCTTTTGCCCTCCATTTCTTTCCCCTTCTTTCTCCCTTCTCTTTCCTTCCCTTCTTTGATTGCTTCAAACACTTATTGACCACCTACCATGTGCTAAAAGACAGATAAATGAAAGTCTCTGCTGCCATCATGGTGTTTCTTACAGTTCAAGGATACTACCCTCTTCCCCACTCTGGTCTGGCACATAGTCAGACATTCATTCATTCAGCACACATCAGTGCCCACGTGCCAAGCAATGTACCTGATACTAGGTACATTTTGGTAAAATTGTGGTTTAAAAGCAAAGAATAATGGAACCAGTCTCTGATTTCTAGAACTTACTGTCTGGTAGGGAGACAGACATTAAATGATCATATACACACACATACACTCTTTTAATTGCATTTGTAATAGGAAAGAAAAGTATAAGGTCCCTTGAGAGGGCATAATCAATTAAATAAAACTTGGAACTGGTGAGGAAAGGACTCCATAAGAAAGTGACATTTAGTTTGAGATCTGGATGATGTGTAAAACATAGGTGTGAATTGTGTATATGAGTGTATATTTGGGGAGGGGGAAAGAAAGGAAAAGGCTTCCAACATTCTGGGTAGAAAGAGGAGCACCTGTGGTGGTCCTGAATTAGGAAAGAGATTGTCCCCTTAGGTTCCATAACCAAAGAAGGCCGGTATGACTGTAGTGAGGTGAGTAAATGGGATGGTGACAAGGCAGACACGGTGTCATGCAGGGACGTATAGGACACATTAAGGAATCTGGCCTTCACTATAAAAACATTCAGGGGGCACTGAAGGCTTTTAGATGATGAAATAACATGATCAAATCCATAATTTTATTTTATTTTAGAGACAGGGTCTTACTCTGTCACCTAGGCTAGAGTGCAGGGGCATGATCATAGCTCACTGCTGCCTAAAACTCCAGGGTTCAAGTGATCTCACCTCAGCCTCCTGAGTAGCTAGGACTTGCAGGTGCACACCACCATGCCTGGTTAATTTTTTTTTATTATTTTAGGGATGGGGTCTCCCTATGTTGCCTGGGCTGGTCTTGAACTCCTGGACTCAAGTGATCTTCCTATCTCAGCCTCTCAAGTCACTGGGATTATGGGTGTGAGCCACTGCATATTTATAATTTTAAATATTGCAATATTTGTCATGTGGAGAATGGATTGGAAGTAGGGAAACCAGTTAACATGCTAATTGTGCATCCAGTTTGCAATGGCATTGTTATAAGTAACAGGGATACTGTAGCTAAATGGAATTTACATCTTGAATGGTTATTATTGTGGTTCAGGTAAAATATGTCATGGCTTGGACTAGACAAATATTAGAATATTTGACAGTGGAGGTGAGCAGAAATGAACAAATACGAAATTTCATTGAACATAAAATGGACTAAATGTTGTGGCTGATTTAGATGTAGTGATGGTGAAGGGAAGGCTCAGTCTCTCAAAAAAATAAACCCAGGTTTTGGGGATGAGGAAATTGGTGAGAAGGAATGTAATTTATTAATATAGTAAATACAAAAGAGGAGTAGATTTGAGGTATGGGGTGGGGAAAGTTGATAAAAGTCTCCAAAACTAAACTACTGATAGATTTGAAATGCCTGTGAGATATGTAGATTGTAGGATATACAGATCTAGTGTTAAAAATTATAGCTTGGTAGAAAATATAAATGTGGCAGTTAGGGAATGATATATAATGTATATGAGTTAAACAGATCACCTTTGCCTCCTGAGCAAGGTGTAGAGGGAAGAAGCGAGGACTCAGAAAAGTTTGGCAGAGGAACAGAAATTAGACAAAGTGACAGAGGAAAACAGAGAAGTATGGAAACTTTGTAGTATTGAAAATGTACACTGGAACTAAAATACAGGGCAACCATAGCATACAAATAAGAGGGGAAATCTAAGCATTTTAAAAAACATTCTAAGATATTTACATTGCTCAGGAAGAAACTAAACATATCAAGTAATTTTAGATGCTATTAGGTTAAGTATACATGTTAAAATATCTGATAACTAAAGAAAGAAATGTATTGCTTAAATGCTAAAATTAGAATAAAGGAAAGAATAAAAATTACTAAGCTTTCAACTCAGGAAGTTAGGAAAAAGGCAGAATAAGCCTAACGTACAAGGAAGGAAAATAAAGATAAAATAAAGATAACAGCAGAAACTCATAAAGTAAATGTTTGCTTCTCTTTAGATGCAGAAAAAGCATTAATACATTTCAACACCTCTTATGATTTTGCTTAGTAATTTCAACAAAAGAAGAGAAACAAAGGATTTTAGAAAGAGTTTCTGGGAAAAAAAACTCAACACTCAGCATACATCATACTTAGTGCATTAATTCTAAGATCTGAAGAAAGAAAGCAGCCTTGCTATCACCAATTCTAATCTGATGGTACTAATCAGAGTAGTGTGAAAAATCAAAGAAATAGAAATAATAAGGATCCATCAGAAAGAAAAAAATAAACTGTTTTTATTCACAGATGTATGGCTGATAACACAGAAATGCAATGTAATAGCATCAAAAAGAATTTCATAAGTTTTCTAGATTTAAAACTAATATAAATTATGGGATTTCTCTACATCAGAAACAAAAAAACAAACAACTAAAAACCCAAATGAATCTCTTTGCCAAATAATAAATTATGAATTATAGATTTTTGTGTTCTGAGTTTTCTTAAAACACTATTTTCAGTATATAAACTGAAAACATGAGAATTTGACTTGTACATTCCCAGAGAGACAGAGAGATATGGTGTGGAGAGGCAAACTACTTTCCTTGTGCACACTGGTCAGAAATCTTTATTTGGCAAGAATTTGTTGAGGAATTTGCATATTCTAGTTCAGCTATAAAAAATTCTTTCCAACATCTGGTTATCTCACACTCCCATCTAGTGGAAAGAAGCATATTATCCTACTACAGTATGTTCTTAATTTTTGTTCTTTGGTTAACAAAAACAATGTAATTATTTATAAGACTATCACACATTGCTCTTGGATAGAGTTTAAAATTATATCTTTCTGAGGGGAGAAAAAGGTGGGATGGGAATTTAGTTCTTAATATAGCTAAATAGATCTTTATATGACCGTGAACTACAGTATGCATCCTAATAATCAGCAAAGTGATGCCTAAAGTATCAGGGCTAGGAAACAGGCACTGAACTTCCTTTGGAACTGTTTATGATCCAGTTCCACACCAGTACAACATGTATACCACAACATAAGGAAGGTCAGATTTTAGAACTTGAAAGACAAATAGTAAAAGATCCAATAAGTGAAATAAAGCCTGCTGGTTTCTAAAGCCTGTAACTATGGTGAGCTGTAGCATGGTTAAATATACTTATTGTGAAAGTGTTATGTATAAAGAGTTATATTAATTAACATAAGAGCTATCTCTATAATTTTGTTATTATCTGTCTTGGCCATTGTTGGAAGGATTCACATTCTGAAGAAACCTGTTTTCCTATCCACCCCTTCGATCACCCAACATACCTTTATTAAGCAAGTAAAATCAGGTTAAAACAACACACTAATAGCAGCAGTGGTGAGGAAAAAAGAAGTAGCTAAAAAGTCACACTATGCCCAATTATCAGTTTTCTAAGTACAGAAAAACATATGATTGATTCATTATAATTTAAAAAATTATGACTATATTAAAAGCCTCATCTGCATCCTCACTCCAGCATGGTGAACTGTGGTTAACAGAGGACTTGGTAATGTGACTCAAGACAGGTGGGATGGTTCTTTCAGCTAGAGCTGTCATCACAGAAACAGCTGGAATGACGACATCCCTTCCAGATCCCTTACTCTGGAGCTCTATTGCTACAATGAAAAGGGCCGGCTACAAACCACGAAGCACAGAAGAAACTATAAAATAAGCACCAGGTGCCAAGAGCTATCATCTATCATGGAATTCTGTGCTATTACCACCATCTAGTTTAAAAAAATGTTAAATCTTTTTTCTTAGAGTTCTACAGTGTTTTATATTTGAATCTCCCATATTTAAATTAGAAAAATGTACTTTTAAAAATACCTTTATAGAACTTTTAAAGTCATCTGGAAGCTATCCAATAAATTTATTAAAAGGAAAACCTTGTTGAGGAATTGGGGAAGAAAAGGATACCACCATTACCAAGGCCATGGTATTCAAGAGGTGGCCTGAAAATGAGTGGATGTTTATCACACATTTCATTTCAGCCTAAAACAACCCAGATTCTATCCTTAAAAAAATGAAGGACTTTTAAAAATTTACAAAAGAAAAACAGGGCATGGATGAACACAGTACCCATATGATGCGAGGCCTATGTTTGTGAAGTGTGGGTATCATCTTTCCTCAGATGATTAGAGTAACTTTTGATGATATATGTAGACAGTTTATGCTTACTGGATTTATTTGTGCAACACCAATTTGAGAGCAGTTTTTCGTAAGTATATAAATCACTTCCCATATTTAATGCAGTTGTCAAATCTCTTAATTTTCTAAACTGTCTTATAGAGCAGTTCTTCCCAGATTCTCCACGGAATGTCAATAAAAGTTATGTGGGGACAAAAGGAGGGAGAGGAGATTCAGAATCAAATTATTTTTAAAAAGTCTTCTTTATGACTTTTTAAAAAAGATTCAAAGGTGAACTGGTAGACTGGGAAGCCCTAAGGTGTGGGGAGAGGGGAGTTATTTACAATAATAAGTCATTTATACAAAAAAAGTTTAGCACCATTAACACATAGATATGCAAACATTAATATGCATGGCAAATTAAAACTGTATATTCAAAACTTTACAACTTCAGAGTCCTTGAATTAAATCTGAGAGAGAGAAAGAGAGAGAGAGAGAACCAAACTGCCAAATGTATTGCCTCAAAAAATATATAAATTTACAGTTTCAATCTGAAAGCATCCAAGAAACTACCCCTTATTCTCCCAAAAGATAAATTGGTTTTTGTACCATTATTTGTGAAAATTATTATTTTTCCAAGGCAAGTAGTAGAAACTGGAGTGCTTTGACATGCTGCCAGAATTCACAATGATTTAAAGACATGGCCATGGCACTGCTACAAACCATAATTTAAAAGAGCTGGAAGCTGCTCTTTTATAACAGGGATACACATATATGGACTTAAGCATGGACCTCTGTTATAAAATTCAACACAAATATTAATCCATTTATGGTGGGGAATTTAATTTAGTTTTCAGCCAGCTCTAAATCAATCAGAAATTCTGAACAGATGTATGTTATTATTAAATAAATTTTTAAAATAAAATGCAACTGTTTCATTCAAAGGATTTAACAAAGGTAAGGCAAAACAATAATTCTATCACTTAATATGATAAATGATCTATGGTTGCAATATTAACTATATTTTTAATATGAAATAATTGGTTATATACCTCTTGAAACCTTGGGTTTGTGTCATATATTTCATAATCACTTTTTATCTCTATTACTTGAAAGTATGCCCAGCAGACAGTAGCTCTTGTTGGGTAGATATCAGGCTTCCTCAACCTTTTATTTTCTTCTAGTCTTGTAATCACTGGCATTTTGAAGGAGAGAACTCACAGTTAAAGGACACCATTGTCCACAAGGACACCTGTGTCACAACAATCACACTGCAGAGAAGACAGCCGGGAGGTTTAGGCACAATCAGGTTCATAAAGTGCTGTGGTAAGAGCACTGTAAGATGGCCCCGTGACCTTTGTCTCCTGGTGTTACTCCCATGATTGTTATTTTATATGGGAAATGGGAGATTTTCCAGGTATGCCTAATCTAATCACACAAACCCTTAAAAAGCAATGAATTCTCTCAGGCTGGCAGTAGAAGAGGAAGTCAGAGAGATCTGAGGTGCAGGAAAGATTCTAAGCACTGCTGATGGTTTTGAAGATGGAAAGAGCTGTATATCAAGGAATTTGAGTGGCTTCTAGAAGTTGAGAGCAGCTTCCAGCTGACAGCCAGCAAGGAAACAGAGACCTCTTTCCTCCAACCACAGGAACTGAATTCTACCAACAAGAATGAGCTTGAAAGCAGATTCTTCCCCAGAGCTTATAGATAACAACCTAGCTTGGCCAATGCCTTGATCTCAGCCTTTTGAGACTCTAAGCAGAGAATCTGAATCTGGCTAACCTAGCCCCCCTCCTTCAGACTTTTAACCTAAAGAATAGATGGATGTTGAATTAATTAATAGGTATTGTTTTAACTTGGTACATTTGTAGTAATTTGTTATGCAGCAATAAAAAAACTTTCACAAGTGCTTACCAGTGTGCGACACATAGAAATTATTCATAAATTATATATTTTATGGACTCGAACAAGTCTTTTTAACTTTCTTGGGTTTCAGTTCTTTGATTTGTAAAATGAGGTTTAACTAGCTAAGTTACAAGTTCTACTCTAAATTCCTTAAGTCTAAGAATTCATTTTTAGTTTTCTGCAACTGTGGTGACACACCTTGATCAGGCACCTTCCATTCACCTCTCCAGATCCACTCTCCATGCTTCAGTACTCTGTGCTATGCCCCAGGAGGCTGACCCCTAAGGATACCATCAGCAGGCTCCCTTGTCACCAGCACTGGGGCAGTGGCAGGTACCAGCAGGAAACCAGAATGATGGAGAAGAGTGAGGTCTAGGTATTTATTTCCTGGCTTCCTACAAGTGTGCAATGTGATAAGGGGGAAAATGATCCCTCACTTAAGTTGGGGGTATGTGGAAGCAGAAGAAGGGATTATGGACTGAATTTGTCCCCCCAAGTTCATATGCTGAAGCTCTAACCTCTTATGTGACTTTATTTGGGGCTTTTAGGACATAATTAAGGATAAAAGAGGTCAAAAGGGGAGAGTTACAATCTAATAGAATTGGTGACCTTATAAAGAGGAAGAGAAATCTCTCCTTCTCTTTCTCTTCACACACATGTACCAAGACAAGGCCATGTTGAACATATGGTGAGACGGCTGCTATCTGCAAGCTAGTAAGTGAGCCCTCTCTAGAACCCAACCATTTTGGCACTTGATCTTGGACTTCCAGCCTCTAGAAGTGTGAGAAAATAAATTTCTATTTAAGTTACCAAGTCTATGGTACTTTGTAATGGCAGCCTGAGTAGACTAATACTGGGGGCAAGGAAGATTTGTCAGAGGTAGTGCTTGAGCTGAGACTTTTTGCTTCCTAGTGCTAGGAGGTAGCGTTTTTCCAGGCAGAAAATACATGCAATATAGCACAGAAATTTTCAGAGCAAAGCACATGTCAAGCAGATGAAGCACAGGGTAATTGGAAGGGAAGTGGGAAAGGCTGGAAAAGCAAGCAGAGGCCAGGCGATGAGGTGTAATACCAAAGGCCAAAGACTTTGCCTAAAGGATTAAGTCTAGTGGAAAAGCACTAAGGGTTCTCAAGTGAAGAGGAAGTATAAAATAATATCGATTTTCAAAAGACCATTCTTGCGGTCGTTGGAAGGCCAGACTGGTAAAGAGGCGGAGAATAATTTAACTCTGATTTTTGAAATGTGCACCATGAAGCCCTCAGGGTCCTAAATCAAGCAGCACCATGAAAATGGAGAAAGAGGCTAAATGGGCAGGGTCCTGGGATCCCAAAGCCACCTCAAGCACAAAAGTTCTGTGGCCCTAGACTAGACCTGGAATCTTTGTTAAACTCAGGGCAACTTGTCTAGAATATTTTACTTCAAAGACTTCTGAAAAATGGCTGCATCTGTAGGTCAAAGGCACCTACCCCAGGTCTTCCAGTTATGGTAAAAAAGGGAATTATTAAGAATTCTAACTAGGAAAGAAATGTGTTTAGATGCATGCCAGTAAGATGACAAACCTACTAAGAAATACCATCTGGACAGGCTGTTATCAACCCCAGCTAGATTAGAGGTGATATCCAAAGTCTTAGAGTTTTATGGCTCTTAGGTTCTCAGACTATGCACAGTTGATTAAATGAGTCTGTGTGATAAAACCCAAATAAAAAGGTGATTTTCATGCTATGGAAGTCTGCTTTTGTCTGACATATTTCTATCTGAAAATATCAGACTAAAGTGATCTGAAATAGGAAAACAATATAGATCAAAACTAACCTTCTGCTTCAGAAAAAAGGTCATATCTCTTAGGAAGGAGCTTTAAAAATCTCACTAGAAGTTTCTGGCAATTGCACAGCCGAACTAAAAAGAATACAGATTGAGTATCCCTTATCCAAAATGCTTTGGATCAGAAGTGTTTCCGATTTCAGATGTTTTTTTTGAATTTTGGAATATTTGCATAAAAATAAGGAGATATCTTGGGCATGGTACCCAAATCTAAACACAAAATTCATTTATGTTTCATAGACACCGTATACACACAGTCTGAAGGTAATTTTATGCAGTATTTTAGATAATTTTGTGTGGGAAGAAAAGTTTTCACTGTATTTTGACTGTAACCTCTAATCACATGGTCATATGTGTGGAATTTTCAACTTATGGAGTCATATTGGTTCTCAAAAAGTTTCAGATTTTAGAGCATTTTGAATTTCAGATTTTTGTATTGGGGATGCTCAACCTGTGTAATCTTAAAACCAAAAGGCAAAAACTACATCCAGCAGAGGGCAGTGCAGCCTACTGCAAAGTCAACTGGTAGCCATGACTGAAATTGGTAGGCACATTAAGAGGTAAAATATTCTAATCCATTAAAACTATTTTGTGTTCAGGGACTTTAGGCCGTTAGAACATGAAAGACATATTGTCTAACTGCTATATCGCTTGAAAAGGTAGCACAAAGAAGACCTATTTCAGTCTTCTAAAAAACTACCTGGAAAATTTTTAGCTCTCTGAAAATAAAGAACTGTATCATTATTTCTGGAAGGTTTCCTTTGCCTTCACTATTTTAAACAATTGCCTTTTTTTATTAAAAAATTGTTAAATAAGATAGCTTTTAAAAGAGTCTAACGTCCCAAATTTTATTAACTTATATTCTCCTTTAATTTATACTGTACACAGCCCCAGTGGTTGATGAAATTATTTAAAAGAGTTTCCTGTGGAAATCTGTAGTATAGAAGTGGTTCTCAAATGAGATTCTAACAAGGCAGCTGCCATCCTAAAATTGTATAGTTGATTACCTTTATTTATTTCTTCTAACAAAAATATGTTGATTCTAACTTTGAGCAGACTTGTGAACTACCATCACGGACTTGACAGCCACTGGTTAAGAACATTTATGTTATTCATAAGCACAGGTTTCAAATACCAATTTTAGATTATATGATATACAATATTACTTTAAAAATAACACATAAATAAGGTATATATTAAATTCATATTTTTGATCCACTAACACTTGTCTTGCATATATGGACTTCATTCAAACCAAGCCACTACAATAAACTACTTTTTTCTTTTAAAAAAATTCAAGTATTTCTAAGTTTTCTAGTAGTAAGTTTACAGCTAAATAGTTTTAAAGACATATACATTCAACTTCATTTCCTGACAACTAGGATGTGAATAATCAATTCAGCATTCATATTTATTGTTTACTGAATATACAGATGAGATGTAAAGTCACCAATTTTTAAGAATAAAAATTAAATTATTAAACAGTCCTGGAAGATTACCACAAATTTGTTTACCACTCAGAAAGATATACTCAGTATTCTAGACTTAACAGGAAATATAAAAGACAGCAAATAAATCAAACAACTCTAAATATAGTTATGATGGTCCAAGTCATTCAATCAAACTTAATCATAGGAAGACAGACAGCTTTGCTTTCTATTCATTTCTTTAAAAAGAAAATAATAGATCTGCATCTTAGCAACCATGCAGGAGGACTTAAAAAGTATCTCTACTGTCTGAGGAAGTATTGCCGAAAAGTGTAAATTACTAATGTAGTTATAGTTTTTAAAACAATACCTCCAGAAGTGCAGTTCAAATCCTTCACATTTTTCTTTGCATTTTAAACAGGGGGCTCCAAATCCTTGCTCATGACCTAAGCCCATCTGTTAAAGAGAAAACAATGTGAATCTATTATTAGATTTCTTAAAAATCTAAAAAATTCAATAAATTACACTTTTAATTCCACTCACTACTTGTGTTGATATAACTTTCAAACAAATCTTTTATGAGTATTACAATGTTTAGTCAATGATGATATCCAGGTTACGTATATGGCAGCTCCAAGTACATACATAACACGCTTTTTATATTGTTAATGCTTTTTATCATGAAAAGAAAAACACCAGAATGTAACCAGAATATAAGACTGCAAATGTTGCATGTCACAAAAAGTCATGAATTCATGTCTCTAGCCACTACATGCCCTCAGTAAAATAGGCACAGGGGGCATGTAGAACACAGAGCTCAGAAAGCAAGCATGGTCCTAAAGAACATTTGCAGCAAAAAAGGAAATGGATGACAGACTTTAGGAATTTCAATTAAAATAACATTACTTTATATTATGATAAATATAATAAAATGTATATAATAAAAATAGCAACAACAAACATTCATTGAAAGCCAGTGCTGTGGCTTGAATGTTTGTGTTCCTCCAAAATTCATGTTGCAACTTACTTCCCAATGTAACAGCATTTAGAGTTTGGGCCTTTATGAAATGATTAGGTGATTAGGTCATGAGGGCTCCACTCTTGTAGATGGGATTAGTGCCTTATAAAAGGGCTTGAGAAATTGAATTCGTCCCTTCCATCTCTTCTGTCCCCTGTGCCACGTGAAGATGCAGCAACAAGGCTCCATCTTGGAAGCAGAAAGCAAGCCCACACCAGACACTGAATCTTCTGGTGCCTTGATTTTGGACCTCTTAGCCTCTAGAGCAGGGGTCCTCAAACTTTTTTAAACAGGGGGCCAGTTCACTGTCCCTCAGACCGTTGGAGGGCCGGACTATAGTTTAAAAAAAACTATGAACAAATTCCTATGCACACTGCACATATCTTATTTTGAAGTAAAAAAACAAATGGGCAAAAATACCCGCATGTGGCCCGCGGGCCATAATTTGAGGACGCCTGCTCTAGAGCTATGAGAAATCAATTTCTAGATTCATAAATTACCCCATCTTAAGGTATTTTGTTATAGCAGCAAGAGTGAACTCAGATAGATGGGAACAGAGGTAAGTGCTTTACTTATATTATCTCATTAAAATTTTTAAAAACTTCATAAAATGTTTGTATAAAGTAGGCAATATTATTTTCCATTTCAGAAATGACTTAACTGAAACTTAGAGAGAGGTTATCGAGATTGCTTAAGATCAAGGTGTTAATAAATGGTAGAGAATAGATTTGAGTCCAGGTCTTCCTAACTCCAAGGCTTGTGCTCTTATACCTAGTTTAGGGGTGGAGGGCTCTACTGTTGCCCTTGTTATGCTAAACCATCTTTTTTCTTTACCATATTAAACAATAATCCTTGGGAACTTACTGAGACAGATGGGGAAGGACACAAGATGGCAATGTAAGCTCTTTTACCCAACTACTGATAATGCAGTAAAAAGATCAGTTGGCTTTACATCAGCACAGTGGCAATCCACTAGTGACCAGATTATTCTGTATTTTAAATATCACATTAGTGATTATGACAAATTAATTACTGGCTGTACCTGGAGTAGTAGTTCAAGCTGGACAAATAATAGATCTTTTTCAATGGCCCTCTTTGTAACTTTACCAAATTGTTTGTCACTATATAATCAAAACCACATTGTAACTTGTTCTTTGAAAGACAAGCCTGATGTGGCCTGAAGTTGAAGTGAAGCCCTTTCTTTTTATTCTGAAGAAAATTACCACATCCTCTTACCCTAACTAAGCCCATATTCAAACCTGACTGGTCCACCAGGCTGCTTAGGAGAATCCATATTATTTTCAAGTCAGACCACCTCAAGCATACTCTCTAAAGCTGTGGTCCCCAATCCCTGGGCTGTGGACTGGTACTAGTCCAGTCCCATCCAGGGACTAGGCTATAGAGCTCCACTGCACCCACCCCCACCCCCATCAAAATTGTTTTCCATGAAACTTGCCAGGGGAATGGGCACAGTAGGAGGTGAGTGGCAGGCCAAGGGAAGCTTCATCTGTATTTACAGACATTTCCCCTGCCCATTGCTCACTGGCATCACCACCTGAGCTCCATCTCCCCTACCCACCAGTTGTTCATGGAAAAATTGTCTTCCATGAAACTGGTCCCCGGTGCCAAAAAGATCGGGGACCGCAGCTCTAAAGGATAAAAACCTGTCCAGCATTCACTAAACTTCATCACCTTTGCCATATCTGTATTATTAATTTTCAAAATAACTGAAATTCTCTAAATTGTATACTTAACATCAACACTAAACATTTTTTTAGGAGTCAAATTGTTTATTTGTCACTGACAATCACAGTACACGTTATAGAAATAAAGTGAGTTAAACGAAAGACAGAGGCATACTGATTATTTGAGTTTTCTGGTCTTTTGTAAGCAGCATTACAATATCCATACTAAATTGAAAAGCAAATCAAAAGGATGTATTCTTTTTCAAGCCTTTTCTAGTTTTCCATTATAGGAGAGTTAAGCCTGAATCTGCCTGGTGTATGAATTTGCTTCATACTGTGTTCCATGTATCTCTTGCTAAATAAACTCTGCTCCCAAATGAAAACTGATATTACATTATTAAGGTTTAATCACATAGCTTAGCTTAAGCCAGAGGCTTTTAAACTCACAGTAAGAAATGCATTTTGTCTCATGACAGAACTTGCATATACACATACAAAATTATGTGTGTAAAAAATCCTGAGATTTGCTGGCTTAGATAATACCTACAACTAAGTATGCTCCAGCCTCTAAGTTAAATGATCACCTAAACAAATTCCTCCCTGCCTTCAAATCTCAATTGCCTGGCATGAACAACACTGGGAATAATACAATACTGCAAACATACTGGAACACTACCATTTCATTCTCTATATCTGAATCCAACTTGAAAGTTCAGCTAATATAACTAGAACTTAGTCGAGTTTTTACACTGAGGCCTCAGTGTGGCTCACTGCTGACTTACAAAGTCAACCTTGCAAAAGGGTAAGTTATTTTTTCCTACCCACTTTTTATCTTTCTAGGATAGTTATTAATATCAGTGTATCTATTAGAATTATTAGAACTGGTGGTATTTCATGAATATCTGCTCTTTTAAAGTACCCCACATATTCTTATTCTGGACAGGACTAGGCATCCCTCTAGTGTAAAAGATCAGGAAACTAAAACCCAGAGAGGAGAGATTACTTGCTCCTGGTTGCATAGCTAGACCTAAAACTCAGTGTCTGGCTCCTGCTCCACTGTTCTGCTGGGGCAGACAACCAGAGAGTGTCAAGTGGGAGCTCTTCAGTCTTCCAAAGACAGTCACTGGCTCATTTCTGCCCCCAAAGAAAACGACTACAAATTCAGAAACCCTCCGGTACCATCTCTAAATGTAGATGACTTTCTGAAAACTTTAAAAAGGAAGGACTTGAATCAGTCAGGGAGGCTGGGAAAGTTTTTTTGAACAAGGGGTACTTGAATTACAATTGAAAGGAAGAGCTCAGAGGAGAAGGAAGTGCATTCAAGGCAGAGGAACACCATGTGCAAAAGCCTGTGGCAGAAGAGGGCAAGGGAAGAGCCAAGAACATCACAGAGCACTTGAAGGGTGAAAAGGCCAGCCTCTAGCAGGAAAAGTGTTTTGTTTTTCATTTCTTTTCCTTTTCCCAAATAAGAAAGTAAACCTCCTGAAGCATCCAATACCATGTCTTAGGCTACCAGGTTTAACAGAAGAGAGCACATACCCAGAGACCCGATGAGACTGGTTAAAGAGGAAGTGCTAGAGAGAAGCCACATGGCAATTGGGGGGTGGGGTGGAGGGAGGGTGACAAGGGCACCTCTCAAGTTCTGCTAGCTGCACCTCAGAGGGGGACCCTCACAGAGACCAGGAGGCCAGGCTTTGGGAGATGCAGTAATTTGGTTCTTTAGGCTGCCCTGGAAGCTCAGAAAACACTGTTCCATGGTTCTTCTACCCCAGGGCCCTGCCTGAATCTTAATCTCCTCATGGACTCTTTCCAGCAGGGTTTGTAAGTGCCTGGAAAAAGTGACCCCTACCCCCACCTTTACAAATACATGCATTTTCATCTTCCCCATGTGCTCAGGCATAAGAAGTGAGGGAACTTCGAAAATATCACAGAGAGCAAGTAAATGAAGGAGTGGAATGAGGTCACAGCAATATGATATACTCTCCTGCTATAATCCAACAGAAGCAGTCCTAATTAAAAACAAACACACAAACAAAACACAAAGAAAAAAAGACACCTATTCTTCAAAATCATTGTTAGCAGATAAAGCAATTAGTTTCAGACTGGCAATGAACTTATTTTCCTGAGGGAATTTCAATAAAACAAATTAAGCTTACAGCTACAATTATACAGCTACAAAACTTGAACCTCATTGACACCAGCATTAAAGATCTCCAACCTATGCCACATTATTGTGTGAGAACTTTTCCCAAATTTTTATTCTCTTTATCAACCTCTGTTAGGATAAAAAAATACAATGCCACTCAAACAAAGAAGATATGTGATTCACACTCTAGCATTTTCCTTGTCTAGGGCATCTGCCTAGTCTGGACTGAATTATAATGCAGAATGGAGTTGTTAAATCCAACTTATATTTTAAAATTGTATGATAACAGACACACCTCTACTGGTATGAGGCAAATTTCTTCTGCTCTGTTTCCACCCCAACTGAGGTATCTAATCATCTGCTATTCTCCCTTTCACAAGTCAAACACTAACCTAATGAAAGAAAACATACCAATTTTACTCTGGGGTAAAATGAGTTTCTGAGTCAGAACTGCCCCAAGCAGTTTCTCAAGGCCTATTTCCAGACCTTTGGGGGCAGTGTAACAAGAGCTGGGTTCCCCAACTCTTCTAGGATCCTTTTCCTTTCCTCAAGAGCCAAGGCTGTTATTCTTGGACATCCAAATCCTATAGATTAGTCTCTGCATGGTGTCTGAGCTGGAGAATTTTTGGTGTAGGATCAGAACAGGGAAGGTGTTATTTAATGATATCCAGAGTGTATGCAGGGGCATGTGGGAGGGGGTGGAGAGGAAGGGGAGCCCAGAAAACCAACTCCACAGCTAAAGCAAACCAGCTGTATAAAAAGTGAAATCCAGATTCTTGTACTAATATAAATACCAAGATATGTGTGCTTATACATAATACTTATGTTATGAGAGTGAGCTATACCAGATGTTAAGGAATACCTGGGTTCCCCAACCCACATTTTTGTAACATGATCAAAAATTACATAGTTATAGATACTATAGAACTAAGAAAACAGAGAAATGTGAAAATGTGGAATGATAACTGGAGGAAAGTCAGAAAAACTGGAATCTGGACCCAGAGTGTCACTGGCGAGTTCAGTGATTCTGGAAGTCATTTTTCTTCTCTGAGCTTCCTCTAGATAATGAAGGAATTGAGCTAGATTGACTCCAAGATACCTTTTAATTCTAAAATCACGATGGCAAATCATGCATCAGATTAACTTTATCTCAGTTTAGTTGTTATTCTGAACATGGTTATCTCAAAGTTTAATAAATAAATAATAATTATTTGAGAAAGCCAATACATTAGTGGCTCTTAAAAGTCTGAATCATTTGTAATTCAGTTTCAAGGAATAGTTTATAAAGTATGCATAGGAAACAAAAGATTTAAGTTGTAAGGCATAAAACTCAGTTCCATTGCATATAATTATTTCAACAGCAAATGTAATATGGTATTCCCTGCAGAGTCAACACTTATTGCTTAAAAACACATGTTTTTCATAAGCATACAAGTCCCAAAGCTGTCAACTTCATATAATTTTAGTAACATGTTCTGGCCAGCATCAATATAAGGGCATGACAGATTAATTTTTCTTCTTCAGTGTCCAAGAAAACAGGTCCTTGGGATTGACTATATTCGGAGAAATTATAGTCAGGCTTTGGGAATACCTATCAAGGTTCTCTGAAAAAGATAAAAATGACTCCATAATATTTATCCTGAAACACTAGTCATAGACAAATAGGACTGTTTAAATATCTTTAACTACAGTCTCCAGTCCCTGAACTTATATTCCCATGATCTGTGCCTCCAAACACCTTCTCATCCCTTGCTTATTTTCGAGTAAGAAATAGGAATGGAATCAATTTCTCCATATTCATAATTTTAAGCAGCCTGATAGGTTGGCAACATTTCAGGTGACCCTTCTGACTCAGAAAAGGGTATTGCATGTCAGATACTTTAAAGAAAAAGGAAAAAAGTGTATGGAACATCTGGTATTTCAAACATGGTCTGAGTTGATTTGGAGACAATTTGGGTCTGGAAGATATTATGTAGTTCTATTCAGGATGAGATCATCTGATTCATGCTGTTTTCATAACGAAATTTCCCTCTGGAACAAAGTATCATATGTGGTTACTAAACAAGCAAGTGTTACTAAGACTTCTTTAATCATCTTGGAATGAAGCTGACCAAGGTAGATTATATGAGATATACATATTCATATTAATTCTGTGTGTGTATATATGTATATTTATCCACCTATCATATATACCCAAACATATATTCAAGCATTTTAGATCTTGTTTATCCATATGAATACTCTAGACAAAGGAATGACATTTCTTTTTTTTTTTTTTTTTT
>VBSM01003176.1:25930897-25945738 GCA_008086735.1 Cheirogaleus medius
TCAAGTCTGAATTTTTTGAAAATTATTATACATTTGTTTATTGTCTATATGTAGGCACCATATTTTGTGCTTTAAAACATTCATCTCAATTATCCTTATACCCTTGTGAGGATGAAACAATTTTCAGATGAGTATACTAAGGTTTAGAGGGTTAAGTAATTTTCCCAAATTCACACAGCTAGTAAGTGCCAGTGCCAAGAACCAAACCCAGGATTCTAAAGCTGATACTCAACCTTGATGCAATTCTGGCTCTCTGAATATTTACTTATTAGTACTAAGGTTTGGCTAACTAAACAAAACTGATAGGAGAACATGAATAATTAACACTGATTGGGCCGGACATGGTGGCTCATTCCTGTAATTCCAGCATTTTAGGAGACTGAGGTGGTAGGACAGCTTGAGATCCAGAGTTCAAGACCACCCTGGGAAACATAGTGAGACCCAGTCTCTACAAAAAATTTAAAAAAAACCCAAAAAACAAAAAACTTAGCCAGGCATGGTGGTGCACATCTATATTGTTGTAGATAGGAGGCTGAGGCAGGAGGACCACTGGAGTCCAGGGATTTGAGGTTACAGTGAGCTATGATCATGCCACTGTATACCCCAGCCTGGGTGACAGAGTGAGATCCTGTCTCTAAAAAATACCAAAAAACCAAAATGAATCATTTGCTATAAGTCATGGACTGTTCTAAGGGTTTACTTGTACTACTTCATTTAATCTCATAATAATCCAATAAAAAGGTATTATACATGTTACACAGATTAGTTCCCTGAAGCCAAAGAGTAACTGTTGCCAAATTACCGGGCAAGTATCAAAGCTGGGATTCAAACCGAGGTCTGGATATGTCAAAGTCTGTGCTGCTTCCTTTAAACTCCCTAACTGTATTCCAAAAAAGTGGGCAACAGTGGTCTGTCTGCAGGATGATCCTATCCACTGGCTTAATTTCATCTGGTCCATGTAAAAAGTACCAGCAAATAACATCTGTATTGTTTTACCTGTGACATTGTAAAAGAATTGTGGCATTAAACCATATCTTGCCTCTTTTTACCTTTAAATTTTGCCTATTTCTCGAGATAACTTTCTATTCCCTTACCACAAGCAGAGTCTAACACATATTATTATTTGAATGTTTGTGGAATATATTTTCAGTTTGGTGTAGTATTTAAAAGGTAATATTTTTTAACTCCCCTTAAAAATGTAGAACTCATTTCCTAGAGAAATGAATTTTCTCTGGGGGGAGATGGAGTGGGGAGGTGGAGCTCAGGAGATGATGCAAGTGATGGAGAGCAGCTGTAAATACAGCTGCAGCTTCCCTTGCTTGTGCTGCTCACCTTCTGTTGTGCGGCCCTCAGCTCCTAAGTTCCATGGAAGACAATTTTTCCAGGAACAGGGGATGGAGGAGGTGGGTGGCAGCGGAGCTCTGCAGCCAGGTCCCTAACAGGTCGTGGACTGGTACTGGTCTGCAGCCTGGGTTTGGGGACAGCAGCTCTACAGTTTTTCAGAATGGCCAAAAACAACACTGCTTTGAAATATCAGTAGTTTGTGGTACTACACAGAATATCATCTCAGATTAGACTCTTGATACATTAGAGACTTTCAGAAAGTATCCTCAAATTTCCACATTCAGTAATCCTTTAATAGCTTATGTGACAGATTAAAGAAATGGTCCAAATTCTTCATTCTCATTTAGTAGTAGCAGTAAACATCCACATCCTTGCCTCATAGTTGCTAGAGTGGACTTTTCCTCCCCTTGACTTTGGGCTTGAACATGTGACTGCTTTGGCATAATAAGAGGATTAAAAGGAGCTCCTATAGTACAGCATGTCCTTTGCTGCTTCAACGTTTTGTTTCAGGCACTCATTGGTCTAACACAGATGAAGATGTGGTGCCAGTGTGGTCCCAACATGTGGGAACCAAACTCAGCCTATACCCACTGTACTCCAGCATGAAATTCCTCCTCTATCTCAATAGATGACACTATGTATTAAATAATCATCAATGTTAGGGTGGAGGAGTCGCTCCTCAGCAGTGGGCTAGTTTCCTGTACTAGCTCACTGACACCCTTCTTGAATTCAAAGCTGTACCTTGGGAAAATTATAAATTACTGTAGCTCATCTACATTGGCTTTATTTTAGAACAATCAAAATTGAAAATGTTAATGGTGTGAATGCCACCCAAGGGTTTACTGACTTCATAGCCATGTACCTTTGGTTCATGCTATTTGTTATTCCTGGAATGCTTTCTTTGCCTAATGAATCCTTATTTATTCTTTAGGACTTGTTTCCTTGATAAAATACTGCCAAACCACACAAATAAAGTTAATTACTTCTGCTTCTGAGACTTCATAATAGTTGTTTGTATTCCTATTATTGCAGTGCTACTCAAAGTGTGGCAGTCTGCAAACTGTCAGTCACCAGTCGTGATGAGGCACCAAGAAACTGAAAGTAAGCAATTAGGAACTATTATGCACTTTGGCCTTGTATTTGTCTTTTGTCTTACTAATTAATTTTTATTGTGCTTTTAAAAATATCAGATCATGATGACTTTTGTAAGAAAGAAAAAAAAAAGGCTCCTCATCACAGGTAAGAGAAATTGTATTATAGCACTTATATCATTTTATCCAGTATTATAGTTAATTATACACATATCTGTCTTGTCCACTAGTTTTCTTTCTTTCCTTCCTTCTTTTTTTTTTAATCTACCAAAGCTGCTGTCACAGTATTTTGGAGGATACAAGTTCAATAGGTGATATAGATAGAAATGGAGTTTAGATTCTGTAGTCTTAAATTTAAACTGCGCTTTTAATATATTAATACTTTATGAAAAAAACAAAGGGTAACTTTTTGTTTAGCCCCCAGTTATTTTTATTGTAGGCCGGTACCTCATAAAAGAACAAACAGATCCTTTATACTTTTACTTTGTGACTCATTCTATCAAGGTTGTCATGTTATGCTCATATAAAAACAAAAATCCACCTAACATCTGCCTGATCATTTTGCAAGGAAACATGATATCACTTTATCATCAAACAAAGCAGAGGAAAAGTTCACCATGGCTACAGACTTACTAATGGGCGCCATACCAAGGCATCTGTGCTAGGCTTTCAGCCCTTTTTTTTGCTAGGGTCACTGCAGATAAGAAGCTGTGCAATGGACACTATGAAACTCCTTTTTACAGTTTTTCATGGTGGTCAGAATATCATAACAATAAACACAAGGTGAATCATTCATAGTCTGAGAATGATTCAGCATTTCAGAGATTAAATATATTTATATAGTAGTAACCTTGCTGTCATTTAGCAGATGGGATCTCAGCAATCCTCACTGGCTAGCTTCTCATAAAGCTCCTCCTCCCACCATTCTGACAGACTAGGGATCAAAGAAATTGGCAATTCTAAATTATGCTCTTTTAGTTTTTTGAATATGATCAAAATAAAAACAGTGATACCCAGAACATTATAGTCATGCATACCCTTGTCTCTCTAATTTCCCATTATTTAAATAAGAAGTTAGGTAGACAGGGAACTTAGAAAAAAACAAACAAAACCACTGTAAACCATAGCTCTTTTATAGGAGGGTCAACGATTACAGTTGGGTAGTTGAAAAGCATAACCTCTAAATTTAATCCTCTACTAGCTGTGCTTGAGGCAAACTTTAATATATGGATATTTACTCAAAGTACAGTGGTAAAGTTATCAATTACTAAATTATTTTTCTTTAAAATCATGAAAATCTACAAGGTTTTAAAATCTGTTTTTAATTTGGTTAGTCTTTTGTTCCTCTCCTTGAAAAAGTTTATTTCATAATTCATAACTTATATAATTCCCTTGAACATCACCACCTCATATGTACTGCATATTAATGATCTGATAAACAAATTTTTAAAAATCATAATTTCTGTTACCAGGATAGTAGTTACCAAACAAAAATTAGCAAAGACTGCAAACTGGAAATCCAAGAATGACTCTTTTGTAAGGAATCAATGATCAAGAAGGCTTAGCTTGTGTATTATCCATTTATGATCTTTTTCACATTCTAATACATAATAGCTGCTTTCTCATTTCTTTTCCCTTTGCCATTACTTAAAACAAATGAAATAAGAATCCCTACTACAAAGTTTACAAAACCAGGAAACAAGCCCAGGAATCCCCACCAAAATTACCCACTGTCTGTGTTAGAAATCTAATGTACTGCTGACTTGTAAAGGGTTCACTGATGGGTATAATCCCAGTTGTGCTTACTTACAATCATTTATTTTGTCATGTAATTTCATTTACTTTGCTCTATCATTCCTCACAAGAGTGTAAGTTCTGTAATACAAGTTCTGTGTCATTTTTGTTCATTCCAGAGACACGTTGCGCACTTTCCTGCTAGGGGAAAGAGGTTTAGCCTACATATGCTATGTGTAAGGCTTACTATCAACTGTGGAGTCCCCCTATAGTTCCAGATGCCACTGGTTGAATTCACAAAACAAGAGCCAAATGCAGGGTCACTATTACTCAGAACCATATTTATAGCTAAGAGGCAGCATTACCATTGGCTCACAACATTAGTTGGGAAGTTGGAAGAACCTATTAGATATGGTCCAGGATATTATTGGAGCTTAAGCCATTTCTCTGCCTGTAAAATCTCCCAGGAATTTCTTTTCATAATACTTTTACTTTTTTTAGACTTTGCCTGTGTCCAAAGAAGGTCAATGGCAACTTACACTAAAGGGCAAACATGTAACATGGATAAAGTATAAATAAAATATAGAAAACTTGCAGGATGGTAATTTTGTTGGAATAGAATCCACTTCCTCAAACATAATCCCTTTAAACAAACAAGTAAAAATGTTGAAATGTACCTCATTTTGTTTCTTTTTTATAATGGAGTTATTCATTCAACATATATTTAATGAGATAGGAATAGGGATTTCAAGACTCAGAGGCTAAGTCAGATGATAGAAGGAACATGGATTCTGCAGATAATGGTTCAAGTTCAAGTAAGGTTCTTCACTTTCAGATAACACTATCTAAACTTCAGTTTCTTCATTCTGAAAAATGGGGCTAATATCTACTTCATAAGATTGCTTTAAACAGCAAAGAAACCATGCAAGTATAATAAGATATGAATTCATCTCTCAAGAAGCTTGCAATTTAGATAAGATGAAACATACAAAGGTAACTATAATCTGGGGGTGGAGAGTGATGAGTATCCTAAGTGTTATAGATAACATACTTTGAGAATCCAGGAGAAAAGACCTGGCATCTAGGTGTTAACATGGAGAAAGAATTCCTAGAGGAGTATGCATTGTGAAGGGGTGGGTAGTCCTTAAGGATGGGTAAGATTTAGTATTGTAGATGAGCACTGAACTATCAAAGTCCATGGGGTGAAGTGATGGTACACAAGTAATAGCTAGTAGAGAGATAAATTCCTATTTCTACCTCATAGTACAGCATAAATGAATGAAATCAATAGAAAACCTACCTACTATTTTTTTCTTAACTATTAATAATATTCAGGGAAATTAAGAAAAAGTGACTTTTCATATTCTATCAATGTAATGAATCACACCATGGGTTAGAAGAGACAAAAGTCCAGCTAAGAACCACTTCTTTTCTTTCTCCTGCTTTTATTCTGAAAGACAGAATGTCCACCTCTAAAGCAAAAGCCTGGATGTGCCTTGCCTTCCCTTAACCCCTGGCCCTACCAGTGATTCCTGCAGCAAGGATGGCTTCAACATTAAATCCAACTGTAGATTTTGAGCATCAAGGTCACCATATACTTGACTTTCCCACTTCAATCAGAGCCCACCTAAGAGAAAAGGCTCATTCTAATTTTTAATGGAAATAATCTTTGTGGTTCAGTACTTTTTCCAATTGCAATCACTTGGTTTCACTATGCTTTTAGGCTAATGACAGTTTTGAAAACAAGTTTGGATGCAGAGAAAGGGGATTTTTAGTGACCTGTATTTAATCTCATTTTTCAAAAATAAAATTAAAGAAGTAAAGAAAAGAGTCCTAAGAAAAGTATGCAAGATATTAGGATGGATCAAAAGAGAGGAGTTAGAAAGGCAAAAAATGAACGAGGTAAAATTAAAGCCCTGCAGCAATTCCAGGCAGTATAAGGGAAATTACTGAAGTTCTCTTTTTCTGTGGTATGTTTTTAATTGAAAAAAATAAAAAAGTGATTCTCATGGGAGAGTAACACAGAAAGGAAAGAGGAAAACAGCTGGCTGTGGGCCAGGATTTACCATTCACCACAAAATGAGACTCTGTTTCTGCTTCTCTAAAGGCCATTGTTTTTTCCAAGCAGACATCTTCTTAACACAAAGTCAATTACGAAGAGAGTCTTAACACATAAGCAAAAGGTCTAGAAGTGTAACTCAGAAGACAGAGCAAGGACATAAAAGTCAAATTCTGTTCTAAAATATTATTAAAACAAAAACTCTGTATAATCAAACTATCTCCCATATCCTAGCAACAGATCACTTACTTCAAACAAAACAAAATATAGCAAAATCTAAGTACAAAAATCCCTTGCCTTTGTGATAGTGGGTTTTAACTGGTAATTAATCCCAATTTGTGCAAATGAGGTGGACAAGTTCTCCTTTAATGAACTGAGAATCCTATGATAGTATCATCCACCTAGGTTATTGTGTATTAAGAACAACCTTCTTTAATTCTTTTCACATGAAATGTTAATGGATAAAAAAATAACATTTTTCATCTGTCTGGGGAAAATTCCTTATGAAATCAACAATGTAAGCATTTTAGAAGGAAAAAATGTCATATGTCTTAACACAGAAGTCAAATTAGTTTTACTTAACTGGTCATGTCTTTGTTCCAACTTCTCAAAGTACACCCAAACTATTACTTTTCTTATATACCTATGTCAAAAAACAAGGGAGACTTAAAAACTATCTAGATACTAAAATAGGGTAAGAAGGCTCTGATGGTAAATCAGAGATAATCTGATAATGTTTCCTTCTTTGGGTGTGTTATCAAATAATTTCTAAAGGTAATATACAAATTTCTTTTTAAGATTAGGGCTAAGACTATAAAATGTATTCCAGAGATTTCCAAACTCTTTTGTACTGGGAAACTTTTTGTTAATCCACAGAACATCAGGTCTATCCAGGGTCCTACAAAGCCAGAGAGAGGATATGGTTTGCGGTCAAACTGAACATCTTTGGGGTCTTTTAGTGATTTCCAGTTCACTGGTTGAAGACTCTGTTCTAAGAATTACCAGTGAAGACAAAGTAGTGAAACAGGGATTTGTTAATGTCATGGGATTATCTCTAAAAGCTTTTAATGTATGGAGTCCTTTTTGGGGGGTAGGGGTAGAGAAGAGGAGGGTTATAGAGGTTAAGATATTTGTTTTTAAAAATAACTTTGTAAAGGGCAGTGGAGAAACAAAATTATGCCATATGTCAAGAGCATTATTTATCATAACCCACATTTGAAACTCCAAGGAAATTGTTTATAAATAATGTCTGGATTTCTCCTTTGCAAGCACATATAATTCTGAATTAACTTTGAACTTTTTCCCTCAGAATTACTACCTGTCTCAAATTGTTTCAAAAATATATTTGGATGTTGATTTTTTTCCTTTTAAATAGACTTTATTTTTTAAAAGCAGTTTTAAGTTCACAGCAAAATTTGAGCAGAAGGTACAAAGTTCCCATGTACCCTCTTTCCCCTGACACTCACAGCCTCCCCCACTATCAACATCCCACATCAGAGCAGTACATTTGTTACAACCAATGAAACACGATGACACACGATTATTTCCAAAGTATATAGTTTATATTAGGGCTCACTCTTGGTGGTGCACATTCAATGGATTTTGACAAACGTATAATGACATCTATCTATCATTATAGTATCATACAGGAGTGTCATTGCCCTAAAAATCCTCTGTGCTTTCCCTCTTCATCCCCCCCTGCCCTAAAAGATGTTGACTTTTAAAAAGTAATTTTCGAATGAATACTTACTTATAAACAAGGACAAGACACTCCCTCCCCCAAATTTTTGACAAGTTCTAAAGTAAGTTGCTCTTTAAAGCAAAAATAAGTACAGTGTTCATCAACACAAGGCTAACTAATCAGTAAAATGATAATCTGGTGGCAAGCAAGATTAACAAAAAATATTAGTGTTATTTAAAATAAAAAGAAAAGAAACCAAACGTGAAGAGAATAGAATACAATCAAATTACTCTTAGAATTTATGTTTTCCTGTTCTTGAATTCCCTTTTGAGCTCTTGCTAGTTTTAGCCATAAGAGAGGAAGGAACTTTTTTCTCATTGCAAGTTTTGATTGGTCAACAACTTCCTAATCTAATATTTTGCATTTCCGTACATTTCAAAAATTCAATTCTAGGCATAAAATAGAATTAATGCTCAACTTAGGTACTCTGCCTTTAGAAGACGAAATAATATTTTGAACCACAAGTGGGCAAGAGAAAATTAAGTCTCTAATATTCCCTTACTCTCTCCGCAAAACTTCCCTATTTGATAAGGGACAGCTAACTTAAATTTACCACAAAGTAAATATGAGCAAATCCCTGGAACGAGACCTTTCACACAGAATGATATATTGGAATGTGACATCAGCATTCCTTCTGAGTCATAGTCTGGTCCCCACCCCTTTCTCCGAGGCGACACGAGGCTCCCCATAACCAGGGAGTGGGCTCAGGTACGGCCGTGCGTGGGTCCCGAGGCCCGGGAGCGAGCGGTCAGGCTGGAATCGTCTCCCTGCGCTGAAAGACGGGTGACAATCGCCCTTTGGGGCTAGCTGCCAAGCAGCGAGAATGCTTTCTTTGAGAGATAACTCCCTAAGAGGGAGGCAGTGCTTTGGCAGTCAAGTAATGAATGACTTAAAAAAAATAAAAATAAAAAATCATCACATTACAAGTTATCACTAGCCCGCGGGTGCGAAGGAAGTGCATTAAATCAGCACTCACTTCAGAGGGCCTCGAGCAGTCAAGCTGGAAGGGGAGGAGGTCAGGGCTGTCAAAGGCACATCACTGCCCCTAAACCACAAAGGCGTAATAAAGTTTAACTTCCTGAACCAGGAAGAAGTGTCACGGTCTCGCCCGAACTCGCCCTAATCTCGGCCTTTTCTTTTGAGGCGACACAAGCGAAGATAAAACATCCTAAGGAAACTTTCAAACACCTCCAACCGTTGGGACGTGGTGACACGGCGAAAAGTCTTCCGCGACCGTCCGCGCTCGCGACTCTCTGTCACTCCCGGGTTTCGGGAGTTGGCGGGGCCCCCTGGCACCTCCTCTACCCAGAGGGGCGGAACCTGGGCTTGGGCACCGGAGACCCAAAGCCGGGCTCGCGCCGTGTAACCCGCGCGCCCACCCGCCGCTGGCAGCCAGGGGGCGGCGCAGCCGGGGATCCCGACGCGGCGCACCGCGCGACCCGCGCAGGTGAAGCGGCCGCTGCCCGCCACCAGCGCCCCCCTACCTTCTTCACTTTGGTTTCCAGGTCCATGTTTGTCAGAGGGGATCCCTCCTGCTGTCCGGGATGTCACGCCTAGGCTCTGCTGGCCTCCGGCTCCACTGAGGAAACTGAAGGGAGAACCTGCGGGACTCGGACTACTCAGCCACAGCCACTCACCCGGCGCCGTCGAACTTCCGCCGCCCAGTCGCTGCAGCGGGCCTGCGGCAGAGACCCGGGAACAAAGAGGCCCAGGCAGCCAATGGCAGCCGGGGCAGCGCCGGCCGCCTCCAATCACCGAGCGCCGCACGCACCTTCGCGGCCCGAGCGCCGCGCGGGCAAGGTGAGGGGCGGGGCCGCGTCGGGGGCGGCGCTCTGCAGGGCGCGCTCTGCAGCCCTGACCTGGTCTGTGGAGGATGCGCCGGGCGTCTGCCTACCCGCTTCTGAGGACCTGGGGTCCAACCTGCATCCAGCCCAAGGTGGGGCAGAGCCCTTTCCATTTTGGCAACTTGTACTTGTGTTTTCCCGGGACCTTTGATTACAGTCAAGGGGAGTAGTTAACCCAATATTAACTTAGTTTGTTTTCAGGGCAAAGAGTAAAACAAGAGACTGTGGAGACGGTTAGGGAGTCTGCTGACAGACTTTGGGCCCTAATTTCACTATTGCGGCGTGGAGATTCCCTTTTCTCAATTGCTTTTCTCCACAGTCCCAAACACGAGCGAGAAACCTCATCTCACAACCAACCATCAGGGAAGGTTGTTGTATTGTTTTCTGAGCATTGGATTGTTCAGAAGTGAGGAGATGTAAATCACTTCAGAAACAGGTTGTGTCATTTCTTTGGAAGTAGGAGCTCGCCCTTGTCCCTGCTGTGTGTCATGGTGCGAGGCCGCTCGTGTGTCTTCGTGCTTTGACGAAGCAGCTTCACAGTCAGCTCAGCAACATCGGAGCACCAGAGCTGGATACATTTCATGCTGTCATTCAGGAGCAATGGCAATGAATACCATTAGACTGGTAGATCTGGAAGGGATCCCAGGAATTACTGAGTCTAGCTTCCTCCTTTTCCAAGGAACTGAGGACACGAGAGGTGCAGGGGGCTGCCTAATATCTTAGCTTGTTTGGGACACAGGTAGTACTCATGAGGCTAAGCAACTTCTCTAGTATGTTTGGGGCCCAAAGCACAGCATTTTGACTAAAGCAAAAGAACAGTTTTCTTTGATGTCTGGTTATATTTAATAGCAAAAAATGATAATGGCCACGCAGCAGGTGACCTCCTAATCTGGTATCTACTTTAAAGAGTAAAAACCAAAGACAAACAAACCAAAATTCCCATATAATGCAAATATTCTCGTCCAGATGTCTTTCCTCTTTGCTTCTGGAAATTTGTTTCTAAAATTTGTTTCTAAAAACACTAAAAATTCATTTTACCAACATTTTCAACCCTTTGTTTGATTATTTGTTAATGTTGTTTAACAGAGTGGTGCATGTTTCCCTTAACCTATTAATAACTATAAATGGAATGACCAAACTAGGTCATGAATTTTTCTTCTCAGTTGATGTAAAACTTTTCTATCACATTTCCCCAAACTATCCTGAAAGATTTGAGCTCCTGCAAAGTCAGCCCACATATAGGCTCTCATGAACATGAGGTCTAGCTACGACAAGGCAATTTTGTCTCTTTCTGAAAGCTTAATAGATGGAAAATGTTCAATAAAGCAGTTAAAATAAGGCATCAAACAAATGTTGTAACATAAAATTTGGGCTCTTATTTGGTGAGGTGGCAGAGAGGACACTATGAAAATGATATGGAAACATTTTTTTACCATCAACTTCTGCCTTTCTCACTTTCTTTTCCTCCCAACCCTCCCAGTATCACTTTGTGTGTGTATCACTGGCAAGGATGGAAGTTGAAATTCAGTGATTTTATCTGGAATTATCATTGTGCCAGTTATAGAAAATTATTTATACATTATTTATAGAAAATAAAATTGAGATAGATAAGTGTTAGTTTAGAAGAATTAGATTTCAAATACTTATTCAGTTATCCAAGTGTTGAGTTAGAGTTATTAAGGAGGTAGAACTGGCACAGTTTGATGACTAGATGTAGTTGATGACAGAGTAATGAATAGGAGCTGGCACAAGTTTCCAGCTTGATCACCCTTGTGCATGGTTCAGGAAGAGAGAAAATATAGGATGTAGGGGAAGGGTTTTGTTCAGTTGTGCTTTTTCTGGGGAGGGAGGTGGAGATAAAAGGTATAGTTTGGAATATATTGGGTTTGATATTGGGATATTGAAGTGGAATGTCCAAATATAAATCTTAGAGATGAAACCTGGACTAGATTAATGATTTAGGTGTCAGTATTCTACATAGATAAATAATTAAAAGTCATAGTTAGAAATAAAATCAGCCTGAGAGATAGTAAAATAAAAGAGAAGGGTATCAAAGTCAACAAGTGAACAAGGCTGAGCAAGAGAACTGCGTAAAGAAGATAAGGACAAATGGAAGGATATGAAAAAAAATTAGGAGTCAATTCACAATAAGCAAGGAAGGAAATTCAAGGAGGAATTAGTCAACAATGCTAAATTGTAGAGAAGGGTCAAATGCCCATTGGAGGTAACAAAAAGGAGATCATTGGTGATTTGGGGGAGAGTGTTTTTGGTGGAGTTGTAGGGACAGATATTACTTTGTAATTGTATATCCCTTTGTGCCTACCAGAGTGCTTTAGTCAATGTTTGACTTGGCTCCTGCACAAAATTCATGATAACATCAGTCAAATAAATGGCCTACTCTGACGTTTCAAACAAGCAGAGTAGAGAGGAAATCAACATACTGCATTGTATAATAGTAAGGAATGTTCTTAAGAGCATTATCCTTAGTAAAGTAAGTAAAAATACTAGATTTTACATACATGTGCACCCACACATACACACGCTAAAACAGTTCTTTGTGCGTGCCAAACAAAATATTTGTTTAGATTAAATTCAGTCTCTAGGCTATCAAATTACAATCTCTGATGAGGGAGATGTGTTAAACATTTATATACCCTGTACTATAATGGTCCCTGTAGAGATTTCCTTTGTTCTTAAGTAGTTTACAGATTGGTATGGGGGTGGCAGGCATGTAAGAGTAATGAAGTGTTGTAGGAAGAGGGAGGCACATATGAGGGTCAGGGAGAGGTTGATATTGGGGTTTGTAAAATCTTTAGGGAAGAGTAACCCTTGACTGAGTCTTGAAAAATGAATAAGTGTCTTAGTTAAAATTCTTAATGCAAGTAATAGAAAAATCAAAAAGAATAGCATCTTATTTTAAGAATACAGAGTTGTGTTATAAAACTCAAGGGCCAGAATGCATTTTGGACTAGATCAGGTACTGGATAACACTTGGAACCAAGGGAGCTACTCCTTCTCTGGGGCCACATGGTCTCTCATCTTGCTGTTTTGCCTATATCAACATTAGTTCTTTTCCTTTGCAGACTGTTTTTCTGCACACATGGACATCCCATAAAGGCAATCTCAGCTCATGAGTTAACATCTCCTTACTTTAAGCAAAATACACAGTTTAGGGTTCCAAGTCCTCCAAAATAAATGCTCCCATTAACCCAGCTTGAGTAAGCTTGGACCGCTGATCTAATCACTTGGAGCTGGTGCCAATTCAGAGGCACATTGGACAAAACAGAGACTGAAGTCCAAATTTAAAGGTAGGGCAGATTCCACAGAAAGGGAGTAATAAGAGTTTTCCACATATCTCCCAAAGACATCTCCTGTGTTCCAGGTATTATAGGGAAATAAGGAAGAAGGTTAGTGGATAAGAGCAGTAGATTAATATTTGTGGATGTTGGAGCACTACTGAACATTTCAAAAATAGTTTACATTTCAGAAAGCCCATTTGGGCAAAAAGTTGTAGATGTTTCTTTTATTGTGATGGATGTGGGTGAGTAATGAATGAGACAAGACTAAAAAAAGGAAGATTGATCAGGAGATTCTAGCTACAGCCCACATGAAATATGATGAGGGCCAAAGTAAGGCAATGCCAGTGGGTATGGAGGGTTAGATGGAATTAGCAATGATGTTAAATAGGCAAAAAACATTGGGCTTGAATGATTCTCGAAGAAAGAGAAGATAAGGAATCTATTATTCTATTTTCCTACCGTGAAATTTCTGGGCCGAATACCAATGATTATATATACACAGGCACATAGGCACACATACATAAACTTATATACATATGTACATATAAACATACACAGAGTAAACATACTGTAAACACCAGAGAAAAGAATTATTGAAAAGTTGTATATACTAGGTGAGGTAAAATTTCAAGATAAAGATGACTACACCTGTCCCCTCAATTATTAATGTATTCCCAGGAGGCCTCTTTAGAGATGTTAATTATTTATAAACACCTGTCATAAGATCTCCTGTGTGAGCCTGATCTAGCTATTATTACTCATTAGCAGCTTGCATAAGATTACAGGTTGCTCTATAGGGATATTTTTATAAAAGAGCAGGTACCAACATATTGCAGACCAAACTATTACCTGTAATTTTTTTTAATTGACCAAACTTTAGGGGTTGGCTAAGTAAATAATGGATAAGCTACATGATAGATTTAGCAGAGCTACTGAACAATGATACTTAGGAATTTTTGTAATAGGAAACAATAATAGAACAGAACAAAATAGAATATATTAAATATAATTGTATATACAGTCTGGTCACAAATATATGGAAATAACATGCACAGAAAAGAAACATGAGGGAAATACACTAAAATATCAGCAGCGGTTTGTCTTTGATTGGTTGGTCCATGGGGAGTCCTTCCTTCCTTTAAAAATATTCCATGATGAGCAAGACATATTTCTTAATGGAAAAATCTTATTTAAAAATATGGTATGCAAAGCATTTTAGGGAAATGGATAGTGGCAGTATAATTTTCAATCTCTTTGAAATCCCATATTAAAAAACAAGAAAACCCAGATCAACTAGTTACCAAAACCAAAAGCCAAGGGACAACCTTTGTAATAAAACCAGCTAACACAAGATATCTTCATAAATCCCAAATCACAAGAGGTAAGAACAAACCACCAAAAGCTATAAGACATGTATGCAGAAGCAGTTATGTTTTGAGGAGAGAAGGAAGTGATAGGACAGTTGTCTGATGGATGGGAGAACTAGAATGCTCCCCTGCAGTTATTTATTGTAAAGCAGTGCAAGCCAGTTTTATAATAGCAGCTGAAAAAGTAAAAAGTATTAAAGGGACTGACGCCATCTAGCCCTTGTGCTATCTCAAAACGGACCCTCTGATGATAATGTAATCCACTAGATCAGAAGAATATGGAGTAACATATTTAAGATATTTAAGAAAGATACTGTGAGTCAAGGATTTTATATGAAGTGACTTACAAGTATAAAGGACAC
>VBSM01003176.1:25945838-25969068 GCA_008086735.1 Cheirogaleus medius
GATACTGTGAGTCAAGGATTTTATATGAAGTGACTTACAAGTATAAAGGACACAAAGTTTTATCAACATGTAAGAATTTGGGAAATATTGTTCCCATGAACCCTTTCTGTGGAATCTATAGATAATGAGCTTCATACAACCAAATTACTAGAGAGACATTACATAAAAGGGTGAATGTAAACTATATAGACTCCTATAGAATTAAGACTAAATGTGGAACAAGAAGGAGAGAGTATAATGTATATTAACTGTATGGTCTAACAATGTAGATATAATACAAATAAAATGGGAGAGAGCATATAAATATTTTAACTTGTTTTCAGTTTTCATATTGGTAGTATTAACACCATTAATCTGCTGTTATGCATGTAATATGAAGTAAAACAAATGAGTAATCAGGATATTTTAATTTTATCATCCCCTGTGATCTTGACTATCAGGATTCAAGATATGGAAGAAAGAATAAGAGGTTAAACTAAAATCCTGAAAGTGAAATAGTTTTGAATTTGCCTCTATGTATCTATGTATGTATGTATCTATCTATATAATCTCTGTTTATATTTACTAACTCTATCCACAGAAAAGGCTTATAAACTATAACTAACCTAGTAGCAATGAATATCCCTAGTGCCTAGACTGTGATCTTGAAAAAAAATTTCTCACTAAAAGAAACCTAGAGCTTCTTGGAAAAATGGCCAATTCCAGATGTTTAGCAGAAAATGTATAAGATGAGCCTAGAACATGTTGTCATGGCACAAGGAAGCTAGGAAAAACTATTGGGATTATGTCAAAAGAAATCAGAAGCCAGCTTGAGGAGTCTCTTAGTGGATAAAAATGGGTCAACTTGAGCTTCAATAATGATAACAATTATAGTGGATTGAAATTTATCAAATATGCTTAAATTCATAAATTCTTAATGGTGTTTTTAAAAACCAATACTGGTCATTGTTGGAGAATGATAGGGAGCCAACTAATTATCTAAAAACTTAGTAAATAAAGTGAAAGAATCAAGGATTTATTCTGCCTTTCCAATATGAACTCTACCACTGGATAATCAAATATTAGAGAGAAAATGCCTCTTTATAGAAGTATTCCAACTAATAAATAAAGAAGTAATAAAATATCACCATTTCGTAACACTCAATGAGTAAAAAGTAGTATCACTGACTGCTACCATCATAAAAAGGGAGACAACAGATGTTATGTGCCAAACACCTCCTATAGGACTACCAAAGGGATAGCACCTGAATCTGATCCAGTCTCTATCCAGTTGCCAATTGGCAGGAAATACCACAGACAAAAGAACATATTGAACTGCTTCAAGAATACCAAATCAGCAAAATCCAGACTGTAGGAAAACTCTACAGATCAAATGATCCAGGTTCTTTAATGGAAGATTGTAAGAAAAGAAAGGGATGAAGGGAGAACCTATAGATTAAGAGAATAAAAAAAATTGTTTATTTTAAAATGGGCAAGGATAAAACTAAGCCATATCATCTAAAGTTGCACATTTGAATGCTGAAACTCTAAAAAAATGCATGAAGTAATTGCCATAAAAATCAGGATAATGGTTACATATGGAGGCAGGAGGAAGTTATGATTGGGATAGAGCACATAGATAGGCTATCTTGGGTACTCATCAAACTCCCCAGAATAAGGGGTCCAGGGGGGCTAGTGTGGAGACTCTGTTCTAAACAGGAAATAATAACTATTGCCAATTATGTCCATTTTTTGTCTTCTTGATACACTGATATGCCTTTTTTTTCATTTGGCATTCCCAAAATGCAACCTCCAATCTTGCTGGAAATACATCTATCTTATGTATAAACACAAATATACTTACCTCTTCCCAGGTCAAATACAACCGCTGGATCTAACATAAATCTAGGATATCTGGATAATACAAATTCATCTCAATCAGGTCTAGACGCAGCTCATTGTGATTCTGTTCAAATGAGCTAAATGATAAATATAACCAACAGCTAAATTAAATAATATAGAGTGGGTATATTAGTGTACTAGGGCTGCTATAACAAACCACAGATTCAGTGATTTAAAACAACAGAAATTTATTCCCTCACAGTTCTGGAACTTAGAAATTTGAAATCAAGATATCAGAAGGGCCATACTCCCTCTGAAGGCTCTAGGAAAGAATTTCTCCATACCTCTTTCCAGCTTCTGGTGTTTACTGGCAATCCTTGACATTCCTTGGCTTGTAGCTGCAGCACTCCAATTTTTCCTCTCTCTTCACATAGCCATCCTCTCTGTCTGTTTCTGTGTCAGAATCTCCCTCTTCTTTCTCTTAAAAAGACAGCAATCATTGGATTTAGGGCCCACCCTAATCCACTATGACCTCATCTTAACTAATTATATCTGCCAAGACCCTTATTTCCAAATAAGGTTACATTCTGAAGTTCTGGGTATATATGAATTTTTTTTTGATGGGGGACACTATTCAACCCACTACAAATGAACTTGCTTTTGTTTGGGGGGACAAAAGCAAGGTAGCCACAATAAAACTCCTGCTTGGAATAAACAGAAGCAATCAGTTTTGTTCTACATTGTTCCACAACAAATATTGTATCCTGCTGGACTGGGAATATAGGAACTAACTTTCCTGTCAGTGGAGTTAGATTCTTGGTCTTCCATTTTAGATGCACTGAATTCTTATATCTAGGAGGCTCTTCCTTACCCGTTGTCCCCTATGACGACCTTCTAGAGAGTCATTGTTTGAGATTTTCCTTCTGGAGAGCTGTCCTACCATAAGAGCATCCTTTTGGAGGATTAGGATATTTGAGATACCATAAGAGAAATGAGCTACAGGCTACTTCTGCCAGGCTTGAGCCTTAAATTAACTATTTGCCTGTCATTTTTATTTTGGGGGAACCCTTAAATCAGTATTCCTCAACCATGACACTAATGACATTTTGGGCCAGATAATCTTTGTTGTAGGGAGCTGTCCTGTGTATTATAGAATGTATAATAGCATCCATGGCCTCAACTCACTAGATGCCAATAGCACCCACTCCAGCTGTGATAACCAAAAAATGTCTCTAGACATTGCCAAATGTATTTTGGTGAGCAAAATCATCCCCAGTTGACAACCACTGCTTTACATGATGCCAGAAATTTATCATCTATTGTTGTGTAACAAAATATCCTAAAACTTAATAGATTTAAATAACAAAAACCATTTGTTTTGCTCACAAATCTAGAGTTTGGGCAGGAAAGGCAGGGATACCTTGTCTCTGCTGCATGCAACATCAGCTGAGATGGCCCAAGGTGGGTACTACCCAATGGCTTCACTTGATTGGTAAGTTGATGCTGGCTGTCAGCTGGGACCTCAGTTCCTCTCCAGCTCAGCTTCTATGAGCTGCTTGGATTTCTTCACAGTATGCTTGCTGGATTTCAAAAGAAAATGTCCCAACAGAGCAAAGTGGAATTCATGACATTTTTATTATCTGGTTTTCAAAGTTGTGTAGTGTCACTTCCATCATGCTCTATTATTTGAGATAGTCACAAAGATTTGCTCAAGTTTAAGGGGAGAAGACATCAATACCACCTCAATGAGAGGAGTGTCAAAGTTACAATTTAAGAAGAACATGTGGAATGGGAGATATGGTTGTAATTTTCTTTGGAAAAATATAATCTTTTGCCATCTGCTCTATGGAAACAAAAACTCCTATCCTTTCCACATGCCTAATATAATGATTTAATTCTCTAAGATCTTCAGGTCTTCATAGCTCAAAGTCTAGTATCTGTCATTTAAATCAAGTCTACATGTGGATGATGCTCCTCAGGTGTGGTTAATTAGTTGCAAATGTTTGTGTACCATTCCTTTTCATCTGAAAAACTCTGAACTAAAGGGATAAGTTAACTGTTCCACCCCTTCAACACGCACTCAACATATAGTGAGACAGTTCTAGAATACCTGCTGTACAAAATCCTTTTCAAATATGAGTAAAACATGAAGCACATAACAGTCACTGTTGGATGACAATTCTGAAATCCATCCAGGGACATTTTCTCCCTTCCTTGACTAGGGTTTATTTTTGCTCCTTAAACATTGTTCTTCATGGCTCTTGGTTTGGCTCTCTGAGTCATTCTTCTTTTTCCACCAGAAGTACTCCATGCTTGTATCTGAGTCATTCTCTTAACCTGGTTCCTGCCTGCAAAGTTGGGAGTTCAAAGGAACTGACTATTCAAAGGAATTGTACTAACTTTGTCCCTTTCAGTCTAAGCGGTTAAAATTATTTTAAAAAACCTCGTGAGTTTCTTATGTATCAATGTATAATCCATTCTATTAAGTCAAAGCCACACCAACAAATCTCTTTGAGATTATTCTGTCTCTATTTTATGCCCCAAGTGTGAGACTTTCACAGGATAACACATTTAGTATTATTAGAAACCCTTTCTTTTAAATGGATAATATCTATAAGGCATACTCTTATGCCTTATAAGGGAGCTAGGAGGACCTTCTGTCTGTCTGAAAAGGTTACATATGAGTCACTATGTTATGTATAGCTGAAGTCTTAACAAAGGCTTTTAACTACCTACCATCCTGGATGTGATCTTTGCCCAGAAGTCATTTTTTAATTCTTAATTTAAAAACCATTTGCCATATGAAAATTCTGGGTATGAGAAACAGATTTACTTTAGAACCTTGAATGTACTGGTCTTTCTTTATTTAGCAATGCATTCTTTAGTTCCTGTCTCATCTTGCATTTTATTAATATCATAGGCAGTGCTAGAATAAGCAGGTGACACTTTTAATATTCTGCAATCATCAAGTTCTAGGTACATTTTATATTTTCTACATTATTGCAGACAACAATCTTGGCGAACTTTCTGCCACTACATAACAATTATTTCTTTTCCTCCAGCTTCTGGTAACATTTGCCATAACTTTCCTTTAAGTCATCACTGACAGCTTGCTTGAGGACATTTAGCTTTTGCAAACTCTTAGAAACTGTTTAGACTTTCAAATAGTATCCTTCAGGCCCTTTGAGTTTCTTCTCACTTCTGCCAAAGGCTAATACTACATACTTTAGATTTTTTTTTTGGCAGTACCCTACTTCTAGTACCCAAAACTATTGTAGTATTTACCGCTTTGTGACAAACCACTCCAAAGTTAATGGCATAAATCAGCCATGTTAGTAGCTTTAGGAACTGTGTGGGCCAAGAATTAGGACAGCACACAATGGAGCAGGGTTTTTTTCCCATGATGTATGGGGCTTTAGCTGGAAGTCTTGAAGCCTGGCATGACTCAGTCATCTGGCTGGGGACCAGCATCACCTAGAGATATCTTTATATATCTAGTTGATTCTGGTTATTCTCCAGGACTATCAGCACGAGTCTCTATACCTGGCCTCTGCATGTGTTTTTTCCTCATGAGCCAGTTTGAACTTCCTCACAGGATGGTAACTGGGTTCCAAGTCTGTATATCCCAGGAGAGCAAGCTGGAAGTATATGGTATTTTTCTGAACTAGCCTCATAAGTCTCATGGAATCACTTTCACTAAACTCTATTGGTTGAGGCAATCACAAAGATCCCCTCAGGATCAAGGGGATGGAGACCAAACTATGTAATAGGAAGGGTGTCAATATCACATGGTAAGAATGTGGTATGGAAGATAATTTTGTGGCTACCTCTGGAAAATACAATCTGTGGCTCTTGTCAAGTAAAATCTTTCTATCTCTAGCCTGTAGTCCTAGTTTTTAATCTCTTGGCAATAGGTTTAGGTCTCTGTTTAACTCCTCTATCCTCAATTTATGATCAATGCCTGTTTAAATTGAGGTCACTGTCTTAGACAGTGAGAGATAATAGAAAGTTTCACCCTGCCCCTGGGCTGATTCCAGGTTATTGTGTTTGAAACAAAGATTTTAGAGAAAGAGTAAAGAAGGGAGTATGTAGGAGATACAATCATGTGCCACATAATGACATTTTCGGTCAATGACTAACCGCATCTATAGTGGTGGTCTTGTGAGATTATAATGAAGCTGAAAAATTCCTATTGCCTGGTGATGTTGTAGCCATTGTAATGTAGTAGAACAGTGCATTGCTCATGTGTTTGTGGTGATGTCGGTGTAAACAAACCTATGCTGCTAGTTCTATAAAAGTATAGCACATGCAATTATGTGTAGTATATAATATTGATGATGATAAAAACTATATTACTGGTTTACATATTTATAATACTATATTTTTTTATCATTATTTTAGAGTGTACTCCTTTTACTTACAAAAAAAAGTTAACTATAAAATAGCCTCATAGGGGCATTGTTATAGGAGATGACAGCTATATGAGTGTTATTGCCCCTGAAGACCTTCCAGTGGGGCAAGATGTAGAGGTAGAAGACAGTGATATTGATGATCCTGACCCTGTGTGGGCCTTGGCTAATGTGTGTGTTTGTCTCTTAGTTTTTAACAAAAAAGTTTAAAAAGTAAAAAAAAAAAAAATAGAAAAAGCTTATAGAATAAGGATGTAAAGAAAGTAAATATTTTGCATAGCTGTGTAATGTGTTTAGGTTTTAAGCTAAGCATTCTTACAAAAGAGCCAAATAGTTTTTTAAAAAGTTTAAAAGTTTATGAAGTAAAAAAGTTACAGTAAGCTAAGTTTAATTTATCGTAGCCTAAGTGTACAGTGTTTATAAAGTCTACTGAAGTGTACGGTAATGTCCTAGGCCTTCACGTTTACTCACCACTCACTCACTGACTCATCCAGAGCAAGTTTCAGTCCTGAAAGCTCCATTTATGGTAAATACCCTCTATAGATGTACTATTTTAAATCTTTTAGACTATATTTTTAATGTTTCTTTTCTATGTTTAGATACACAGATAATTATCATTGTATTATAGTTGCCTACAGTATTCAGTACAGTAACATGTACAGATTTGTAGCCTAGGAGCAATAGGCTATATACCACATAGCCTAGGTGTGTAGTAGACTCTGCCATCTAGGTTTGTGTAAGTAAATTCTTTGATGTTTGCACAATGACAAAATTGCCTAACATCACATTTCTGAGAACATATTTCTGTCATCAAGCAATATATGACTGTAATTTGATAAATAATGGGAGAGTAAACCTTCCCCATTTCTCTGACTGCTTCTGAAAAAAAACACTCCAACCCAACACACTGTGTTTAGTACAGGAAAAAGTGTTCAGTTTTTGTAATTCAGTAGGACATATGATTTTTTGACCTTCACTACTTTGGATTTCTGGCCACAGACAGAAGGGGCTTCTCTTAACAAAATTGTTGATCCACCTTGATGGACCCTTTCTTCTTTCTGATGAGTCAGCTTAGATCCTAGCTTGTCTCTGTCTTGTAACTTATTAAAGGCTGCTAGAAGTTACCAACACCCTCCAACACCCTGAGATTTGCTATGAAATCCTCTTAAGTAACAGCTTTGGCATATATGGCCTGTGTCCTAACAGAAACTGCAAAGAGATTTAACTAACTCTCTTGATACCATTTTCAAAGGATTGCTATCTCCTCATGGTCTCCCACCTCAAACAGAAACATGTTTTAAGGCTTTTACTTTGTAAAACCCCACTTTTAGCTATAGTATTTGAATGTCTTGCTGTTATCTAGTTGAATATGACAGGGACATAATTTGAACTAGTTTAAGCCAGTGGGGGTTTTATTTGCTTCATGTAACAGTGAGAGAAGGGTGGTTGGAACTGTTTTAAGGATTGCTAAAGAGCAATTAGAACACCATTAGAATACTCTGTCTCTTTTCCTTGCAGTACTGCAGATTCATTCTCTCAGAACAGCTTCTCCATGTCATAGGGGACATGGCTACAGACAGTTCCAAGTCACATTTTCCATAACCAGACAAAAGAGGCCTCTTCTTTACAAATTCAAGTTTAAAAAACCCTGGGAATGATCTATGATCATTAAACTAAGGAGTCACAAGGTTTATTATCCACTTCTGTCCTTTATAATCTTAAGGCAAATACAGGTAAAAAATACTAATTTTCTACTTGAGAAACAGATTTTTTTGTTTTGATTGAGAAAACTTCATACTATTGCACCAAAATATAGTAAGATTTATTTTTAACCTAAATCCAGAGCAAAGAATAATCCCTTTTGAATTGGTGGATAAATTTAGAAATTATTAAAAAGCAGAAAGGAAAGATACAATCTGTTTCGCCATAACTGAACGTTAAATATTAACAATGATGCTAAGAATATACTCACTACTTTTCCAGGGAAACTAAGAGAGTGTGATGTAAAAGACAGGATTGTATTAATAAAATAAAAGTATGAGACATTATAGCATTGGAGTTTATTGAGGTAATCGTCCAGGAATCCCTGTGTGTCTTGGAATGGAGAATTTCACATCTTTTTTAAAACAAATATTTCTGTGTGGGCAAATACAGTGAGTGTCGAGTGCTATTTGTGGAATGACTGTCTATGGCAGCATACTCCCTGGGTAGAAGGATACCTTTTAGGAATAAGCAATAAGGGCTTTTAAAAGTTTTACTCAGTAACCAAAATATGGAAACATTTGTTCTGTGAATAAAGAACCATGAGCACTATGCAAATTTAAACAAATGTAATTAATACTTACCTTCTTTTAACTATTGTAGCAACTTATTTTCTGAATAATGTACTTGTGGTTTTTCCAGTAGGGAGCCAGTGCAGTGTTTTAGTACAGAAAAAAGGGAAGTTGGCTTGAATTTGAAGCACAGTGTCAACTATTTCTGTAAGACTCAAAACTCTCAACATTTTCATTTTATATTAATTACAATACAAAACCTTGTCTTAATGGGATATTACTACTAAATACTGAAACATAATAAAACATTCTTCTGCCAGGTGCAATGGCTCATGCCTGTAATCCTAGCACTCTGAGAGGCCGAGGTGGGAGGAACCATTGAGGTCAGCAGTTTGAGACCAGCCTGAGCAAGAGCGAGACCTCATCTCAAATAAAAAATAGAAAAAAATTATCTGGGCATGGTGGCACATGCCTATAATCCCAGTTATTCAGGACGCTGAGGCAGGAGGATCGCTTGAGCCCAGGAGTTTGAGGTTGCTATGACCTAGGCTGATGCCATGGCACTCTAGCCCAAGAGACAGAATGAGACTCTGTCTCAAAACAAAACAAAACAAAACAATGTATTAAATTGTATTAAATTGTCATTTAATAAATTTCCTTACTTTAAAAATTTATACAAGACCTTATTTTTAAAGCTGCTTTTCCCTGGGTATACCATTTCCTCAGAGTTTAATATGTTACGGTTAATGAAAATGTTGTACTTTTAAGATTGCCTCTTAACTATACTATAAATACGAGTCTCTGGTAAGCCTCTGTGTGAACAAAAGCTACAAATTTATTTTTCGTAAGTTGAATCAGTCCTAAAAAGGGATAGTACCAGTCTATTGATGACTTTTTTAGTATAACACTTGCTATGATAGATGGGTAAGGAGGAAAATCAATTATAGTTCTGAAAGAGATGTAGATTTTGTTCACTTAAAACTCAGGCTTTTAATCCCTGGATAAAAACCTAGCCTGGAATGCATTCTGAGAGGCATAACATTTGCTTCTACCATAAGAGGATGTAGTAACGTCTAGATGCCTATCATTTAAACAAATGGATTAATCAAAATAATGATGTGAAAGATATGCCAAATAAGGCCAACATGTTCTTTTTGGAGCAGTGAAAAGTAAATTATGAAACAAATTTTCCATCATATTTCATCTGTTTTTGATAGGTCACAGAAGCTGCATCAGTGTGCGTATGCACAGCGTGCATATGGTAGAAGAGTTTCAAAGATGACGGATAAATTAAATGGTTTGTTTATTTCTAGTTAAGATTTAGTCCCTCTGTAATCTCAAAAAACAAAAACCTATGCATATGGTCAAAATATGTATACAATTTATTTCATCCTATTGGTTCTGTTTTTTGTGAATTATCAGGAAATGAATTGTTAATTTCATGTCCACAATAGGCTACTAATTCCATTTGAGCTAATTCAGCTCAATTCAATTCATTTCCTACTGAGAGCTTATTCTTCTCCTAGTCTATATGGCATATACCCCAAAGATGTAAGATTATCTTCTTAAATTCTAGTGGGAAAAGAATGGGTAAGTAGTAGGAAATAGTTAAATGGCAATTCAGTTATTCAGTTAATGCAAGATATGAGTGATAGTAAGTGCTATATACTTTACATGTATAAATATGTTAATAACAGCTCTATTCATAATAGCAAAACACTGGAAACAACCAAAATGCTCATTATCAGTAGAGAAGATAAATAAGTTATTTATATTCATACATTGAAATTCAACATTTAAGATGAATTAACTACAGCTGTATGCATAGACACTTGAATCTTATGTACAATGTTGGGTTAAGGAGAGTAGTTAACTACTTAGTAGTAACTACTAAGTAGTTTCTACTGCTACTAAGTTAGTACTACTTAGTAGTAGTTAAGGAGGTAGTTCCACTTAGAAAAGGTACAGTTAGATTCATTCCTTATACCATACACCAATATAAACTCAAAGATTTAAATGAAGTCATGTAAGTACTAGAAGAAAACATAGGAGAACTTTATAAAATTAGATTAGGAAAGTACGTTCTGACTTTGATTCAAAAGGCAGAAGCTATTTTAAAACTGACAAAACTGATTATGTTAAAAAATCCTTCTTTTGTGACAAAACCTCCATAAGCAAAGTCAGAAGACAATGAAAAACTGGATGGGAAAATACTTACTCAGAATTAATATGCTAGGAATTTATTTTTAAAAGTATCAATAATCCATGAGAAGAAAAATGTGGAAAGGACATGAAAAGCTGGTTAATAGAAAAGCCAGAAAAATGATTTTAAGCATAAGAAAAAATGTGCAACTTCCTTCATAATAAGAGAATTACAAATTAAACTACAATGTGATGCATTTTTCACTTATTAGATAACAAAAATCTAAGTTTAGTGAGGCTAAAAGGAAATAGGCACTTATACATCATTGGTATGAGTACAAAATAGTATATCCTTTATGAAGGACAACATGGCCATGTCTATCAAAATTACAAATGTTTCCCCTTTGACCCAGAATTCCCATTTATAGGACTTTATTCTATGGAAATACATGCATACACAGGAAATGACATGCTATTATCTGGAACATTGTATTAATAAAAGATTAAAGGATATCCAAGTGTCCATGAATAGAGAACTGATTATATAAACCATAGTAGAGACACATTATGGAATGTTATGCAGTTATTAAAAGAGTGAGAAAATGCTCTGTGTAAGGATATGTAAAGATCTATATGTGATAAGATATGTATTTTTTAAAATAAAAAATAGGGGCAAGTGTTGGGAAAATATGATTGAGGAATTAATGAAATGTGGCTCATAAGATCATTATTCTATTCTATAACCCAATATTACAATTTTAAAGACAGAAACAGGAGTTTGCAGGATTTTGCCCTGAAGGAATGTGTGGACTCAATGGTTCATTTATTAGAGGCTGCTATCATGGGAGAGTTCTCAAATCTCCGGTAGGGATGTTTTCCAGGAAGGCTTCCCGGTATCTCAAAATCTGTGAGCTTCCCTGTGTCTTGAAAGACAAGTCAAGGCAAATATGACCCACAGGATGGGAGCCAGAGACAATGAGTGCACTTTGCCCAGAGATGCACCCCAGTGGTTATAAACAACCTGTTTTATTAGAGATGAGCTTCCTGCTCTCTCCTGTCTGTCTACCTTTAAGTCCACCATAACTAATCAAAGAAATATCGAGTCACTATACCTCTTTTGTTTTACCTCTGTTAATTGACAACTACCTCTTAGAACTTAGAAGCTAGCCCCTGAAAGACTTTATATCTGTTTGTTCATCTAGATAGATTAGAAGCCCCTTGAGAGGACTTTTGACCCTAACCCACTACCTGTATCCCCTAGCAACTGCTTTCCCTGATATGCAAATATGTTACCCTGACAACTGGCAATTGATGTCTCTGATTATAAAAACCTGTATGAATCTAACCATATTGCTGGTGTTTATGGAGATACACCAGTCCCCTAGGTACTCCCCACTGTGTTATATCTGATCTTTTTATATATAAAACTATAAACTATACCTTAGTCTCTATGTATTCTTTTATTTCTCTCTGCTGCCTATCAATTTCCTTATCCTCTGTGGTGACCCCTTTCTTAGGGACTTGGCTCCGTGGGGAGAAGTAGCTAATCTCCTCGCGAGCCTGCCTCAAATGCTCTCCCGCGCAGGCAAGTAAAAATACAGTTGTGTTTGCTTATATTGGAAAGATTCAAAAGAAACTAGTAAGAGTGATTACCTATGGGGAGAAAGTGGAGGGGTCCATAGGGTGGTTCCAACAAGGGAGGAAGCAGGGCTTTTCAGTTTATTGTATATTGTTTTGATTTTTGAAGCATGCGTATAATACATACTTAAATTAACTAACAGACCCATGATAATAAGAAGAAAGAGAAAAGTAGAGAAGAATAAATACAATATGATTGTTTTATGTGAAGTTAAAAAACAGGCAAAATAAAAGTTTATTTTTTCAGGACATATACATGGATAATAAATACTGTGACAAAAACAAGGAATGACTAACACAAAATTGAGGATAGTTGAAGGAAGACAGGCAGAAAATATGAAAAGAAAATGAAAAAAGTAGTCAATGAGGGCTACAGGGGTTGAGTAAGTCTTCCTGGACGGAAGGGGACATAAACTGCTTCTTGCAGGGTGTGAATTCCTGTAAATGTAGTTCATGTTTACATATTGTTTTATAGTTTGCAAAACGTTACATAGACATGATCTCATATTGAGTTTTACTAAGCAGAGAGAAATGAGAGCAGGCATTCTAAATGAAAAAATAGCATAGCTAAGGCACAGAGGGTGTGGAGGCACATTCTGTGTTATAAAACCTTTAGGTTGCTGCCTGGCTGGGCAGTTGGTTTGGACAGTAAAGAGTAATAGAACAATGGAACCTTATGAGGTTGAACTATAATGGGATTGTGAGCTTATTTGGGAAGCCACTCAATGTTAGCTTGTTTATAAAGACAAATCTAGGAAATATTTGAGAATTGAACATAGCAGCACTTCCTAGGCCTTGCCTAAGCCTGGCTTCAGACTTCAGGCTTATCACTTACACTGACCAGTCCCATGCTCAGCCAGATGGAGCCCTTGACTACTTAGGAATGTGTTGTTTAATTTCTACATATTTGTAAATTTTCCAAATTTCCTTCTATTATCAATTTCCAGTTTCATTTCATTGTAGTTGGAGAACACACATTGTATGATTTCAATCCTTTTATATTTATTGAGACTTGTTTTATGGTTTTACATATGGTCTATCCTGAAGAATATTCCACGTGGCCTTGAGAAGAATGTATATTCTGTTGTTGGGGTGAATGTTCTATAGATGTCTGTTACACCTTGTTGGTTTGTAATGTTGTTGAATTTTTCTATTTCCTTGTCAATTTTCTGTCTAGTTGTTACATCTATTATTGGAAGTGGAGCATTGAAGTGTCCAACAATTACTGGCAAATTATCTACTTTTCAATTCTGTCATTTTTTGATGTGTGTTCTGGGGCTATGTTGTTAGGTGAATATATGTTATAATTGTTATATCTTCTTGGTGAATTGATCCTTTTAATGTTCTAAAATGTCCTTTTGTCTTTAGTAAAAATATTTATGTTAAAGTCTATTTTGTCTTATTTTAGTATAGACACTCTAGCTCTCTTTTTGTTACTGTTGGCATAGTATATCTTTTCTGTCCTTTTACTTCCAATCTATTTGTGTTTTTGAATCTAAAGTGTTTCTTGTAGTTAGCATATAGCTCAATCATGTTAGTTTTTTTTAACTCATTCTGTCAATCTCTACCTTTTAATTGGGCTGTTAGATCCATTTATATTTAATATGATTACTGATAAGGTAGCATTTATGTCTGCCATTTTTATATCTGTTTTCTATATATCTTAGATCTTCTTTGTTCTTCTAGTCCTCCATTGCTGCCTTCTTTTGTGTTACTTAGATATTTTTATTTTAAGTAGAAGTAACAATGGATTTTTACAACTTTTAAATCCATTGTTATTTCTTTTACTATATTTTTTGAATTACTTTTTTAGCCCAGGGATTACAATCAACATCTTAATTTAGAACAGTCTAGCAAAGACTGTTTTTTTTTGTACAATGTACGTCTATTAACAGAGATTCACAATTATTACTTTGTGTCAGATAAAAGAGTTATATAAAAAATACACTTAAACTGCATTTTACATTTACATGTTTTCTTTATTGGTCCTCTTTATTTCTTCATGCAGATTCAAATTACTATCTACTGTCCTTTCATTTCAGCCTTAAGGACTTCCTTTAGTATTTCTTTTAGGATAGGTCTGCTAGCAATAAAGTCTTTCAGTTTTTCTTCATTTTGGAATATATTAATTTCTCCTTTACTTTTGAAGGATAGTTTTATAGTTTTTAAAAATGTACAGTTCTTCACTGACAGTCTTTTTCTTTCAGCACTTTGAATAGATCATCACACTGTCTCCTGGCTTCCATGGTTTCTGATAAGAAATCAGCTCAGTCTTGTTGAGGATTCCTTACACAGGATGAATAAAGATTATCTCTTTATCTTTTTAATTTATAGAAGTTGATTATAATCTGTCCAGATGTTGATTTCTTTGAGTTCCTTAAACTTCTTGGATATGTAGGTTAATGTTTTTCATAAAATTTGGGAAGTTTTCATCCATTGTTTCTTCAAACATTCTTCTTCCTTTCCCTCTCCTTTCCTTTTGGAATGTCCTTTATGTGTGTGTTTGTATGCATGATGGTATCCTAGAGATCTTTTCATTTTTCTTCATCCTTTTTTTTCTGCTCCTCAGACTGGATAATTTCAATATACCTATCTTAAAGTTCTCTGATTCTTTCTTCTACCTTCTAAAATCTTCAGATCCTCAACCACTCTAGTGAATTTTTCATTGTATTTATCAATTCTTTATTTGTCTCTCATTTTTAAAATATAATTTATATCTCTGTATTGATATTTTCTACTTGGTGTGGCATTGTTCCCATGCTTTCTTTCACTTCTTTAGGCATACTATCCTTTAGTTCTTTTAACATATTTAAAATAGATTATTTAAAGACATTCTCTAGTATAAATTGAACATCGAGGCTTCCTCAGGAACATTTTTATTCACTGCTTTTGCCCCCTGGTTTACGGTCCATCCCCCCTTGTTTCTTGCATGCCTGATAATTTTTGGTTGAAAATTGAGCATTTTAAATAATATAATGTGGCAACTCTGGAAATCAGATCTCCCTCTCCCCTAAGGGTTTTTTGTTGTTGCTGTTTATTGGGGTTTTTTTGTTGTTCTTTTTTAGTGACTTTTCGGAACTAATTCTGTAAGGACTCTTTGTCATGTGAGAATGCTGAAATCTTTACTTGGTTATCTCAGAGGTCAGCTAATAGTTGTACAGAGATTTCCTTAGATTTCTCGAAACGATAAGTCTCCCAGTATTTGCTGAGAGTTCTGTGTGTGGGGGGACATGCCTTCAGCACTCTGCCAGGCACTTTCCAACTCTGCTATAGCTTTCACTTCCTGCTTACTCAGATCCTTAAGCTTAGCCAGTAGTGAAATATTAAGGCCTTGTCAGGTTTGCCCTGAGTATGCATACAGCTCTGTGCATGAATATGGCCTTCTAAGATTCCTAGAATTATGGCAGAGGTTTTCAAAGCCAATTGTAAATATCTTATTCCCAAGCTTTTCCTTTTAAATTTTTTGGTTAGCCTATTATTTGCCCCAATTGTATCCATCACCATAGTCTGCCAGCATGTTCAACAATTGTCTCTAACTGGTTTCAACAAATGCCCCAGGGGAAAGCCTGTTCACAGTGGGCGGTATATGACTCAGATCACATAAAAACAGCCTTGTGAGTAGGTCTTCCAGGGAACCACCAGACAGTTCAAGTAATAACAATTTGAGGCTTTGAAGGAGGTCCAACCCCATATCCCCCTCCAAGGGTTTCCAGGCTACAGATTTTCACTTTAATTGTGGGCTGTTAATTTTCAAAGTTATTGTGGAGTTGGGGGAGGGATGGGAATAGGACAGGTTAAAATACTATAAATCCTACAGTTCATTCCAAAATTCAACAGTTTTTCTTCAATAAATTCTCCTTTTAGTGTTTACATGGGTTTAGTTAATTTCCAGAGTTCTAAAAACTTTGCTTCTGATAATCTTTGCCAATGTTCTTTTTGCTTTTATGAAGGACAGAATTTTCAGAAATTCTTACTTCATCAATTTTATTGATATCAACTTATTAGGCTACTTTAAGAATGTAAAGAGAAAGGACAAGAAGAATAATAGCAAGCAGTGAGGCCATGGTTTAGGAAGGAAATGCCAATAAAAATAGTGTTTGGAAATTTATCATCTAGAAAGGACTACATTTCTAGAAAGATGTAATAAGTTTACATAGTGTTGGTGGGATAATAGCAAAAGTTTTGAAGAGGATACTAACCTTAGTGGTTTTATTTAATATATTTTTTAAACCTCATCATTTTTCTACCTCTCATTTTGTCTTCTAGGACAAGGTAGGGGATGGAAAGGAGAAAACTAGCACTTATAAAGCTTCTAAAATTTTCTATACTATACTGGAAAATTTCCATATTAGCAATATTCTTTAAATAAGAATGATAATACTTTTCAGAAATTAATACTTTCTGGGATACCTCTATGTTGCTGTTGTCATATAATAAAGCCCTAAATTTCATAAACAAGGCACAGAATACTTGAAAAAATAGAAAAAAGAAAAATCCTATTCTATGACATAACATTTAGTAAAAATAGTTCCATAGTATAACTATTTAGATATTGATGGGATATAATTTTGTTTATAGTTCAGTATAAACCAAACACCTGGTTTGGAATATAAGTAATGTAAAACACACACTTACACATTCACATATAATTGATTTAGGTAGGAATTATATATTAGTTTTCTATTGCTGCTATAACAAATTACCACAAGTTTGCTGGTTTTAAAATACAAATATATTGTTACAATTTGGTAGGTCAGAAGTTGTTCAGTGATTCTCTACAAAAATAGAAACAAAATTCTAAAATTTGCATGGAACCACAAAAGATCACAAATAGCCAAAGCAGTCTTGAGGCAAGAGAACAAAGCTAAAGGCATCATACTACCTGACTTCAAAATATACCACAAAGCTTTAGTAACCAAAATGACATGTTACTGGCATAAAAATAGACACATACACCACCTGGAACAGAATAGAGAACAAGAAATAAGTTCACTTACAGCCAACTGAGTTTTGAGAAAGGTGCCAAGAACACACAATGAAAAAAGAACGGTTTCGTAAATAAATGGTGCTGGGACAACAGGATATTCGCATACAGAAGAATGAAGTTAGACTCCCATCTCTCACCATATGCAAAAAATCAAATTAAAATGGGTTAAAGATTTAAATGTAAAACGCCAAATGATAAAACTACTAGAAGAAAACATAGAGAAAATGCATCGTAATATTGGTCAGGGCAAAGATTTTTTGGGTACTACCCCAAAATGAAGGCAACAAAAGCAAAAATAGACAAATGAGATTACAACAAACTAAAAAGCTTCTGTACAACAAAGGAAATAATCAACAGAATGAAGTGGCAACCTCCAAAATGGGAGAAAATATTTACAAATTATTCATCTGACAAAGGAATAATATTTAAAATATATAAAGAAGTCTATTGACTCAATAACAAAAAAGCAAACAATCTGTTTTAAAAATGGGCAAAAAGACTTGAATACACATTTCTCAAAAACTACATACAAATGGTTAATAGATACATGAAAAAAAACGCTCAACATCACTAATCATGGGGAAGTGCAAATTAAAACCACAGTGGGATATCACCTTACCCCGATTAGAATGACTATTACTAAAAAGACAAAGAATATCAATTGCTGGCATAGATGTGGAAAAAAGGAAACCCTTGCAAACTGTTGGTGGGAATGTAAATTGGTATAGCTGTTATTGAAAACAGTATGGAGTTTCTGCAAAAATTTAAAAATAGAACTGTATGATCCAGCACTTCCACCACTGGAAATTTATCTAAAGGAAATTAAATCAATATGTTGGGAGATATCAATACTCCCATATTTATTGAAGCATTATTCACAATAGCCATGATATGGTATCTACCTATATGTCGATAAGTGGAGATTAATTTGTCCATTTGTGTTATTTATGATGGAGTACTACTCGTCCATGAAAAGAATTAAATCCTGTCATTTGCAGCAACATGGATGAGCCTGTAGGACATTATGCTAAGTGAAATCAGCCAGCTACAGAAAGACAAATACTGTATAATCCCACTCATGTAGAATCCAAATAAGCTGACCTCATAGAAGTAGAGAATAGAGTAGTGGTTATTAGAGGCTGGGGAGGGAAGGGAAGATAGGAGGTTAGGGAGAGATTGGTAAAAGTTAGATAGGAGGAATAAGCTCTGGTTTTCTATTGAACAGTAGGGTGACTATGGTTAACAGTATTGTATATTTCAAAATAGCTAGATAAGAGGATTTTGAATGTTCCCACCATAAAGAAATGATAAATGTATTAGGTGATAGATATGCTAAACACCCTGATTTGATTCTCACACAATGAGTACATGTATTAAAGCATCACATTGTACCCCATAAATATGTACACTTATTATATTAGTAAAAAAAAATAAAGAAAGAAATCAGAAAAAAAAAGTGCTACAAGGGTTTCACTGGTCTAAAAATCAAGGTGTCAGCAGGATGCATTCCTTTCTGGAAGTTCTAGAGGAGAATAAATTTCTTGCATTTTCTAGCTTCTATGGTCTGCGGCAATGAGAACACTGGCAAAGATGATCAGAAGCAACTTTTTTAGAACTCTGTACTGACTGAATTCCTTGACTTATGTATACCTTGCTCCATCTCCAAAGTCAATAATTTAATATGTCTCTGACCCTGCTTCCATTATCAAAGCTATTTGTCTCACCACAGCTGGGAAAGGTTCTCTGATTTACTGAGAAAGGTGGTGAAATTGGATCCACCTGGAAAATCCAGGGTAATTTCCCTATGTCAAGCTCATTAACTTTAATCACATTCGAAATCTCCCCTTTTGTATGTAAGATAACCTATCCACAGGTTCTGGAGATTAGGACATGGGTATCTTTGTTGGAAGCTCCTCATTCTGCCCATTGCAGTAGGGATAATTAGTGAATTCTAAAACCATTAAGTAGATTATATGCAAATCCCAAAGGGAAAAATATAACTTTAAAACAGAGAGATTAGCTCATCTCTCCTTTAACCCAGTAATCACATTTACTATTACTAATAATAGGATATCAAACATTATATGCCTATCAATGTGGTACGCAAGGTTGGATATAGCATCACCTATGAAATATTTTTGTTAAAAATGTCCAACCTGTACCTAATTCAGCCTATAGTTTTAACCTTCAGTTTATGGAAAATACAGATGATAGAGGATCAATTTAAATGATACCAAATGGAAATGAACAGACAAATCAAGGGTATGGTATGTAATAGTCACAAGACAATTTGTCTCTTTCTCAAGTCTGTATCATAGAGGAAAAAGGAAGAGGGAGTGAGGATTGCTTTAGATTAAAGGAAACATAACAACCAAAAGATAATGCATGATCCTTAATTAAATCTTGGTTTAAATTTTTTTTTAAAACCACTTATAAAACATGTTTTGGAGACAAGTGGCAATATTTAAATATGGACTGGGAAATAGATAACATTAAGAAGTTTTCTAAATTTATCATATGCAATGACAGTATTGTTAATAGGAGTATGCTCTTATTTTCTGTAAATCCATACTAAAGTAGCTAAGTTGAAGCATCATAATGTTTATAATTTATTTTATAATAGTTTAGGACAAAACATATATAGAGGAAACAAATATGACAAAGTAGAAACTTTTCTGTATTATTAAAAATTTTCATGTTAGTAAAAATTTTAGAAATCCAATGTAAAAGCACACACACATACACACATATATAAGCTGCTCAATTGCATTATAACCTGTTGAAGATAATTAAGTTGTCATTATAGAAAGAATGTTGTCTGCAGGAATAGTTAGAATAAGGAAAAAGTTTAGGGAATACACATTTGTCAGCTTTATTCAACCTAATTTTATTTTCTCATTCTAGTGGATGAACTTTTTAAAGTATATACCTTTTTCTTATGTTTTTTTTTTGAAGATGAAAAGAGAATTTCTAGAATCACAATAAGAGAGTCACTATAACATGATTTGATCTTTTCTTTAGAACATTCGGTTCTTTTCAGAATGCTCACCAAACCTTATCTAATCTATATATTGGGTTCCAGTATGTCCTAGGTTCCAATTCTAGAGATAGGGAGAGTATGTCTCAGTCATTTATCATGTGACAAAGTTGCCAATACAAGAGATTACCAGGGGGTCAATAAACCACAGACCATGAGTCATTTGAAGGACTCGTTTGACCTTCTGCTCAATCAAGAGCATCAGGCATCTGATAAACCACTACTTTAGTGAGGCACCTGGTCTTGTTCAATGAATGTCACTGCAGGAAAAGGCCTTGTAGTGACAGCTAAAAGATACTCGTTGAGGGGCTCTGTAAAACAGACATTGCAGAAGTTGTTGGAGACCCCTAGTGGCAATGTAAAGGAAAAACAGCTTACCACAAATTTGAGCCTTTCTAATATGGAAAATAGCATAAATGGAAACTGAAGCCATCCTGTGTCTCCTTTCACTTCCCTGACCTTTCCATTTCATTCTTCTTTCTCCTGCTTTTTGAAACCTTTGTAATTCATTAAATGTTTTTTCCATTCCATTCTTCTCATTTATATATTTTCCCTGAATGATAATTTCCATTCACCAAACCGTACTTTGAGCATGGTTTTCCCTATTGAGCCCCATGCCTCTCTTTCCAATTCCCTGCTAGATATTTCCATCTAGATAGCTCTTCAACTTAATATTCCAAAAATAAAACTTATTACTCAAACCTGCTAATCCTGTATTTCATATCCAATAAAGTGGTATCACAATACAGTCAAACTAGAGGGCTTATACTTCAGTAAAACTTCAAGTTACAAAGAGTCTTGTACACTTACCATGTACCAGGCATAGTAAAGTTATGTGCTGGGATAAGGAAAAGAAAGGTACATCTTAGTGTAGAGTGAAGAAACAGATCCTTTAATGTGACAGAGGAATGTATATCCTGCTTGGGGAGTTCTGAAGAAGGAGACCTAACCCAGCTTGAGATGGAAAGATTCAAGATAGAGGATTCCTAGAAGAAATTACTATCAAGCTCTATATTATAGATAATAGGAATTTATCTGTGTTATGAGCTGAATTGTGACTGCCCCCTGCCATTCATATGTTGAAGTCCTAAACTCCAGTAATCCAGAATGTGACTGTATTGGGAGAGCCTTTCAAGAGGTAACTAAGTTAAAATTAGAGTCATTATGGTGAGCCCTGATCTCGCATGACTGGTTTCTTTATAGGAAGAGGAAATTTGGACACATGTCTATAGAGGCAAGAAGATGTGAAGACATGGGAAGACATCCATCTACAAGCTAAAGAGAGACATCTCAGGAGAAAGCAACCCTGCTGAGTTTGATCTTAGACTTCTAGCCTCCAGAACTGTGAGAAAATTCATTTCTGTCGTTTAAGCCACCCACACTGTGGTACTTCATTATAATAGCCGCAGCAAACTAACATACTCTGATTTCTTTTTCAAGATGATGGTAAAACCATTCTAAGCAGACGGAAGAGAATATGTAAAACAAGTAACCATCAGAGATCACGAGTTTACTTGGGAAACTATGAGTAGTTCAGCATGACCAGATCACTGGTCATGCAGTAAGGAAGGGAGATGGGGAATTTGGGGGAATGAGACTAGCGGGATAGAAAGAGATCAGAATCTGAGGCTCCATGTGCTGAATTAAACAGTGGAAATTAAGGGGTAAAGATATAGAATTAAAGGAAATAGTATTAAGGAAGACCTCATACATTGCAGTTAGTTCCCTACAGTCAAAGTTAATCACTGGTGTACAACCCTTGGGACTTTGTCGAATCCAGTTTCCCATGTTATAAATTAGTGGTATTTCAGGATGACGATTACCAATTGTCCAAGAGATAGAGAAGTATTTTTAAAAAGCTACATTAATCCTTTCCTCTCACAAGATGTTTATCCCACCTCAACAATCTAAACATTTCTTCACTTAATTTTATGTCAATATTTTTTATTCCACTCCCTTATCCCAAGCTTCAATGATTTCTTCTCTCCAGTGTTTATGTTTTAAAAATATCTGGAATTTGTTACAGCAAGTCTGTTAGGTTGATACTTATATAAGCTGGATTTAGGTAGAATATCATTATAGTCATATGCCCCACACGATTTTTTGGTCAATCATGGACCACATATGCTATGGTGGTCCCTTAAGATTATAATACTGTATTCTTACTATACCTTTTCTGTGTTGAGATATGTTTAGAGATATGTTTAGACACACAAATATTTACCATTATGTTACAATTTCTACAGTATTCAGTACAGTAACTTGCTATATAGGTTTGTAGACTAGGAGTAATAGGCCATACCATATAGCCTCAGTGTGTAGTTTGTGTTAATACAATGTTCACACAACAACAAAATTGCCTAACAATGTATTTCTCAAAATACCATCGCTAAGTGATGCATAACTGTACTTTTTAAAGCCAATATCTCTTTTCTCAAGTCTTAGTATTTATTTTACTTTTTAAAATTACTGTTAATTTTCCAAAAATCTAAGGTACAGATAGTTTATCTTTGTTTGCCTCTCTGTCATCTCTCCTATTATTTTTTAATCCTTGGCTCTCCCATGGATAGAATAGAACTAATTGTTATGCTACAATAAAATAAGTTGTTAGTTTTATACAAGCTGTGGCCATGACTGGCTTGTTCATCAATATGTTCCCAGTCCCTGACACATGGTTTATCATAAATTTATTTTTAAAGAAAAATAAAATTTGTTCAATGTCTATTTGCTCTCAGCTATCTATCAACAAGTCTTTATGAGACAGTTGTTCTTAAATTAGAGCAGTACTTCAGAACCCCCTGGGGAGCATTTCAATATACACATGTGATAGTGCTACCTCAGACAACTGAATCTGGGTTTAGGGGACAGGGTGATGGAGAGATATAGGCATAACTATGGTGAAAGAGCTTCTAATATGATTTTA